>CM031234.1:480986987-481586987 GCA_018340775.1 Taxus wallichiana var. yunnanensis
TTCCGAATCACTCGTCCAGCGATGCGTCGGCCGAGGATATCTTAGCCGAGGAGAGTGTTCATGAGATCCGTGCGGTATTTGATACCCGGCCCAAAAGCCTCTATCGAGAAAATTTTGAATCAAGCCTCTTCACTAACACAGGGGCCAGACCTCCTTTACCACCATCGAAAAGCGAAATCGTTCCTTTACCCATAGAAGAGTTAAGCTGCCCGGGCTTCCCTTCCCATCGATGGTCTTCTTACACCACATCCTGAGATTGTGAGCGGATGTTGTCTAATCTATCCATTTCCCAGACGTCTCCTTCTACCACTCTTGCTTTGCACAAGAGGAAGGTACGCCACTCCTTTGACATCCTTGGGAGAAATCTCTTGCACCGAGCATCACTAAATTCTTTAGCCGTGTGAGACCCTCTCCAACATGCCCATACGCCTATTAGTCCCTCATCACCTAAATCTTTTCAGCGACCCGATTCGACCTCTTAACATCTATTGATACGGTGCCTCATCTACCCCTGTATCACTCCCACGATGGTGGAATTACAACCCACCTTTCTTAGTACCAAAATTACAAATCACACACACTGTCATTCCACGGAAGATAGAGCAGGCCCTATGGGAGCGTTTGAGTACCCCTTTCTACTCAAATGCAAATGGTGATCTGATGTCTCCACCATCTACCCGAAGTGCTTACTGAGAAGCTTAAAATGCCCTGTTCTCGCCTTCACTCCCCTCACCTCTACCAAATGCCCCGTCCACTTCTATCAGCTTAACCGAGATCTTCCCCTACGCTTGGGACCTCACAATACCCGAGTCTAACACACCCGCTAAGCGACTCGATTTATCAAAATAAACCCGCCCCGCCACAGGAGGCGAACGCAATCCGTGCCCTCTATCACAATCAAAACCCTCATCGTCACACCCACCTTCCATATTGGGACCTCATCCCTCCACCTTACATCAATATATCATACCTCCTTTGTTTTCTTCAAAAGCGACCTACGCCTTCTACACCTATACGAGAGATCAAAGGGTATCACATGACATCGTTACTCCCCGCGTATCCGGTCCACCTATCAACCCTAAACCAATCCCATCATCAAAGGATTTATTTTTCTGTCACTCCCCTTTCTCCGTGGTTGTTTCCGCTACCACACCATCGCAAGCCTCATCATCTAACCAATTTGAGCGTAACCTGGCGTGTCGAGAAACCACGTTTAGTGAAAAACATGTGTCGGCACCCCTCGGCTAAACCACCACTGTGCGAACCAACCACGCCCAAACATTACCAAAACCCGCACAACCAATACCCTCATCCGATTTTGACCCCCTCAAAGGATCTTACGCCAAAATCCTTGCTATGTTGGTGGAGAATGCGACCATTTCCCTACCTCCACTTAGACCTTATGACCCGTCTAAACCCCGACCTATGGGTTACGATGAGTCTAAAATCTGCGCTTATCACCGCACACCAGGACATGATGTGGAGGGATGCAAAGCTCTAAAAACCATCCTTCGTCAGTCACCTCTCCCGGATAGAAAGATTAAGAAAGACAACTTACGAAGGGAAAGACCTCTAGCGTCAATTCCCTCTACTATATCATCTATCCCCGCCTCTTGAGATCTATCATTATTCTGACCCCACCTCTTGAAGACCATGAATTATCCCAACCATCTTCCTCATCTCGGATCTACGAGATTAATATGATTAGTGTCGCTACTCGAGGACGAGAAAAACAATGGGAAAGCGAAAGAAAACACACTGCGGCATCTCTTTCTCCTTGACCATCCGATTACACCACCACCTAAAGTGGTTATTCGCGGACCCGCCTATCCCGTCTCTAATGGAGTTGCCACCGAACCATGATCAAACGGCTTCATGATCGCCGCAGTAAAAATGACACTATATGATCTCATTCGGACTTCGAATCTCATCGACAAGCTCTCGTTGAGATCCTTGAGGATAGAGGTTTTACCCAACGAAACCCCGCCGTTACCTCCATTCTAACACCCGATCACGTTGCCTCTCTCACCAAACAATCCATCTCCCCCACCATACATCTCAAAACAACAAGCGCTGCGAGTTAGTTTCTCGGAAGATGAAATTATCGACTTTAGTGCAGAAGACCACGACCACTGCCCTTTTCATTTCCGCTTACATCAGAGACATTGAGTACGTCGGGTTATGATTCACGGGGGTATTAGCCTAAACATCATCTCTTCAAAAGCCTTCAACAAATGAACATCCCTTCAGTTGCATGTGTGCCAACCCCATCATGTTGCGATCATTCAATGCGCTTATTACTTCTACCTTAGGCACCGTGATCCTCAACATTCGCGTAGGCCCACGTACTTTACCCGAACTCTTCTATGTCCTTGAAGGAGAGTTCGATATAATATATTGCTGGGTCGTCCTTGGATCCGAGCCATGGGATGCGTTCCTCAACATTACATCGATGCATAAAATTTGAGTACGAGGGAAGTCCTGTTTGTAAAAGCTGATCCTCCCCCTTCAAAACTTGCGATATGTTATACCGCCCAAACGATGTGCTTATACCAATTAAGACACCCATACATTCAACCCAACCATCCTCTTCAAATGTACCTCAACCATCCACCTCAGCTGCACCTACGCCTTGGTGATGAAACCACCATCGCACAAACCACTTCTCTTCCGCATGCTAACATCCCAACCTCAGCCCCTTAGTAGATGTTTTCATCGCCTCATGCTGGGGAGAACTTGCCTATATAAGCGTTAGTTCTTTCCCTACCCCCGAGAGTACGGACAATTACATGCGCATCCACCTACGGCCGTCGCGTGGGGAGGTAATCTCTTACGGACCACCCCATTGCCACACTAACCTCACGTATGGGGGTGTTGGCGCATCCTCCATTACCCACTGAACCTCCTCTTGGTGTGGTTCCCTTCCAATCCGATTTTCAATACTTGACAAATCGTCATTTATCCCTCACCTTCTTGACTCATTTGTGCGTGGAAGGCTTTGGTTTTGGCCTTTCTGAACAAGCCGACATACACTCATTCCCGTGACCACACGCAAACATAATGATCGAAGTGGTCTCGGTTTTTCCGAAACACCTACACAGGAGACACCTCCTGTCAGCTGTATCCTGGAAGAGGAAGGCGTCGCCCCTACCGAACCATCATCACCCACTTTGCCATCATCTCCCACAGAATCGATGGACCCTGAATCTATCCCTCCTAACTTTTTTTTTTTCATAAATGCTATCTTCATAGGTCCTCTCACTTATCAACGCGATAATGAGGACCCATCTTCTCTTCCCTTCCGTATCCAGACATGATCGAAGAGGATTCGCCTTTGATTAATGTTGTTGAATGCCGGGATGACGACTCCATCCTCACTTACTTACAGGCGCGGATGATTCTTATATTCAACGCGCCTTACCATCGAAACCCAAACTATCTTTGAGCAGATCTACTATAGAAATCAACATCCACACAGAGGAAGATCCTCACATAGTGAAGATTGGAAAATCCCTTAACACATCGAACAAGCCGCCTTTTCTACCTTTCTCCGTGCTCATGACAAGCTTTCGCATGGTCTTATCTTTGACATGCGGGAATTGATCCTACCATTGCCGTCCATAACATCACCATAAACCCCGATTCCAAACCAGTCAAGCAGAAATTGAGAAAAATGCATCCACGCATTGCTCTCTTGGTCAAAGAAGGAGCTCAACGACTCCTTTCTGTTTCCTTCATCTTGCTATTGACTATCCTCAATGGATTTCTAACATCGTACACATCACTAAAGCGGCGGAGGGGACTTCGGATATGCCGCATTTCGGGATCTTAACCTTGCTTTAAGGATGACTTCCCCCTCCCAGTATTGATCAACTTGTTGATCTCATCTGCTGCGAGCCATGAAATGCTTTCTCTCATGGATGGCTTTCGAGGATCTGACCAAATTTTGGTTGCCCCTCGCCGATCAACACAAAGCGCCTTCATAACTCCTTGGGAACCTTACATTATCGTGTCATGCCATTTGGCCTTAAGAATCTTTGGTGCTACCTATCAACGGGCTATGACCTACATTTTTCATGACATTATGCACACTATCCTTGAAGACTATGTCGACGATCTTCTCGGCAAGTCTAAACATCGTAGTGAACATCTCGATGTTTTAACCATTATTTTGATCGCTTTGTTCTGATATTACGTCGCCTTCAACCGAAGAAATGTGTCTTTGGTGTTCTTTCGGGAAAACTTCTTGGCTTTATCGTCTCTTTGCGTGGCATTGAGGTCGATCCATCTAAAGTCAAAGCTATCCTAGAAATGCCCCCACCCACAATCTCGAACAATTGCGTAGTTTACAAGGTAAGCTCGATCTATCTGACGTTTCATCTCCCTGACTCTCGGATCGATGTCAGCCTTTCCATCACCTCCTTAAAAAGGATATTGCATTCAATGGAGCGAAGAATGTCACCAAGCCTTGAAGCTCTCAAATCCTATCTCTTGCAGCCACCGTGCTTATCCCACCCCAAGACGATCGCCCCTTCTACCTTTACCTTTCCGCCACCGACCCGCTTTGTAGGAGCCATGCTTGCACATTGTGACTCGAGAATCACGAACAAGCCGTTTATTATATAAGTCGTACTTTGGTGGACTATGAGATTAGGTACACACATGTAGAAAAATTGTGCCTTGCCCTATCATTTGTGGCCACCAAACTCGACACTACCTTCTAAATCACAAGACTTTCGTCATCACCAATACAGACCCCATCCATTACATGTATGCCAAACCTCATCTGAACCAACGCATTGCTAGATGGCTCATGCTTCTCGCCGACCTCGACCTTGAGTTTATCCACCAAAAATCAATCAAAGGACAAACCATCGCGGACCAACTTGCGGACGCTCCTTTACCGGGGGAACAATTTACCAATTTCACATTTCCCGACGAACTCATCGCTACTCTTTCCATCACGGAGGAGTCGTACCCAATGACCCTCTTCTTCGATGGATCTAAATGCCAGGCGGAGGAGGCTGGCATTGTTCTCATTCCCTCAATGCTGAACCTATGCCTCTTTCATTCCGACTTGATTTCCCTTGCACTAATAATATGAGCGGAATACGAGGGCCCTTGTTCAGGTCTCAGTTGCGTTACACTTAGGCATCAAATCTATCAACATTTTGGCGATTCTCAATTGGTAGTCAATCAAGTTATGGGCATCTACCAATGCAAAAACGAGGAACTTCAAAAATACAAACACTACGTGGATTCACTTCTAGCCTTATTTACCCACTATTCTATACAAACCATTCCCGCTCCACTTTAACAAATTTGCGGATACTATGGCTTGCTTAGCCTCGCAAATTCGCCTTGCGCGCCAACTGACTCTGAATTATTCATCGTGGTCCAACAACTTTTTGCCCCATCCTATTCAACCCCGGTAGTTTGTATGATAAATCATGTCCACTAATTCACGGGATACACGGTACCACCAATTCCACGACTACCTTACAATCTCTGTCCTCCTTTGACCTTCTACTAGTAATGAAACGTGCTTTTCTTAAAAGTGTTTCGCGTTATGTTGTCATGGGGGACTCCTCTATAAACGTGGCTTTGATGGCATCCTCCTTTTTGTCTAAGCGGCGCGGAGGCCACTCATACCATCCAGCAGTCCATGGCGGTATATCTGTGGTGGACATTTTAGCGGCCTTGCCGTGGCCAAATGAATCCTTCGCCTTGGTTATTATTGGCCTACTCTCAATAACGATTCGCTATGAATATGTTAAGCGTTGTGTTATGTGTCAACAACATGCCAACCTTCAACATACTCCTAGCCACCGCTCTAGATCGCTCGAGATCTTTGGCCCTTCTCATGATGGGGTTTAGACCTTATTGGTGAGATTCACCCAACCTCTTCACAGCGTCACCGTTGGATAATCACAGCGACCGAATATTACACAAAATGGGTGGAGGCTATTCCACTCATTTCAATCAAAAAAAAAAAAATTGTCGGTTCATTAACCACCACATTATCTGCATCGTTTTGGTGTTCCTCATCGCTTTGATAACGAGATAATGGAAAATCTTTCAAAAACAAGTTGTTGCTGAGACCTTTGTGACAACTTTGGTATCAAACTTAGTTTCTCATCACCTTACTATCCACAAGCCATGGGCAAGCCGAGTCCTCTAATAAAACACTAACCAAAATCCTCATGAAAGTTGTCAATGAATCTGGAAGAAATTGGCACGATCACATTCCCTTTTCCCTTTGGGCTTATCGTACTAGCATTCGTACCTCTACTAATGCCACACCTTTTTCTTTGGTATACGGTACCGAGGCTGTTTTGCCTCTCGAAATACAAATACCCTCCCTTAGAATATCTCTTGGGATATTCTCACCAATGATGATTTCCGCGAGAGCGTGTTGCCCAATTGGAGCTTCTTGACGAACGACGCGTCTTACTGCTCTCGATCACCTTCAAATCTATCAAAAACGCATCAAGCGTGCTTATGATAAGCGACTTCATGAGCGTACCTTTAAGGTTGGTGATCTTGTCCTCAAAGAGAATCAACATGTCACCAAACTAGAAAAGAGCAAACGTGGAAAATTTGCTCCCAATTGGATTGGGCCTTATATAATCACTCACACCTATGGATCAGGCACTTATCGTTTAGCTTCGCTTAATGGTAAACTGAGCCTGAACCCCTTAATGCCTTACATCTTCGCCCATTCTACTGTTGAATCTAGTGTTATATCACTTCTTATCTACCTACTGCTCGTCCCTTGAGCTCATTTACCGCTACATACACTTTGTTTTCTATATCTCTAAATAAAATCGAAATCACTTCGCACCTCCCCTTGATAATGCCTTCCCCTTTTTTAGTCTAGTCCATGACTTCAAAGTATTAAAATAAGCCGTATTCTTATGGGATTTTCTTGAGTCAAACTTCCTACTAAACTAGATGCTTCACGCCAAAAGAACATCTAGTCATTAAATATAATTGCTCCCTCGAAGGACGGCTATATGCCAAACTATTCTTCTTCTTATAAATGATTTGCTCCCTGAAGGACATTTATGCACTAAAATCATCTCTGCTACTATTAATGATCAATTGCTCCCCGAGAAGGACAGCTATACAGTCAGCCTTTATCGAAGCTTCTCGCATTGATCAGCTTCGTGAAGACCTCAAGAATAAAACAATCAATATCCCTTGTAGACTTCCCGCATCGATCAGTCTACATTCAATAAAATAAAAGCCTCATACAAAAGAACTTTTTGGGTCATGGACTTGTCTATTTAGGGTAGGTTCTCTTTCGTTATAACAAAGTTCTTTGTACCTCAGCTATATCATCCACATCACCTCACCATTTGTTTCAACTCAAGGGACGTAACGTACATTTTGATATATTGTGATCATCTGACTCTTTTCAACTATGGAATTCTCGTCTATGCACGGCACTTAGGGCTTCAGGCTCGTTCTACGTTGTGTGGTTTGTTTAGCTCTTTTCACCTACGGAGCACTCTTTCCGCTTTGCCTCGCATCTAGAATTGTGTGTTGATCTTAATCAGGACACTATTCCCTACTACTTGGGTATGCTAACCTTTGCTTTACCTATACCTACACCAACAACATTATCCTACCAGCACCAACAACATTACCCTACCAACATCAAATTTTACCAAGCGACAAATTGCCTAAACCATACCAAATTGCCTAAATTCACCCTCCACGATCCTAAGGAGAACTACATCGATCGAGGCCCTTCCTTGCTTTGTGTAATGGGCTATGTAGGCGACACTTCGGAGACATGGGGTCTCCCAAGGTTAGCTCGACCATCCCCTACCATAACCTATCATGTGTGGTAAATATAAATATTTTGGTGTATTTCTATTTAATCACATTCCTCTTTGATCCTTTAAAAAAAAAAAAAAAAAAAAAAAAACACCGAAAGTCAAAAGCGACAACATTCTTATTATTATAACGCAAATCAACATACATATCTCGTTTTATTTAGATGTTAAACAAATACATCTTCTATATCATCGACACGCAGCAGTCGGTACTCTTATTTATCGTCATACCTTGCTAACATTTATTTAGACCCTCACGCCTCATCCCGGCCTAGGTGATGATCGTGATCGTCGACCCCTCTCGCATGGGCCTCTCGTCCTCAAAGGTACCATGGCTATTGGTACCGCCCCAGCGATCTGCCAATCTCTCCTGTAACATATGAATACGCCCTCTCACATGGAGAACTCCAGCCTCTAGTCTCGTCGCCGTGACTCATGACCACTAACAATCCTCTTGTCTCATTCACCTGCGTTTGGAGCTGCTGAACCAAACGCTGCAGACGATCCCTCTCTGCTGTAATCACCGCTATGTCAGGGTGCTCACGTACACCTCGCAGTTCTGCTACCCACCATAATCTATAGGCCTCTGTCATTCCTGCATCCATTACCCTGCGATCGGCTGCTATCTCCTCAGGCCCTTCTGGAGGTGTTGGCGGGGGTGGTGAGAATCTTTGCCTCGGCATCGATCCTCATATATGGTCTATAAGCTGTGGTATGTCTGCACAAATCAAATTGTCGCCGCACGCGATCTATAGGAATCCTCTCATATTCACCTGGCCTGTGCCCCGCGATCCACCTCAATCGCTCTACACCTCTCAACTCCTCGGCTATGTTCTCGGTTACCATATAGTTCCCGTAGGGCCTCAATGAGATATCCCATGGACTGTCAACCTCTCCCATACTGCTGTAATACTCAATGTCACCCGGCACGGCTGAGATCTTGCCTCTTGTTGCATCTGGACCCATCGTCGGAATCCCACCTCTCAGCCTCCGGTCTCTCTGCTGGATGGATCGGCTATTGTCGTCGCACAAACAATGTGCTCATAGGCCCAAGCTGAGTGTAATAAGTATGAGCAATCCAACGTTGTCTGTGACTTCGCTCTACAAGCCCATAAACCCCTGTATAGCTCCGCCAAATATGCGGTGCCCATGTAAAAGTCACATTCCTTTCTATCATCTCCCAAATAACACCCATCAATGCCTTTGGAAATCTTCCCCATACGCCTCGGTAACGCATAATACCCTACCGCCATCAATAAAATCACTGCTAACCTTGTCTCCTCGGGGTGTCTTTGCATACATTACCCCATATGTGAATGACAAACCTCATTTGTGTTAAGTCCGTGCATATGGACCAAACACTTACATTATCGCTGCCCACCTGCGCTAGGTAGTGCACGATATCTTGGTTCTCTGTAATAGGGAGTCTCAATATACGAAACACATCTTCCAAAGTTACTGTCATTTCACCTGTTGGCAGATAGAAGGTATTTGTTTCAGGATTCCATCTCTCAATTAGCGCTTGTAACATACCATGGTTACGTGCGATTCGTGAATAATAACGGATTCCACTTAACCCCAAACGATTTATCAATGTCCATTCCGCTGGTGTTACATCCGCTCAGATTCGCGGCAACAGTGGCCTGGCACACTATCATTCATCCTCAACCACCGCCTCTGCTGCGTACACCAAAACAACAAACAACCATTCACTCCGTTAGGGTCTTTTTCAAACATTCTGGAAATTTCTCCAGTAACCGATGCTTAAATTTGCGGTTATACATAACCGATATCGGTTGAATAACCGATACCGGTTCTCCCTAACCGCTACCGGTCACTGTCAATTTTATACACCTTCCCTAAAAACAACCACCTACGACAATAATTTGCTCGTTTATTCATTTTTATACATACAAACATACCTGAAACCCCTGATTGCCTACCCTGTAACACTTACCTCACCTGCAACCCTTGTTATCATGTTTTCTTTCTCATATCTACCCACCTACTCTCCCCCATCTTATTCACAAAACATGCAGTAGTCAAATCACAAACAAAACAATACCTCTTGGGTTGCAGCAGCTTGAGGTGGCCCTTGTCTTCCCTCATGTCCTTGCCTGCTGGATGCTTCTCCTCGTTCTGCCATGATCACCACCCTTTTCAACTTTGTCTTTCTGCCTTCTGAACCTCGGATCACATTTACTTTCCTTGTCTCTTTTCTCCTTCTCACCCAAATCTCTCATGCAAATACCTGTCTCAGTCGTCAAAAAGCGTCGCGTTCGCGTATTTAACCTCTTGCATGGCTCTAAAATTAAAACTTAAGTTGCCACCCTAGCTTTTCTATTTTTAGAAAAGCTCATACCTAAATAACCGGTATCGGTTACTTAACCGATATCGGTCTATTAGATACCGATATCGGTTCCTTAACCGATATCGGTTATACACCTATCTTTTCTCAACAACGTTCTTTTCTTCATTTCTCACCTAAATTTTTGTCGCGCCCGCCTCTTTTCCTGCATAAACCACACAATTTACCACATTTTGTTCATCCACCACATATAACATTACATTTTCATTAAATATCATTTATTTTACACAAATACACAAACCATCAACTACGGATATCAAGAAACTATCAATCTATACATCATTTGGATCCAACTCATCGATTCATATATCACAATGTCACAAAACCACCAATTCATCACATAACACGACATTCATATATATGTACAAACAAACAAAAACATCTGGACATCATCCATCTATCAACATGTCAATTAAACTCATCACACATTCTATCTATTACCAGCCATTAACCACATATTTCAACACATTTTGAACACTGCATGTGGATCAAAACATCGTCTCTATATATATACAAATTTTCAAAAATACAATGTGCCCTACATCGGGGCCTCTGTGATCTCATACAATACCAAAGCCGGCACGCAGGCCGCAATACCTACCAAAAATCTCGACTCGGCTCGCAGGCCGGTCTCTCATATCAAAAATATACTCGGCTCGCAGGCCGGTATCAAATATCCAACCCGTACTCGGCTCGCAGGCCGGTATATAATAAATAAATGAATCAAAACAATGAATAAGTGTAGGCACGCAGGCCTCTATCAATACAACCGGTTCGCAGACCGGTGCCCATGTCCCTATACAAAACCATGTCGGGGATCTATCAGCTCTCCCCACCGCCCTCAGCACCTCTCCCCGCTGGTCCCTGTGGTGCCTCTCGCCTCCTGCCTGTCACGGACACGCCAGCTGTGGCTGCTCCTCCCTGAGATCTCTGGCTGTGCGAGGTCTCTGCTCTATGAGCTGCATATGCCTGATACTCGACTCCGGTACTATCAAGAATATCCTGATAATATCGGGCCTCTGCTCTCACCTCCATATAGCGATCTCGCGCCACTGAAGGAACTGGGGCTGGTCCCCTGGCACCTAACACCAATACCCCCGAGCTCGTACTGCACTGTGGGTGTGGTCTTTGGTGGTGGTCTTTACTGTGCTGTGCACTGCACTTTGTGGCCGTGGTGGTATCTCGAGGCTATGGGCTGTCTTCTTGCTGCTGTGATGCAAGTGCACGCATGCACTGTACCTACACACTGTGCAATTTGTCTTTGGTGGTGGTGGTGCTTTGTGCATGCTGAGCTCAGGCTGGGCTAGCTGCCCCTGTAAGACCCCTATCGTGCTGTGCAAAGCATGACCATTTGTCCTGTAATAGTTACTTTGCCCGCCCGGAGCTGATCTCTCTCTGCCTGTGCTGACCGCATGCCAAGTCTGGGCTGCCTTGCAGTGTACTATCCCTATCCTTGCTCTCTGCCCCCACCCACCACCACCTGTATGCTCCCATGCACCCGGCATCATCCACACCCTCACCTGCTGGTCTCTCCGCTACCCAGTCTGGATCCCAAGGCTGTGGCGCTGGCGGTGGGGCCTCTACTACATCATCCCTCTGTCGAGGGAAGGGAGGTGGCTCGTCTGCCGCAGCCCCATCTCGCTGCTGCGTACCCTCTCTAGGGGTATCGCTCGTACTCTCCGGCCTCTGTCCTGCTTATCCGGAATGTATCTTTGGATCGGGGCGCACTGTGTCGCGGGCTCCCTCTGCCGGTGGTGACCTCTGTAGGGTCTCCATACAATGTCTCTTCTTTGCTGTAAGGCCCTCTAGCAAGTGTCATAATAGACCACATCCCGACCACTGCAACAACTACCGTGTGGTGGCCCACGACCCCAACCCACCTTGAGCCTAAACCCTAAACCCTAAACCCCATCCCAAACCCAAACACCCAACCCCACTCCACCCACACCCCAACACGCCACCCAACCCACCTTCAAGCCTAAACCCTAAACTCTAAACCCCACCCCAACAAGCCATGACCCACCTTCAAACCTAAACCCTAAACCCTAAACCCCATCCCAAACCCAAACACCCTGACCCCATTCCACCCACACCCCAACACGCCACCCAACCCACCTTGAACCTAAACCCTAAACCCTAAACCCCATCCCAAACCCAAACACCCAACCCCACTCCACCCACACCCCAACACGCTAAACCCACCTTCAAACTTAAACCCTAAACCCTAAACCCCATCCTAAACCCAAACACCCAATCCCATCCCAACTCCACCCTCAACCTTCCCCACCGATCTGCCGATCTGAGATCGATGCGGTAGCCCCAATTCAACCTCACCCTTTGCTTTTTGCGACCAATGCATGGCGTCGCTTTATTGACCGACATCGGTCCTTTGTCTCTTGCCCGAGCCGAACCCCGCGCGCCCGCAAAACCATTTTTCACCTATTTTTACCCATCTACCCACCCAAACACCCCTAAATTTTACACACCTAGCCGCACTTACCTATCTTACCTATCTACCCTCTCTCTTTTTCAAATTACGTCTATTTTACTCCTCATTTCCTAAAACAACTAAATTCCTACCCAAACCCCCAATCTCACTTAATACTGACCAAATGCATAAAATAACGAGTTTAGAACCTACGGGAGTGCGACGACACGTCATCGTGGTGGGATGGGTGGTGGCGGTCCCGGCTGGTCAGCTCCTCCAGCTCCTCCCTGCTGTGCCATGGCTCCGATCTGATCTGCTGGGTCCCCGGCCGATCACTCTTTGCCTCCTCAACTATTCGGGCCCACTATCAACTCTCTCCGCTTGATCAAATAGCTCCACCTCACTCAATACCCCTCCAAATCAACTCTCCACGTCGACAAGTCAATTTGGATTGCACGAATAACAAAAGTGTGATACGGCCGTATTTTTCTTTTTATAGGTTTTTCGACCTTAACCGATGTGTCGGTTTCTTTTTGCCCTAAAGCCGGTATCGGTCCCCTAACCGATATCGGTCATGCGGAATCGACATTGGTTTGATACCCAACTTTCACCCCATTCTTTGCCGTTCTTTACTCCTTGCCTCTTTTTCACCAATATCGCCTCTGTCCACCTTTCTTTTGCACAGCACAACATTTGTTCACTGTCCGGTCCGCCTAAGGCCTCAACCTACCAATTGGCCCGGGCCAAGGCCTCGCCTACCAATTGGCCCGCCAAGGCCTCGCCTACCTATTTGGCCCGACCCAAGGCCTCGGCCTAATTGGCCCGACCCGAGGCCTCGCCCTACCTATTTGGCCCGACCCAAGGCCTCAACCTACCAATTGGCTCGACCCGAGGCCTCGCCCTACCTATTTGGCCCGACCCAAGGCCTCAACCTACCAATTGGCTGACCCAAGGCCTCGCCCCTACCTATTTGGCCCGACCCAAGGCCTCGCCCTAACCATTTGGCCCGACCCAAGGCCTCGGCCTACCGGTGGCCCGACCCAAGGCCTCGCCCTTCCTATTTGGCCCGACCCGAGGCCTCACCCTAACCATTTGGCCCGGCCAAGGCCTCAACCTACTTATTTGGCCCGACCCAAGGCCTCGCCCTACCAATTTGGCCCGGCCAAGGCCTCACTCACTGGTTATGGTCGACCCGAGGCCACAACCCAACAACTTGGCCCGACCAAGGCCGTATCACTTCCATACCATACCCACAATCAACGTTTTATTTTATCCATCCATCATGTACCTTGTGTTCAATCGAGCTCACCTGTTCGTGTTTTAGCACGATTAGGGTCCTTGACTTGATCTGTCGACCAACTTTGCCTAGACCTAGACCATGACGTTTATCTCAACCAAACCAACCATTTGGTACCGCCGAACATGCCTAAACGTTCCTGTACCTTACCTGTTATATACCCTGGAGCTACTTCCTATGCCTTGGATACCAGGATTATATCACCCTTGTTTGGATAAACTATCGACCTTTGCCTATACATCGCTGGTTTGCTCGTCAAATCATATACCCTAAATCCTGTTGCATTTCAACATGCGTCTGCTTCCTTGGACCTTCCCTACCACCTTACCATCCTCTCTACAACATGTACCCTTTATCAACCCTATCCCTGATTTCCCGTTCACTCCATCGGTGATAGATTTGAGGGGGATTACCTATATCCTTAACATGAGAAACCACTTCATATTATTGTTCGCGCAGCTTTAACAAAACAAGCTACACGACAATAAGGGGCTAATGTAGACACCAAATTCGTGTCTTACGACCCCTTGTGACCCACATCCCATTTCACAACCTAACCTCATTACCTAAACCTTACACAATTATTTATTAATTACCTCATAATTGATAAATCCACATCGCCTTACCCGCCACCTCACTTGGCCACCTCACCATGACCTAGCCCTAACCCTAAACTAACCTAATTAGGACCCATGACTTGGTCTAGACTCACATCCATAACTAATGCCTCCTTACTCGCACCCAAAGCCGACCTTCTAGCCACTTGACCAAGCCCGCAATTGATCCCTCGGGAGAAAAACAGGGAAGGTGGGCTATTTTACTAAAAATAGCCTACTTTTTCCTAACCGATGCCGGTTCCTACTCGACCGCCGTCGGTTACGCAACCGCCATCGGTTCCCTGTAAATGGGCTCCCCAAACCAAAACAACGGATCGGAATTTCATTTTGGAGATCAGTCGAAGGATTTCTTGGATCAGAGAGCATTGCGGCGAGGAACGAGTCAGGATCTTCACTTGACCAAGCAGAGACGAGTGAAAATACTAGGCGTGTTTACAGCAAAGGAGATCAACTTGCACCTTCGTAAAAACCAGTAAGTTACATCTTGCATGTCCTCCATTATAACATTTCTTATGCTTTTAGAATTACAGAGTCCTCCCAAATCCATTTCTGAATCCATTATCCAACGTACCATTGCCTCTAACTGTCATTCTTTTGCTTCTAACCATCCCATTTCCTAACACTATCCAAAAACCAGCCATTACAAACACCACAACCAGCCCAGAAGATCCTAGAACCCACCGGTATCGGTTATCAAGTAACCGGCATCGTTTATAGGTACACGCATCGGTTCCTTTGATCAAAAACCAGGAAAAACAGCCTTTCCCCTACC
Organism: Taxus wallichiana var. yunnanensis; assembly: GCA_018340775.1. Classification (NCBI taxonomy): domain Eukaryota; kingdom Viridiplantae; phylum Streptophyta; class Pinopsida; order Cupressales; family Taxaceae; genus Taxus; species Taxus wallichiana. The sequence continues at coordinate 481,002,314 of CM031234.1, forward strand.
CAGTTCAGCCAAGCAATTTAATTGATATTTTACAGTCTTTTGTGTTAATTCACGTTAGCAGGGAAACTGACCACCTTCGAAAGGAAGTTTTACATTTCCTGGGCCCAAGGCAGTTTCCTCATTTATTGTTTAATCAAATCTTGTGGTCTTGTGTTCTTATTTGCGGAGTAGTCCTTCCCAGAAAAAGGAGTTCTCCATGATCAGCTTTGATCTTTCTCTACTGTACGCGCACATCATCTCGACATTCTACGGGTATTCCTCCTAACCCTAACCTTATCTGTTTCTAAAAGGCGAAGCATTTCCGAGTGAAACAGGATAGTATAGAATGCTTTGATGCATTTTCTATCAAGGCGCTTTTGAGAGATTATAATGACAAGGCTGATTCTTTGGCCGTGTCTGCATCTCTTCTTCTTCCTCATCCTCAGTTCAAGCAAGATACATACTCTATCGAGATTGTGTACCGCCCTAGTGTCCCAGATAATGCAACTCACTGGCAAGTGTTCAACGATGATCGACAGGTGTTGGCTTTTCTAGAAAAGGCTGACAATTTCAGTGAATTATATTTTGAAGGTTCAGAATCAGCCTTTCGTGAAACTATTTCAGATCCATATCAAGAGGTTGATGGTGAATTTATCCAGCTGAAAGGCAACAAGATACCAAAAGGTCTAGTTTCCCTGGAAGGTTTGTTCGACAAGCATGATCGTTTTATTCAAAACAAAAGGCAAGTCGAAGGAGCTTCTTCCTCTGAAGTAGATCAAATCAATCTAGGTTCATCTGATCAACCTCGGATGGTGAATATCGGGAAATGTTGTTCTCCCGAAGAGAAGGTGAGATTCACTTCGCTTTTGAAGAAATACATCGATGTGTTGGCCTGGTCTTATGTAGATTTGAAATCCTTCAAGCCCAAAGATGTACAGCACAGTATCCCTTTGAAGCCTGATGTGAAGCCGTATAGACAAAAGCAAAGACATTACAATCCCAAGATCTCAGGAACTATCCTGGTAGAAATTCAGAAGATGTTAGACGCTAGAATTATTTTCCCAATCCATCACTCCACTTGGATTGCTAACATTGTTCCTGTCAAGAAGAAGAATGGCAAGATCCGGATCTGTGTTGACTTCCGAAACTTGAATCAGTCCTTGTTGAAGGATAACTATCCCTTGCCTATCATGGATCAGGTATTACAAACTGTTACCGGATCAGAAATGCTATCCATGCTCGACGGATTTTTGGGATATAATCAAGTCGAGGTAACCACAGAGGATCAACACAAGACAGCCTTCACAACCCCATGGGGTACCTTTGCTTACAGGAGAATGCCTTTCGGCTTGATCAACGCCAGAGATACTTTTCAGAGAGCTATGGACTTAGCATTCAAAGATTTGATGGGCAAGGTCATAGTTGTTTATTTGGATGACTTGACTGTTTTCTCTAAAAAATGGAGTGATCATTATGATCATTTAGAACAGGTACTTTTGAGATGCAGACGTCACGGGATTTCATTGAATCCCAAGAAGTCCATGTTCGGGGTGACCGAAGGAAAATTGCTGGGTCATATTGTGACTAAGGAAGGAACCAAAATTGACCCGAGAAAGGGTAAAGGCTATTCAGAGCCTTACCTTGCCCACAAGTAAAACAGGAGTTCATTCTTTCTTCAGAAAGGTCAATTTCTTGAGAAGATTTGTATCTGATTTCACTGACAAAACCAAGGATATCCTTGGAATGATGAAAGGAAAAAATCCATTTCGATGGAGTACAAAAGGGAAGCTGGCATTCGAAGAAATCAAAAGGGCAATTGCTTGCGCTCCTGTCTTAGTATGTCGGACTTTAAGAAAGATTTTATCATGTACAGTTACGCCTCTGCCCACACAGTGTCAGCCATCCTGATGCAGGAAAATGGAGAAGGCATTGAAGCTCTATCGTATTCATGAGTTGCCCATTGAAGGAACATGAGTTGAAGATGTCATGAGTTGAAAAACATGCTTACGCGAGTGATACGAGCGATAAAACATTTCAGGTACTATGTGCTGAATTCCCATACTCTCGTTCTTGTTCCTGATACTGCTGTTAAATCCATTCTAACTCAACAAGAGCTGGGAAGTCAACGAGGTACTTGGATAGCTAAGGTTCAGGAGTATGATTTGGACATCAAGCCTACCAAGTTGGTACGAGGAAGGGGCTGTGCCAATTAATTGCAAAAAATCATCCCGAGCGAGTGTGAAAAGACTCAAGATACTTCTTCAGAGCTGCCTATGGTGCTTTTTGTGAGTACGACCGATGAATGGTACACGGACATTGCTTTCTTCCTAACTTATGGTGAATGCCCCACATTTAAATCAAAAGGAGAAGAGGACCGTCAAGTTGAGATCTGCAAAATACCTTTTGTGGAATAATGCAATATACAAGAAAGGTATTGATGGTGTTTTCTTGCGTTGTGTTGATAAATCACAACAGGAAAAGTTATTAGAGTCCTTTCATAGCCTAGCATGCGGAGGACATTTTTCATCCTCTGTAACAGCGTATAAGATCCTACGGGCTAGGTACTATTGGCCTACTCTTTTCTGGGATTCAGTGGAATGGGTGTCTAAATGTGAAGCTTGTCAACATTTCGTTGGTCGCCCCAAGCTAGCAGCTCTTCCTCTGAAGCCTGTAGTGATTGAAGAACCTTTTCACCAATGGGGGATTGATTTTATCGGAACATTGAATCCTGCTTCCAGTGCCGGACATAACTATGTGCTTGCTGCCATGATTATTTTACCAAGTGGGTAGAAGCCGCACCAATCAAGCAAGCAACAAGAAAAAAAATCTGTTTGCAAGTTCCTGAAAGAAAATATAATCGTCAGATTCGGTGTGCCTCATAAGATTGTAGCTGATAATGCCTCTAACTTCTCGTCACATGAGTTGACAGAATTTTGCTATGGATTCGGCATCACTCTGGCTCACTCATCTGATTATTATCCCCAGGGTAATGGGCAAGCTGAGTCCAGCAATAAGAATCTGGTTACTATAATCAGGAAACTAGTGGATGAAAATCAGAGGACATGGCACAAAGCATTGTATGATGCATTGTGGGCTGATCGGATCACTCCAAAGCGAGCCATAGGGATGTCTCCTTTCCAATTGCTATACGGGATTGATGCTGAAATTCCTATCTCAGTAGAATTGCCGGCCTTGCAGTTAGCGAAAGCGGTTGAAGATGTAGCTTTTCAGAATTCTATCGAAAAGAGGGTTATGTACCTAACCAGGCTAGAAGAAGAACGAATCAAGGTGGTTGATCACATCACAAATCATTAGAGCAGAGTGAAGAAATTTTTTGACAAGAAATCAAAGCAGCGTGACTTCCAGATTGGAGACTTGGTGTTGCTTTGGGATAAGAGGAGAGAATAGAAAGGAATGCATGGAAAATTTGATTCTTTATGGAAAGGACCTTTCAAGATCCATGTGCTGAATGGTGAAAATAGTTTCCTTCTATCATATCTGGATGGAGGGTTACTCCCTTTACCTTTCAGTGGACAACATCTAAAGCTGTTCCACCATTGATGCAAGATGCTCTCTTGCATTGTACATATTTTGCTTTTGTAGTGTGTTTGCTTTTGGTTTTCTTTCTTTCTTTCTTTCTTCGTTTTGTTTTGTTTTGGTTTCTTCTTTTCTCCGTAGCCCAATGAATAAAGACCAGAGATTCTGAGTTCTCTTCCTTTGGTATTACAAAGAAAGTCCCCAACTGGAGCCAGCTGTTATCTACATTTTGAGTTCATGACAAAATGATTAGATAACCCCTACGAAATTTTTGAAGTTGATTTTGCATTATGGCCTCGTATTGAGAAAATCGGGTTTTCAGGTTTTATCAGTAGCTCGACATGAGTTTTAACATGCTTTATGTCGTCTGTCTTCCGAAACCTGAAATCCGCTTCGTATTGAGAAAATCGGGTTTTGGACTCGTGCGCATCGGAACATGCCTAATCCAAAACATGTTTTATGCCTCATGCTTCCCGATACCCGAAGTCCGCTTAGTCCTTTGTATCGGGTTTTGGGGCTATGTAACATCTAAGCACGTCATGCTTTATGCCTCATGTTTTCGAAACCCGAAACCCAATTGCACTAAGCCCCCTCGTGTCGGGTTTTGGACCTCTCAAACATGACATGGCATTCATCCGAGTTGTCGGTGAGTTGGCACGTGCTTGAGCCCAAGTGTATTAATTACCAATTTTCTTATAAATACATGGATTTCCATGTCATTCTTACCAGACGTATTTTTAATTCGTGGATTTTTCGTGCATGCTCTTCCGATTTTGAAACCCGAAAGCTCGCCTTGCTCGATTGAATCACCTGTTGTTGATCTTTTCTTTCTTTGATTGAAGGTATTTTTCTCTCCCTTCTTTATTCTTAGTTTTTACGGATCGATTGCGCACGGTTTCTTCTCAATTTATCGTTGGGTTTTGAGGGTTTTCCTTTCTTGTTCTCTTTGGAGTTATTTTGAAAGGGGTTTTAGGTTTTAGGGTTTATCTCTTCTAAGACTACCACTTAATGCTATTTCCTTGAAGTTTTATTATATGCATGGAACATGAATGAAAAAAAAGAGATTGCATGTTTTGAAATTCGATGAAAAACCTGTTTTTCTTTTCGGTTTTGAAGCTTTGTTGCTTGTGAGTCAAAGAGCCAAAGTGTATTAAAGGTTTGATGTGTCGGGGTTCCTCAAAGTCGACATTATCCAAAGTGCCGGGCTTTCCCAAAGTTCGACATTTTCAACACATCGAGACTTTCAGGATTTTCCGACATCGCCAAATGCTTGGAGTGTCGGACTCTTGTTCTTGGCATATCCAGCAGTCGGAATTCGGACGAGTGGACAACATCTCCTAAGCTTGAACCTTTCTCCCTTCAACGTTCTTCATGTCGGATCTGGTCCATCTCGGGAAAAGGCCGAGAAGTCAGCGAGAATGAAATACAAGTTCAAGAAGCCGGAATCTCCATCGTACATTGATTGCAACTATGATATCAGAGACACCGAACTCGGAAATATAGACATGGAAGATTTCTAGAGTAGAGTGAGGAGTTCCTCCCAAACTCCATGGATGAGAACTATAGCTGACAGTGGCTTGCCTCTTGCGGCGGGTTTTCCCATGTCTGCCTAATGTCCAGAATTCATCTTGGCTTGTGCATCTAGTTATGACTCGGCTTCTCGTTCTGTGAGAAGTCAATCAGGTGAAGTAGTGATCAAATTGGATGGAGGTTACTTTGATGATCTCCTGAAACTACCTAATTTTGAAGAGTATGGGGAGTTGAACATCAAGTCAGCTCAGAAGGCCTAGGACAATAATCCAGGAAGACTGCATCAAGGATGTAAACAAGAAGTTCCTGATCAAGGCCAAACCAGCGGTCTCTAGATTTCAAGGACTATTCCTGGAGTGATTTCATCCAAGAAATCAATGATATTATCACCCTTTGAGTTGGGTTTTTGGTTTTCCCGAATCGAATGTATTTCAAGCATGGATGTATCAATTTATGATCACCATCGAGAAGAATCAGCAAGGGATCGTCGGGGTACTCTCATCAGCGATGAGATTGATTCCCAAATGATAATGGTCTTGTCAGTGGGAAATTTGATATGTCTTCATATGTCACATACGCAGTAGGGATGAGGAACTATCCCAGTGGATACCAAGGAACGGAATGGCAAACTAGGTGTATCATTACTTCCCTCAAATAACAAAGAAGGGGTCAAAGAACATTTCGGAAGGGTGAATGATGCCTTCTTCTATGAAAATATTTGCGGGATAAACCTGAGTGAGGAAGACAACGAGTCTCGGATGAGGCTTGGGCGAAGTTTCTAAATGGGGATGTATCTTCTTACAATTCAAGAAGTTTACATATCTTCGACTATCATGTACTCGGGGGAACCTTTTCGCTTGCCCCGATATCTAGGGGATAGGCTGATATTGATAGAATTGGTTAGACAGCTATTGGATTTCCATAAATTCCAACAAAGCAAACATAAGGCTGTTGTGTCCTTCCCAATTTCTATTGGGAGATATACTTGCTCAACAGTAGTGAAGGCCAAAAATGTTGAATGTGAACTTCAGGACAAATTGAAGAAGCATATGAAGCCTCGAGACGATTTCGACATCCGAGGAGTGCTCAGAGCATATGGAACCCAGCATCTACACAGGCCAAACATAGAGGATATTTGGGTTGATCTGCGTAACGAGGTTGTTCATAGAAAGGATAATAGTAGATTAACTATTACTGAGATTCAAACACTGGAGCTTGCTGATTTTCCAGAAGGTACGGGTGACAATGAAAGTGTTTTGGATCTTTCCTATGATGGACTAAATGAGGATCAATATGTTTTCCCACCTATTGATTGGTCAGCCAGCGAAAAAGCCTCTATTGCATATAGGTCAGCCCTAATCCTTGCTCGCACCAAAGCATGGCTTTCCTCTTGGGGAATGAATTTTAAAGATGATGAGTTTTCAAAGTTGGTTGCTTTGAGAGGCGGGGCCCTCCAAAAGGAAAAGGACAAGAGATCTTCTAGGGCACCTATAAAAGTCAAGATTGTCAAGAAGAGGAAAGAAAGACAAATCTCTTTAATTATTTCTCCAGCTGAAACGGTGGATGTGCAGAATCACCAACACCACCGAGAAATAAGAGAAATTAATTTGGAAGAAGGAGGAAGTCAAACACGGATTCATCATTTGTTGATTATCAAACTGAAGGGGCCTTGTCTCTTGCATCTCAGGCTTTGGAGTCTGAATCTGTGCCTCCCCCCTCACAACCACTCCTACCTCCTCATTCTCCATCCACTTCTTCAAGCATGGCCGGTATTTTCTCTGGACTCTCACCCCTCTCTGCTGGAACCCAAGTGATCATCAATACGCCCACTCCTGTGCCTCTCTTTATTGAATCTACTACGACATTAACAACTGTTCCCCCTCCAATGGTAGAATCTTCTCCTCTTGAGAGTAGAATACCAGTTACTACAACATGGGCAATTTCCTCTGATACGCCACAATGGCTACTCGAGAAAACTCCGAGGAAGAGGAAGGTGATTGTACCCCTACCAGCCTTTGATTTCAGCTCACTCAAGGCTCCTCCTGCGAAATCAGCCAAGAAACCCAAAACAGTTTCAAGGGTTTTGGTGGATGCTTCAGGAGATAAATTCGCAGAGATTGCCACTCCCTAGACTGACAAAACTAGAGAGGATGTGACCTCGATTATCGAGATAACCAGGGTGGCTCTAGGGAAAGTGGCAAAGCAGTGAAGGGCGCAACAAGATGCATGGGATTCCATAAATGTCTTGTGCCAAAATTTGAAAGAAACAAAGGACAAGCAGAGATTAGCTTAAGAGAAAAGTGGAGCGGATTGTGAGGTTTTGCTTAAACTCTCAAAACCCGTTGAATCCATACCATCTTCTTCTGTCTCTGCCGGATTCGATTTCTCATCGGTGCCTACAATTGAAAATATTGCTAAAAAAGGAAGGGTGGTTGATGAATGGATCCAAAGGTTGCTCCAACAGGGGAAGGAAGTGATTCAAGATGTGGTGAAAGTTCATCAGTCTTTAGGGGACATTCAGATGGAGGGAGAGAAGATGGATGAAGAATTATCTCGGGAGATTGGATGACTTGATTTGAATTTTGAAGCTCTCCATGTATTAAAGCAAATACCAGCACATCTCTTGGTAGAAGAAGGTGTTCTTCCACATACAGATAAGCATTTCCAGCTTGACCAAGGCCATCAGGTTCGGAATAAAGATTCTCAATGAAGCTGCAAGCAAGTTGAGAGAATCGAGGGATAAATTGATCGATGGGAAAAGTGATGCGGAAGAAGAATTGTTGAAGATTTGTCCAAAGGTGTTAGTTGGGAACTCGGGTATCCTATCGGTAGATGATCTCTTCAACCAAATTGAGAGTCATTCGGTAGGAACCAATACAAGTATTTGGTCTTGAAATCATTGATTAGTTTGTAAGGGTTGAGCATACTTTGGAGGCCTTAAGGAAACTCAGAAAGGATTGAAAAAGCTTCCGGCAATACAGCGACATTCATGAGGCGTGTGAAATTTGGAGCGATCATTCCCTGCGCTTTGATGAGAGCGAAATGCAAGGCATAATTCGGAAGTTCCAAGAATTTGAGCAAAGCAGTCTCATTTGGAGGAAGAAAAAGAGGAAGGAGCAAAGGATGACGATTCGGACTAAGTCTTAATGTTTCATGTCATTTCAATTTTGAAATTGACATGTCTTTTTCATTTCTGTTTTGTCATATTTTTGAATCATATTTTGACTTGATCTCTGCGTGAGAATCAAGCAAAAACGAACTCTAGTTAAATGCTACTTTTTAGGATCTGCCTATTTTATCTCTACTTATTTTTGTTATAAATAAGGGATGCTTTTGTATTCCAAAAGGTCGAGATTTTTGGAATATTTAGGGCTATTGGAAAGAAGAAAAACTTTTTGTTTTCGTTCAATCATTTTAAAGAATAGAAGGCGATATTGTTTCACAGGACTTTGTGTTGTGGAATATATCTTACCTAAGACAGTGTTCTTATGTTCATGATCTTAGGCTATTCTTTGCATAGCATCTCGGTGTTTCGATTATTTCGGACATTACATCTGTGATCTAAAACTCGTATGATTATTTCGTGCTCTGTGTTTACTCAAAAGAAAATATGTTTCTCCCATTTCCTTTCTATCGTACTTCTTTCATTATATGAGTTTCTAACCTATTTCATTTATGAAAGAAATATCCTTGAATCGTGTGAATGTGGATTTCGGGATTTCATCCTAACCCCAATGGTTAGATTAGTGTGAATACTATATATATTGTTTCTTGTGTTTTAGATTAGCGATAAGCAGTGAGCCTCACTGTCTTTGAGGAGGATTTAATCCCATATATCGTGGTTGAACCTCATATTTTGGTTTGACAAAATATCCAACCAACACAATTATATATTGCATAATTTAGATTGATTAATAGTATGCAATATTTTTTTAGAGATCATATTTTGTGAGAAAATGCTGAGAGAAAGGTTTACCATACTTAGTGGATTTTCTTACTTAGAAAAATTGATTAATACTCCAAACATATCTCCTAATCATCTTGTGAGTACATGTTACAACTTTGATACAAGATTTAACTTATATAAATCTTGGAGATTGATATTCCATTTGTGTAGATAATAGAGTTTGCAGGAGTTAGCTCAAAACTTCATTCTATGTAGAGGCATCATGACCGTGTAGCGAGAATGGTAGGTGAACACCATTGGCACCTAACAATGAGTCAAAACTTCATTATGTGTAGAGACATTGTGATCTATGATAGAGTGGTACATGTTAGTGTAAAATCATAGAACCCCTAAATGAGTCATCAGATCTTCTTTTCTAAGGCAAAGTCATTTGGTGTGATTCACATAACATTGAGTTTTCCCCAAAGTGTGGGACTTTACAAATGGGAAAACTCTCCAGAGAAAGTTGGTTCTTGCTTCCTAATCTACCTGCCATAAGCTACTCTAGTGTAGGTAGAACCTAACTATCATAATCTAACCATTCCAAGGGGACACAGAGAGAGAGAGGGTGAAAGAGACTACACTAAGAGGTGATACACCAAAAAGGAAGTAGATGATCACGAGACCAAACTACTTGAAGCAGAGAGAGGTGAGAAGAGGAGAGGGTAGACAAAATGCACCATGGACCAGAGATAGATTTCACATAGACACCACTTCGAAACCCATTAAACACAGCTCCACAGGACCTATAACGAACATCGAATATGCACTGATATACCCTCTGATGATGAGAGGTAAGAAGAGACACCAAAATAAGCCAAGGATGGACACATGCATCATAAAACAATTTTTATTACTCCAAAATGTTACACAGTGCACCATCAATGGGTAAGAGGCAAGAAAATTTCATTACAAATCCATGAGAGGAGGCTTATACTCCACATTTGACCCTAAGGAAGAAAGGCGGAGGGCCAAAAAGAAACAATGACCAGCCATTTGAATGTGCCCCTCTATTACAATATATAAGAAGAATGGGAGAGAGAAGAGGGAAGAATTTGAATCCTACTCCAACCACCCTAAGACACGCATTAAATCCTATTTTAAAATATCAACCATTGAATATTAATGCCTTATGGAAATCTGCCCACAATATGTCACTTCTAGTTCTTGAAGGATCAAATTGAATCAGATCAGTAGTTGAAGAGATCAGATTATGTGTTAATGGCCTAGAAGATTTTTCCCAGTTTTCACCTACCAGAGCCTTCCCAAAATGATATTTTATGTTCCCAAGGCGTAGACGAGGCCGAGATCTTTCCAATGGTGTTATATTTTCTATATTTTGAGCCCCGAAGTCGAAAGATATGTCCCTTCAAAATTTGTATCGGGTCCGTATAAAAAGTTGGGAACATAGTTTGAAAATGGGCCCCCTTTTTAAATTGGACATGTGGAGGGCTAGCACATGTCTCGAGGGTGGCCTCTGCATTTTTATTTTAGAGTGGTGTGATGTTGACACTTGGCTTCTTCCGCGGCTGCTCAATCTCCTTTTTTTTTGCTAAGTCCTTTGCTTGGCGGGGTTATATATCTGACCAGGGACATGCGGTGGCTTGGTGCTTGCTTGGAAACCTCCTTTTAATCTTGATCTTGAACTAGCACCATTTGGACACTTAGCACTCTCGCCAACCTACAATCATGCATTGATTATTCAACCCGACTCTGTCCCCTTTTTGAGACTAGACGCGTGGAGGCTTTGCGCTTTCTTAAAAGCCTGATCAAGATTTCCCTTTGAAGGAGTGTTGGGTTGACACTTGGAAGCCTCCATAGACTCTTAGAATTTTTAACAACCCCTCTTACCTTTTCATACCTTGGGTTATGTGGCGAGGATAACACTTGTTTGAGCCTCCGCTTTTGGATTTACCCTTGGAGATGCCTAGAGTCGACACATGGCTTCTTCCATGACCACTTTTATACTTGCCCTTTTGGGGCCCACCTTGTCTGCGTGTAGACACTAAAATTAGGTCATACTCCCCTTGGTCCCTCGTCAAATAAATACCTTGAACACATTCACCTAACCATGGACCCCCTTCACCCCACTATAATATTAATTTAATTCATTATCCTCACCATATTTATTATTTAAATATCCTAATTGGGATAATGCCCACATATCCACCTCACCTAGACACCTCATCTAGCCACCTCACCCTAAGACCTATTCTTAGTAAGTTTCCATAACTAACTAAGACCTACCCAAACCCTAAAAATCAAAGCCTACATTCCCTCTAACCACATTCCCACATGTTAGAAGGAAGTTTCCATTCTAAATCAAGCAAAATAAACAAGATCCCAGAAAATCAAGGGGATTTGCCTAGTTTAGTAAACCTAGGAAATCCTACCCTAACCGACACCAGTTACCCTAAAATGTCACTGGTTAACCGGAACCACCTTTTCGGTTACCATTTAACCAACAAAAACAACCTTATTTCGAGGTTGGCACATTTTTAGAGTCGATACATATTTCGAGAACAAGTGATGAAACCACAAGCTGCATGTAATTAGAACCAACATCCGTACACGCATTAGAGCATCCATAGCCAACACCTGAAGCAACCACACAAGCCATTTTACTTCACGGGAGCATCAGGGAAGTGCCAGCACCACATTGTGTTCCTTCCATTTGATCACCCACCATTACCAACCAGTCATCAAGATCGTACAAATAGTAGGTTTTGTTAACCTGCACTTTGGTTCATTATCGCTTTAGTAGATCCTTTCACTTCCATTGTTAGTTTTTGTTCTCATTTCCATTCCCCACCATTTTATCTCCATGCAAACTTGACCATCTCTTTACCCACACCCTTGAACTTCCCATATCCGGACTTTTATCATTCTGTGCATACCTAAGACCCACACGAACCTTTTCATTTCCCTTCCCTTTTCATCTAGCCTCAGATCTATCTCCTTGCCAAGTTTTTATTGAGTTTCCTATACCCCGACCATACCATCACCGGTTACCCACAACCGCCACCAGTTAACCTAAACCGACACCGATCATACCAGACCAATGTCGGTCTCTGTGTTTTTGACTAGAAACCAAGAATAGAGCTTAAAACCTCCACCAAATACCCAAAATAGCCCAGAACCTCACCTTGACTAGTACCAGTACCTTGACAATGACCTTGACCTTCAAATTCAATCATAGCTTAGCTTGTTGTGAATGAATTTGCTTATTATAGACAAATGAGATACCTAAATCATTTTAACTATAGTAGGATTTCCTTTATTATTAGCATTAAGTTGTTTTAAATAGTGGATTGATAACCATCTAGGAAGTATCACACTTCCCGGATCTAGCACATGTTAGGTAGTCCACTGCATATATTATTTAATTGTTATTTGGTGGTCTTGTATTCCATTTTAGGTAGTTCCTCCAAGAAAAAAGGAAGCTCTCATGATCAGATGTGGATCCATAAGTCATACGCATGCAACAACCTACAACCAACATTTCAATAGGTATTCCTCCTAGCCCTTTACCCTTATCTATTTTGTCAACATTCAAAGAAATGATCTAGAATTAGGTGAAACATTTTTGGCACGCTGGTGGGACCCATTCGGGTTCTTTGCATTCTTTCATTTCTAGGTGAAAACATTGTATGTTTGTTTCTTTTCTAAAAAGTTCTTACATTAAAATTTCTCCCTAGAACCTTCTTCTCTTCTATTGTCTAAAAGCCATCATATTTTAGTGCTTAAAACAAACATTTCTTCCCTTTCATTAGTATCACATTAGTGAAAGAGCATCCCTTCTCATGTTCATCTATTTGTGGCATCGAATTCTACATTTCAATTTGGGTTTAAAAATCATTTCATTTCATTTTACTTTTTTGCATTAGCTCACATTAATTGAGGGCAACCTATACTGCTGGAAGTCATTCCTAGCTGATGGTTGACAAACGAATCATAGAAAAGCACTTCCTTTCTTTTTCTCTCTCTCGAGTCTTACCAAACATCACAAATTAAAATATATACACATTCTTAAACAACATCTCACTTGGAAGAAGTTGTAGGTGATCACACGATCACAACACAATGGGCACCCCGTTGGTTATCTCTATCCAATACCCCATCAGAGGACGTCCCACCCCACCATAACATACCTGAAACCTCTCCTTGTAGATCTCTTCTTCGTAGGAAGCCATCCTCACCAAAAATTCTATTCTAAAGTTCATGAGTCAGTCCTTAAATAGCATAAGCTAAACAAACATAATAGAAAAAGCACTCTTAGGATCATATTTTTCTTAGTGTTTCTGCTTGGCTTGCGCTTTTTGAGGTGAGAGGTCATGTTCTTCATTTTCTTATTTCCCCTTGCATGCTCCTCATCACAGTTGGTGTATTCTAACTTCATCTGAGTGTGCCTAGACCTTATTCTCATCATTCTTAGAATTCTAGGTTTGATTCCACATTTAATTTTAACTCACAACCACATTTTCTTCATCTCTGTTTCAATTTCACAGTGACCGGTGTCGGTCCAATGACCATCATCGGTTACCTTCTGACCGCCATCAGTTTCACTCAACCGACATTGGTTCACTGTTCTTTTGGTTAACCTACCCAAAAGGACACCTATTCACCTTCTTTGACTGTTTAGAGTCTCTATCACTCTTATCATATTCACTGACCTGGTAATTCCATCAACTTCTTGCATACTTGGCAAAGTATTGGCCTTTTTCCTTGTTTTGACAAACTGTCCATTCTCCATAGTGACCGACAATGGTTAACTATGACCGATGTTGGTTTACCCTAACGACACCAGTTAGCTAGTGTAATTTTCTAGCTGACATTTTAACCCCAATTCACCCACCACCACCTATTTATCCCATCTCTATTGTATTTCTGTGTCATTTATAGAAAGTAGTCTTGCCTCATCAGTGCTTGGTCACATGGTGCTGACCCAAAGCCAAGAAAACGCCTCATATTCCATGTCAGTCATCAACCACTCCCACCTAGTCCTTCACCACCTTCTATTTTATCACCCATGGATCCTACCCAACCTATCACTATCGCCACAGAGATGAGGAGTTCACACGACTCCTTGACCAGAACCCTACCGCCTTGTAGTTTTATCTTTCCCACTCATCCACTTGAGATGCCTCGGGTCAGTTGATATACAACATGCCCATATCTATCCCCCAACACTCTCTCTCCTACTTGCCCCACCTCTAGCTAGCTGCTGCTACCTATATCTACCTTGCCCCTAGTCGTTTTGCAATTGGCCCCATACCTATTATAACCACCACATCTGCCACATCTGTTATACCCGCCACATCCACTATACCTTTGCCAACCACCCAGAACATAACCTCATCCACACCTATTGTTTCATATATACCCATAGCTACACAACCACCCCCGGTGTCAGTGACCCCTACCCCTTTCCAAAACGTTGTCCTTTCTATCCCACAATCCTTAGCCCCCATTACCACCAGGGTCACCATGACCCTTCCACCTCCATATACATACTATCAGCATCCTCTCATTTCATCTATCATTCATTTTGGGTATGTACCCCTATTTCATTCCCTCCTTCTCAATCTACCTATATGGTAGCACCATATACTGGAATGCCACCCTCGTCATATGCCCAACACCAACCCTCTTACACTACAAGAGTCACCCAACCATCACAACCTACCAATGACCTAATCAAGTTAATGATGGATAAGATGCAGACATTGGAAGCATCGGTTTTTGGCTCCACAACACTCTCACCTATGATGAGATTTGTAATGAGCCTATCCACCCATCCATTCCTATCCGCCCATATCCCATGCATTGGGAAATGCCTAAATTTAACCGCTTCAATAGAAAAGAAGACCCGCAACAACATTTGTGGTCTTTCAAACATGGGTGTTATCTGATCGCCCATGATGACGCTTTGCTTCTGAGGACCTTTCCCATGTCTTTGACTAGCCCGCATTAGATTGGTATAGTGGGTTACCTAGACATTCTATCTTCTCATTTAATCAGGTAGCCCAAGCCTTCTTGGATCACTTCTCCATTAACGTTGTTAAGAAGGTTACCATGACTGACCTCTACTCTACACGTCAGTATGATGACGAATCTATTGTAGATTTTGTTGCTCGTTGGTGTAGTCTGATCAATCAACTCACATTCCAACTACCACAAGCTAAACTCATAGATCTCTTCATGTGGGCTTGTGCTAGACATATTCGCCAACCCTGTAGGTCAGAATTTTCGAACCTTCGATGAGGCATTCACCATGGCATGAAAGTTAGAGATTTGGGCCATCGAAGAGAAGAAAATCCAACTACGCAATAAGAATTCAGCCTTCAAATCAAATGATGCCTCTTCTACTCGAAACCATAGAACAATTATTCAAAAGCCAAGGGAACCACTAACGCAGTGGTACTCAAGGCTGGCCCAGCTCATCCATCAAATTAGGCTAGTCCCTCATCTAATCTTTCTCCTATCCATACTTTTCAATTCAAATGGGAACAATGGAAATATACCCCAATTGGGGAACCTTATTCTTCTATCTTAGAAAAGCTCATTAAATCTGGGGCCATCACCCTTCCTCCCATAAAACCACACACTAGTTTTGACCCTACTCGCCCCACACCCACATGGTATAAAGAGCACGACTTCTGCAACTATCATCGAGTGAAGGGTCATAGTGATGAAAATTACATCACTTTCAAAAATATTGTCCAAGAAATGCTCGAGAAAGGTGAGTTAACCTTGGATAATCCTAACACACCTGCCAATCAAAACCTACACATCTTCAAGAAACCCTTTCCTAATCATGCCCCTTCTTCCAATCAAACTGGAGAGTCCTCAACTCATGATAGCCATACCCGCGAGGTCCATGCTATTTTCAGTGATACATCTGTTGCTACCCAATTACCTCATATTCCTTCCATAGAGGAAATCTTAGCCTGAAGTCCTCCACCTACACTTGAACCCACTTCACCTACTCCTCCACCCACAGAGGGACATCCTTCATCTCCTCTCTCACCCATGAAGGAGACTCTTGTTGACATCAAAACTACTTCACCTTTGACTTCTCCACCTAGAGATCCATCACCCATAGTACTTCTCCAGTCCATGGAAGATACTTGTCCATCTCCTCCTCACAAGAGGAGCACCCATCATCTCCTCCACCCACCGAGGAGCACCCATTTTCTCCTCCACCTATCAAGGATCCAAGTAGAGATACCTTTGCCTCTAGGTGATCATTCTCCATCAGCTACCCAAGATCATGCAGACTTACTTTCGGCTCTCTTACCCATGGAAGCTGAAGCTAGCAAATTCCCCATCTCTAAGACACATTTTATGGGAATTTCCATTGGATCCTCATCAACCTCACCTACAATAGTTCCATTTTCATGCCTAGCCAATCACCTAGATTATGTGGATAGAGCCTTACTTTGGGGGTCTTCTGCTTCTGTCTCAACACAAATGTAGATGTCACTTACTGACACTTCCACTATCTACCCAAAAATATTTCAGCCAATCAAACCAAATACAACTACAACTATCACAAATTCCACCACGATACCACTCATGGCTCAAACCACACCCCTACCCATAACCCAATGTGCATCTACACCCAAGCCTACACTTACATCATCTTCCTCGCCTAAACCCAACACTACCTTAGGGGTCATCCCAACCACCAACCTTACTCATCCACCCATCAAATTAGATTTAGCTACATCCTCCAAGGCCAATACCAAACCTACTCGACACCCAAATAGAAGAACCAATCCCATAAATCTCATACTCCAACCTCACCGATCACACCTTCATCACCTTCACCCTTTTTGTCCATCTTAGGACCTCACCCTTCTAACATGGTTAAGAAACCTCCACCCACTAGTAAACTAAAAACACAGCAGCCCATTCCTCCATCACAAACCTCAAACATACCCAAGTGCCCACCATAACTTCTACCCACATCTACAACATCTTTACCACCCATACCTCTAATACCATCGATCACTCCTTCACTACCCATGACACTTCAGTCTCTTTCCCTCACACCTCCGGCATGACCTGCACCATCTACCTTCACAACACCTCCATTATCCCCATGGGTAATGCACCCTCTTCCACCATCCACCTTTCCCTCTAGATCTCGTGTGCCCGTATCACCTTTACCCAAGAAGGTACAACCTAAGGACAAAAATCCACTACCCTCCGATAAGGTGGTCAAACCAACCACATACTCTCTTTCCAGTTCATCTACCATACCCCTACCCAAGCAAACATGACCAACACCCAAGATCACACCAACACCTAAAACCATGGCTCGATCCACTTTACCTCGTGCAAGGACCATTCCTCTATAGTTAGTCGTGCCTACACCCAACCCACTTTCACTTCCCATTGTGATCCACTAGTAGGATCCTATGCCAAAATCTTAACCAACCTCCTTGAAACTTCTGTCATCACATTACCACCACTTAGACCTTATGACCCTCTCAAACCCAAACCAAAAGGGTTGATGACACCAAAATTTGTGCCTACCATCATGTGCTAGGGCATGATGTAGAGAACTACAAGGCTTTGAAAACCATTCTTATCCAGTTGTGTCCTCCTAGAAGAAAACTTTGATGATGATGACCTTCTCGATGAGGACCCCATTTCACCAACACCCATTCCCCATAGCTCTTCCCTCACTACCTACTCAACAACCCAGACCTTTACCCCACAACTCCTAGAACCACCTCTAAGATTTGAAATTAACATGGTTCGCATCAATGACCTCACCAAACCTCCACCCAAATGTCGATGTGCCCAACTCATCTCACAAGGTTCCTTCCCACCATTGGGATTTTTCCCTTCATGTCACTATACCTTTCATGGCTCACCTACCTCACCTACCTCCCCACCTTAGATCAACATGATCCACGTTGCTACCCATGCTTAAAAAGACAAAGGAAAAGAAAAGGCAACCGACCCACCAACAACCCTATACCCAACATACCATCTACACCCACACCTAAAATCACTATCCGCAGCCCCACATATCCTATTTCTAATGGGGTCACACACACACGTGATGCTCAAACAACTACACCAATCCCCCTCAAAATTTCCTTGTATGACCTCATCCAAACCTCGGAATCCCATCATCAAGCTCTCATGGAGGTTCTTCAATCTATTGAAGTTTTACCCAATGATCCTACACCCGTGGCCTCCATTATCACACCCCATCATGTAGCCTCTCTCACCAAATTACCCCCATCATCTACACCTCCAACTACTCATCAAGTAGCCTCCCTTAGCTTCTCAGATGAAGAGATCACACCACACCAAACCGATGACCCCAATCTAGCTCTCTTCATCTCTATCCACATCGATGATATATGTGTATGACATGTTATGATTGATGGGGGTGCTAGCATTAATATCATCTCCTCCCATGCATTCTCTCAAATGCACATACCTGACAATTGCATGCATAAACATCCCATCATGTTGCATTCATTCAATGATGCTATCACCTCTACACTTGGCACCATCATCCTCCATGTTCACGTGGGCCCCGTACTATTCTAGAGTTATTTTATGTCTTGGAGGGGGAATTTCAATATAACTTGTTGCTTGGTAGACCCTGGATTCATGTCATGGGTTGTGTTCCTTCCACTTTGCATCATTGTGTAAAATTTGAGCATGAAGGACACACCTATACCATTCCAGCTGACCCATCACCTTTCAAAACTTACAACATGCTTTACCGACCCAATGACGTGCTCATACCCATCAAAGCATCTACCTCCACAACCATTGCCACGTCACCTACACCTCCCCTCACCAGTATCCCTGCTACCTTAACCACACCTACATCCTCCATTCCTACCACTGCCACAACCTCCACGGCTGAACCATCGGCCTCCCAATTCATTAGCTCCACCTCCGATCTGACACACATCATCTATTCTAGCTACCCACATACCAACCACCGATCCCTTGGAAGGCATTTTTCAATGCCTCACTGGGGGAGTATCACCTATATAGTGTCAACACATTCCTTACTCCACAAGAGTATGGAAGTCTTCACCAACACCCTCGCTATGATCACCGTATAGGAGAGCACCTCCTTTATGGTCCTCCCCACCTTCATACCAATCTCACCTATGGGGGACTTGATACTACCACTTACACACCTGAACCACCATCACAAACCGCCCATTTTCCGCTAACTTCCAGTCACTCACCAATCACCGTTTCACCCACACCTTCTTACACCGATGTGTGTGGAAGGGTTTTGGTTTTGGATTTTACAAGGCCACCATACTATTATTCCATGTACTACCCACAAACATAATGACCGTAGTGGTATCAAATTTTTGAACCACCTACCAAGAAGGCCATGCATTGAACTCATTGAAGACATCAGCCCTTCTCCACCTTCTTCACCACCATCACCACCTTCACCGACAGAGTCAATGGATCCAAAATCCATTCCTCCTAACTTTTTTTTCATAAACACCATTTCCTTGGGGCCTCTGACTTATCAACATGAGGGCAAGGCTCCTCTTCTCTTCTCTTCTCTTCCTATACCTAAAATGATGATGATGACACACACCTTGATTAACATCATTCAATGCTAGGATGATGAATCTATACTCACCTACCTTATTGTAGAAGACTCATATATTCATCGTTCATTCCCCTCTAAGACATAAACCATGTTGAATGAATCAACAATCGAGATCAACATTCATACTCAGGACGACCCACACATTCTAAAGATAGGACAATCTTTAGATGCTACTAAATAGGAAGCCATCACTTCTCTTCTTAGAAACCATAACCACATTTTCACTTGGTCTTACGTAGATATTCCTGTATTGACCCCACCATAGTGGTCCACAATATCGTAACCATTCTCGATGCTAAGCCCGTAAAAAAAAAGCTAAGGAAAATGCACCCTCGCATTGCCCTTCTCATCAAAGAAGAACTTCAGTGCCTTCTTTTTGTTTCCTTCATCTTACCCATTGATTATCCTCATTGGATTTCTAACATTGTCCCTATCACTAAGGTGATAGGGGACTTGTATTTGCATGGATTTCTATGACCTCAACCTAGCCTACCTAAAAGATGACTTTCCTTTACCGGTATTGACCAACTAGTTGACCTTACTACGCTGGTCACGAGATGTTATCACTCATGGATGGCTTCTTAGGTTATAACCAAATCTTTCTTGCCCCAGAGGATCAACAAAACCGCATTCATCACCCCTTGGGGGACCTTTTGCTATCGAGTCATGCCTTTTGGCCTTAAAAATGCTGGTGCCACATATCAGCAGGCTATGACTTACATCTTCCATGACATCATGCATCGTATATTGGAAGATTATGTGGATGATCTCCTTGCCAAATCTAAACACCGCTCCGAGCACCTCACCATCCTCAAAACCATCTTTGACCACCTCATTAAATATTGTGTTCACCTTCAACCCAAGAAGTGTGTCTTCATGGTTCTCTCAGGAAAGCTCCTGGGATTTATCATTTCCTTACATGGTATAGAATTTGACCCTACTAAAGTCAAGGCCATTCTTGAAATGCCTCCACCCACTAACCTTAGACAACTCCGTAGCCTGCAAGGTAAGTTGCAGTCTATTCACCGTTTCATTTCACAATTATCTGATCGGTGTCAACCATTTCATCATCTTCTCAAGAAGGATGTCTCCTTTAAATGGGATAATGATTGCCACAAAGCTTTTGAGGCCTTAAAACAATACCTTCTCCAACCACCCATACTCATTCCACCTAAAGACGATCAACCCTTCTACCTATACATCTCAACTACCGATCACTCCTTGGGGGCCATGCTCACTCATCACGATGAACAACATAGGGAGCAGGTGGTTTATTACATAAGTCATACTCTTTTAGACTACAAAACCTGATACACCCATGCTGAAAAAAATCTTCTTAGCCTTAGTTTTTCATTGCCATGAAACTCTGCCATTACCTACTTAATCACAAAACTTATGTTGTGACCAACACCGACCCCTTACACTTCATGTATGCCAAACCTTACCAAAATCAACGTGTGCACATGCTGGCTTATGCTTTCTAGCCAACCTTGACCTTGAATTCATCCATCAAAATTCCATCAAGGGCCAAGCTATCACTAACCAATTGGTCGACGCACCTATTTCTGAGGGATCAACCCTCTAATTTTGACTTTCCAGATGAGTCAATTGCCACCCTTTCCCTAGATGAGCCCACTTACCAAATGACACTCTTCTTTGATGGCTCCAAGTGTTAGCGTGGGGGTGGGGCAGGAGTTATCCTCATTCTACTTGATGGTGAACCCATGCCTTTGTCTTTCAAACTAGATTTTGATTGTACAAACAATATTGCTGAATATGAAGCACTTGTATTAGGTCTCCAAGTTGCCTATGCCTTGGATGTCAAATCCATCAACATCTTTGGTGATTCCCAATTGGTCGTAAACCAAGTCAATGGTATATACCAATGTTGTAATGAGACACTTCAAAAGTATAAACATCACTGTAGACATACTTTTGACCACCTTCGACCGCTACGCCCTTCAAACCATCCCATATTCAACCAAAAATTGTAGATACCATGGCCTGCTTGGCTTCTCAAATCCCCACTTCACCTGCCGATTCTAAAATATTTGTCACCATATAAAGACTCCAATCACCCTCTTATTTACCTTTGAGGTTTACTCCATTGGAACCTGCTACCCCTGACTCGAGTGACCTTTGGTATAAACAATACTCAGACTACCTTTCTCATTCCATCTTGCCTCCCGACCTCACTCATAATGGACAATGGCCTTTCTCAAAAGGGTCTCTCATTATGTCATCATGGGTGGCATCCTCTACAAACATGGCTTTGATGGAATTCTCTTACGGTGCCTTACGAGTTCCAAAATTCCTTATACCATTAAGGAAGTTCATGATGGCATATGTGGAGGTCACTTCAGTGGCCTCGTTGTTGTTAAGCATATTCTTCACCTAGGCTATTACTGGCTGACCCTTAACCATGATTTTTATGACTATGTTAAGCATTGTGTGAAATGCCAAAAACATGCTAACCTTCATCATACACCTAGTCATGCCTTATAGGTCTCTTGTGACCTTTGACCCTTTTCTCAATGGGGTTT
Source organism: Taxus wallichiana var. yunnanensis (assembly GCA_018340775.1). Taxonomy (NCBI): domain Eukaryota; kingdom Viridiplantae; phylum Streptophyta; class Pinopsida; order Cupressales; family Taxaceae; genus Taxus; species Taxus wallichiana. Next base: position 481,024,473 of record CM031234.1, read on the forward strand.
GGATCTTGTCAGAGAGATCAATCCCCATTCTTCCCAACGACATCAATGGATCATCACGCTACCAAATACTACACAAAATGGGTTAAAGCCATACCACTCATCTCCATAAAAGCTAAGAAAATATGTGAGTTCATCAATCATCACATCATTTGTCGCTTTGGTGTTCCTCATCACCTTATTACAGATAATGAAAAACAATTCAAAAATAAAACCTGAAAAACTTTGTGACGCCTTCAACATTTCCTAATTTTTTCGTCACCTTATTACCCACAAACCAATGGCCAAGCCAAATCCACTAACAAAACCCTGAACAAAATTCTCATGAAAGTGGTTAATGATATTGGGAAGGAATGGCATATGCACATTCCTTTCTCCCTATGGGCATACCGTACTAGTATTGCACTTCCACTGCTTGCCACCACCTTTTTTTTCTAGTCTATGGTACAAAGGTTGTTTTGCCTCTCAAAGTCTAGATTCCATCACTCACATTTCTCTCCATGACATGCTCAATGATGATGACTTTTATCAGGACCGTTTAACACAACTTGAGTTATTAGATGAACATCATCTTAATGCTCTTGATCATCTTCAAGTTTACCAAAAATGTATCAAATGTGCCTATGACAAATGTGTCCATGAACGAACCTTCCAAGTCAGTGACCTGTCTTGAAATAAAATCAACATGTAACCAAAGAAAAAAAGTAAATGGAGAAAATTTGCTCCTAATTGGCTTGGACCATACATCATGACTCATACTTATGGATCAGGTGCTTATTGTTTATCTTCACTCGATGGTAAACCCAAACCTGAGCCCCTTAATGCCCTACATCTTGACCATTCTATTGTTGACTTTTAGTCATACCTCACTTTCTTCCTCTTTCATGCTCGTCCCTTGAGTGCTATCCACTTCCTACACCTCACCAATGATTAAACAAGAATCATGTGTACCCATCACTTTTTATCTTCTCTTGAATATGTGTACCATGGCATTGCACACATAGCATGATTCTCATGGATACTTTTCATCTTCTTTTAGATGAGATCCCATGGTCATTTCACCCTACTTTTTGAACAAGAATCCTATTCTTCACCTTAGTCTTGTCCATGACTTAAAATCCCTCACATGGGATCCAACTCCTTGAGTCAAACTTCCAATAAAAAGATGACTCCCTCAAAAGGACATCTTTCTCTCTACAATCACTGCTATAAATAGAATGCTCCCTCAAAGGAAAAGCTATGTAAAGCTCTTTCAAAAAAAAAAAAAAAAGAGAGACAAGAATCTAAAGCTTCCCGCATCGATTAGCTTCACGAAGACCTCAAGGAGTTAATTTCTTCATCCCATATAGACTTCCCGCATCGATCAGTCTATCTCAAATACAAGTCAAAATAAAAACTTTTTTCAGTCATGGACTTGCCCATTGTGACCTTGGATCTCTTGCCAAAAGGCATGATACCTACTACCATATAAACTACCAATTTTCACCCTCTCACCATTCACATTTTCATTTCCTACCGCCTCAAGGGACCTCTTGGAACCATGACATTTGGTGATCATGTGACTATTTTCACCCTTAGAACAATCAATCATGTAATGTTTTTAGGGTCTTATGTTCATCAAGCCCCTCCAAGGTATGACCTACTTGTTATGATCCTAACCAATCAAGTGGCTTTCTTACCTCCTCTTATCTTTTAACCTTCCTTATTACGTATTGATTACCTTATACAGGACTTGGTCCTCAATGCTTACCTTTGGGTAATATTCTTCTTCCACCACAATCAAAATCACCTATACCAATTTTCCCACAACTCACCCATACCTAACAGACCTAAACTCAATCATGCCTAAAACCTACCAACTCATTCTCATACCTCCTCACATTCTTCCCTAGCTTATGGGAGAACTACATTGGCCTGAGGTCCTTTTTTTTGGGACTATGTAGGTAGCACTCCGAGGGCATGGGGCCCTTGGAGGTTAGCTCAGCCACTATCTACCCTAACCAATTCATCTTTCATTTTCCTAAATCACATTTTACCCTACTTAGTTTCCTTTTTATATCAAAAATTGGAAATTAAACCAAACAAACAACAAGTTTCTTCACATTTTTATCATCATCAAAACATACATTTATTATGACTACCATTTCTTTACCATCATCATGCATGTATTATAAAACATCTTAAACATGACCCATATCATCATTCATTGCACAAATTAATGAATTACAACCTCAACCAATTTAAACTCCATCATACCTATGACCTAACTCCACCGTGCCCGAATCTCCTTGGTCCATGACTCAATCCATGCCCGGATGAAAACCCGACTAACTCCACCATGCCTAAAACCTGACTCAATCCATGCCTAGACCAAAACCTGACTCAACCATGCCTACAACCTAACTCGATCCATGCCTATAACCTGACTCCATCCATGCCTAACACACCTATCCTAAATCCATCTATGCATAATAATAAAATTGTATCAACACAAACACATAATGACCATCATAATCATCATCATCTCTATAAATACAATATCAAACATGTGTATCCATAACATCAAATGTCTTTGCACGCAGTCAGGTGTATATAATATAGTCTCTCAAAAATCTCATATACAACCTCACCATCATTGTGCAGTTGGTATATGCTTAAAAATATACAAAAATCTCATACATCCTCACTGTCTTTAGCTACACGCAGCCGTTATATATATCAAAAATGACTAAAATACATCAAAATACAGGGATGGGAATTAAGCCTCATCCCTATTAGACATCCTCCATGTCAGTCTCTCTAGTCTCCTCCTTGGCTCCATTCTCGACATCCTGGTATCATCTCACCGCCCGCCATAGGTCGTGGTTGGCCCCCTACTAGTACATCACCCGGAGCTAGCCTCCGTGAGCTAGTGGCCCTCACCTTGATCATGTCTTAGGGATCGATGGCCCCTGTGCTCTCCACGTTGTGAGTATGGGATCTCATCCTCTCACTAAAGGCCTGTTGTGCCTTGTACTCTCCATAGGATAGAAAATCTATCCTAGCCACCATCAACTGATCTTGGTAGTATCTGGCCTCACCCAAGGCATCCCATAACTTGGATATGGGTGTAGTATATGGCCCCATAGGCCATATATACCTATCCTGGGACCCTATCCCACCCCTCCTGTGAATTGGGACCTTGTCCCGGTGCTTGTGGAGGTGCCATCGGCCTCGCACCCCCGTGCCTTTAATGCCTATAGGCTGAATCATGCACCTAGTGTAGTTGGATAATCGCCTACAAACCTATAACCTATGCTCCTGTAGGGTGGCCACTTGACCATCATCACCATCTCCATCTCCACCCTGGGCCATCTGGGCCTGAAGACTGGCCACTTGTGCATGCAACTCGGCCACCTCCACCTCTGAACTAGCTAACTGCCCCTGCACCATCCCCAACTGGGTAATCAGGGTCGCCACCTACCCCTATAAGGTGTCTCTCTACACTGTGATAGTGGCTAAATCTAGCTACCCGGTCGGGTGGTACTACTTGTAAATGAGCCACCCACCACTATCTGTATCTATTTGTCACTCCGGCATCATCGATCACCGGTCTATCACCTACTCCTCCTCCCCTGTAGGTACTGTCAGCTATGGAAGTGGTAGTGGTCTCTCCACATCATCCCTCTAGTACTATGGGAAGGGTGGAGGTATATCCTGTCGTAATCCCAACTGCCATCTGACCCTATCAATGGGGATCATCTCATGCTCTCCTACATGGTGCCCCTCTATCCATCTGAGTAGTTGAAGGCCAGCTAACTCCTCAACCATCTGTCTGTATGAGGGATAACCCACATACGGTCTCCATATAATATCTACCTGGATAATCCCTCCAGTAGCCACCGGTAATACGCTACATCATGTGTAGCCCTGTCTGATCGCCGCTCTCCAATAATAGGAACCCATAGCCTATACCCCACTTACACCAAACCCGGGTCAAACACATCTACTCGGGGCATACCCACTGGATGCACATAGACAATGTGCTCATAGGCCCAGCAGTGTAGAATAAAGTGCAACATAGACTAAACTTGTGGAGCCACCCATATGCCCACAACTCTCTATAAATTTGTACCAAGAATGCTGGTGCCCAGGAAAAGTGTGTCCTCACCATCATCATGTCATGTAAGACTCCCATCAGTGATCATGGGAATCTCCCACCCTCTGCATCTAGTAGTGTAAAACAATAGATTGCCTCCATCAGTAATACTACTAGCCTCATCTCCTCTGGATGGGCTAGGTACATCTCTCCATAGCTAAGAATGGCATTGTGGAATGTTAGCTCCACCATCCCCTCCCCAAATACCATCAGCATCAACTCCTCGATGCCTCTGAGGAGATCGAATATACCTGCATCCCTAATATGGGTAACCACAGGATCCTGAACACATCCTCCAGGGTGACTGTCATCTCACCCATCGGTAGGTGGAACGTGTTGGTCACGCATCCCATCTATCGATGAGGGAGACCATCAGACTCGGCTATTGGAATACATGCCGGTAGCGTTGGACCCCACTCAGGCCCACCTCCTCCACATGCCGTAACTCCTCAGGTGTCATGTGCCATGAACTGTCATGAGTAGGGGTGGCACCCTGTCTCGCATCCTCAGCTGATCTCTCACCTACATCCAAAAAACAATCACATCATTTAAACAAGACTATATCTACATTCACCCATACCCATTCCCATTACCCTACCTCTTTTACTTGCTACTTACCCATTTATCCCATGCCTACCTATCGTCCACCCAAACCCAACCCTCACCAACCTAACCCCAACCCAACCCTAACCAACCGACTTACCTACCCTACACCTACCCAACCCAATATCACCTTACCTATTTACACACACCCTGATCCCTCACTTACTTCCATTTTTGACCCACTCCCTAACCTTACCTATTTTCCCACACATCTATACATTTTTCCCTAACAAACTCCACCCTTACCTATTCTTACCCCTTACCTATGTTATGATCTTCACCAAAACCACTCTTCTCACCCCTATCTACCTCACCCACCCAATCTCGGACACCTTTTGGCCCCTTTTTCCCCCAATTATGACTAGTACCGGTTACCCCTAACCAACTTGACCCTAACCCCCCTTCAATGGCATCGGTCACCTGCTTTGTGACCGATACATCGGCACACTCACACCGACATCGACTACCATCCAACGACGACATTTGGTCACCTGCTGTCATGTCAAAAATGACGACCCAAACCCCATTTTTTCCTTCAATTTCCTTTTTCCTCCCTTCTACCCACCCAATCCTACCCAAATCCCTCCCTACACCCTTCCCTACCCCTTCTTCACCTAATCCCCTCCCTCCCCATTCCTATTTTACTAGATTTCCCTCCCATAATTCAAAATTTTTTTCCCCAAAAAGAAAAACCATTTTTACCCACCTAACCTTTAATTCAATTTAACAAATAAAACAAGTGGGATTGAATCCTACCTCATCACGTTACCATCTACATGGTGGCACCTCCGCCACCGCACCATTGGTGGTCCCCGATACCTCTCCCCTTGCCATCATCCAATGACCCGTTCACTCTCCAATCACTCAATCTAATCAAATCGATCTAACCTAGCTTGTGGATCCACCTATCAACCAACTCTCACCAGCCACGTGGCTCGCCAACTCAGTCCTTAGCCTCACTCTATCACTTTTCACTTTTTTTCTCTCTCTCTTGTCTTTTTCCCAATTCGCTAAAAGATAAATGATTTGAAAAATGTAATTTTTCTTTTTTAACCTATCTGACTTGATCGGCGATGGTTTCACCTTGACCGACATTGGTTTTGTGCCCTAGCTTACTGTGGTGTCCTCTTGACTTTGCATCGGTTCCTTTTAGCCATCATCGGTTTACCTGCTTAGTATTTTTCCTACCTTATACCCCCAATTTTAGACCTGAATCCTTTTTACCTCACCCATACCTCACTTGGACACTTCATTATATCCTCTTGACCTTATCATTTGCTACATCACTTCATCCTCATTTGGGGACTCGTTATTTTTCCCATACCTTGGCCCTACCCATGCCGTGAACTAGTTATATGGGCCTAGAACATCACTAGTGACCTTTGACCTCATGTGTTTGCTATACCTTGTGGCACTATTACCTATGTTGATGGACATTCTAGCCTTACTTTGCCTCTTACCATAACTGTTTATCCTGACCCAACCCTTGGTGTACCGAAACATACCTAAATGTTCCTACACCTGACCTCTGTCGTGTTTCCTGACCATATCCTATACCTTGGATACCGGACTCACTTCAACCTTTTTTGGATAAACCTATCGACCTTAGACAATGTAGATTTTTCCTACTCTTCAACCTAGTACCATCTGCTAGCAATTTATATGTGTGTGTGCATTTGATTTATTACTACCTTTGACCCCCGACCCAATACCTAGATTACCCGAGTGGAACTTTTTTTCCCTTTTTACTCATTAACCCACTTATTTTTCATCACATTCACCTTTTATCAAGCCACTCACCGATTCCGCCTTCTCCTCATCGGTTCTCTAGTTTGAGGGGGATCACCTTCACTCACACATGGGGTGACCACATCTTATTTTTTTATCAGCGTCACTTACCAATACAAGCTACGCAACAAAAAGGGGCAAAATGTAGACACTAAAATTAGGTCATACTCCCCTTAGTCCCTCGTCAAATAAACACCTTGAACACATTCACCTAACCATGCCCCCTTCACCCCATTATAATATTAATTTAATTTAATTAATTCATTATCCTCACCATATTTATTATTTAAATATCCTAATTGAGATAATGCCCACATATCCACCTCACCTAGAAACCTAATTTAGCCACCTCACCCTAAGACCTATTCTTAGTAAGTTGCCATAACTAACTAAGACCTACCCAAACCCTAAAAATAAAAGCCTAAATTTCCTCTAACCACATTCCTACACATTAGAAGGAAGTTTCCATTCTAATCCATGAAGCAAAATGAATGAGATCCCATAAAATCAAGGGGATCTGCCTAGTTTAGTAAACCTAGGAAATCCCATGCTAACTGACACTGGTTACCCTAAACCACCGCCGGTTAACCTGGAACCACTATCGGTTACCATTTAACCCCAAAACAACCTTATTTCAAGGTTGGCACATTGTTTAGAGGTTGATACATCTTCTGAGAACAAGTGACGAAACCAGAGTTGCATGTAAGTAGAACCAACATCCATACATGCATTAGAGCATCCATAGCCAACACCAAGCAACCACCAAGCCATTTTCCTTCACGGGAGCATCCGAGGAAGTGCCAAAGCACCACACCAAGTTCCTTCCATTTGATCACCCACCATTGCCAACTAGACATCAAGCTCGTATAAATAGTAGGTTTTGTTAACCTGCACTGGTTCATTATCACTTTAGTAGATCCTTTCACTTCTATTGTTAGTTTCTGTTCTCATTTCCATTCCCCACCATTTTATCTCCATGCAAACTTGACCATCTCTTTACCCACACCCTTGAACTTCCCATATCGGAATTTTATCATTTCGTGCTTACCTAAGACCCACACGAACCTTGTCATTTCTCTCCCTTTTCATCTAGCCTCAGATCTATCTCCTTGCCAAGTTTTTATTGAGTTTCCTATACTTGACCATACCATCGCCAGCTTGGTTACCCACAACTACCACAGTTAATCTAAACCGACACCGATCATACCAAACCAACGTCGGTCTCTGTGTTTTTGACTAGAAACCAATAACATAGCCTAAAACCTCCACCAAATACCTAAAATATCCCGAACCTCACCTTGACCGGTATCATTAGCTTGACAAGTGACCTTGACCTTTAAAATTCAATAATAGCTTAGCCTGTTGTGAATGAATTTTCTTATTGTAGATGAATGAGATATCTAAATCATTTTAACTATAGTAGGATTTCCTTTATTGTTAGCATTAAGTTGTTTTAAATAAGTGGATTGATAACTTTCAGAAGTATCACATTTCCGGATCTAGCACACATTAGGTAGTCCATCGCATATATTGTTTAATTGTTAGTTGGTGGTCTTGTATTCCATTTCAGGTAGTTCCTCCAAGAAAAAAGGAAGCTCTCACGATCAGTTGTGGATCCAGAAGTCATACGCGCACAACAACCTACAACCAACATTTCAACATGTATTCCTCATAGCCCTTTACCCTTATTTGTTTCGTCAACATTCAAAGAAATGATCTAGAATCAGGTGAAACACCACCTTTTGACCTCTCGTTGACCGTTTTCTACGTGGAGGGCTGGTGTGAGTTTGAGTCTCGCCTTGGGCTCCCATTTTGGAATTGTTTCAAGTTGACACTTGGCCCCTTCACTTTGAGTTAGAGACTTTTCAATGGCCATGTAACTTTTGGACCTCTAGATGCATGGAAGCTTGGCACTCATTTGAGTCTCCGCCCTTTGGATTTAGTCTTTGGAGGTGCACCGTTTAGACATGTGGCTCTATTCATTGTCTCCTCCATACTTAGTCAGTTTTTGGACTCGTTTCAACTATTTTCAGTCCGATGACTTCAAATCTTTGTTGTTTCTCCTCTTTCTTTCTCTTGGCTTCTTTGACACCTTCTCCTTCTTCTCTAACTCTGCTACTTCATTTCCGAGCCCACCTGTAATCTGTTTGTTAAATTTAAGACATAGATTCACTCGATATAGCCATTTCTTCTCTTTCTTCTTGCATAGGGTAGTTTAGTCTTTCGCAGGCTCCGCCACTCCATTTTTGAGTCCTTTTGCAACCCTTTTACAAGATTTCAATGTGTTTTCTTTGGTTGTTTCTCTACGGGGTCATGGCTGATCTAATACTTTTCCTGGGGGGAAAAATATGGATAACAATACATGATAGTGATCATCAATAGGGGATTTTTACCATATAGAGGAATTAACCGTGTAATGGGGATGGATTCACCCTTTTTGAGCTCATGGTAAATCAGCTTAGATCATCATTTTGTGTAGAGGCATTGTGACCATGAAACAGAATGGTAGCTGATCATCAAACTTAGCATCATGAAGTGGGGACTTGAGGTCTACAAGAGACTTAGCACTACATAACAGAGGTGTTGAGGACTAATAAAATAGACTTAGCAATACAAAAGGGAGGAATTGAGGTCTACAAGAGACTTAACACTGTGCAAAAGAGGCGTTGAGGTCTAAAAGAAACTTAGAACTACACAACGAGAGGTGTTGAGGTCTGCAAGAGACTTAGCACCACGCAACAGAGGCGTTGAGGTCTGAAAAGGGACAAGTCATTGTCCATCATTGACATTGGATCAATCATAGCTCTAAGTAGCATGGAGTTCCTTTGAACTAGTTTGGATTATGTGGAATCAACTCGAGCCGGGAGATGTGTTATAGAGTAAAAGAATATCCTTTTTGTCGATATCTATAAAATTAGCACAAGTAGAGTAGGAGCATTGAGGTTTCATTCAAAACTTAGCACCATATAATGGAGGCGTGGATGTATTCTTCATATATTAGCGTGGCGTAGAAGAAGTGTGGTGGTCCCATAATGCATGTGTCCTAGGATCAGAACAAATTTGTCAAAGTGAGAAGGTTGCAGAGGAAGAGACTAAAGGGTCTACTACAACAACACTTCTAAGGTGGTAGTAGAATTTCAGATTCAAGAAAGGATGGAAAAAATTTCCAATATAAATATTTTTGGGACAAAAATCCTTTCTCAGTGGGGAGGTGTGATCAGGGGATCATTTTTGATATCAATAGTTCCCTAAACATCCCTAAATTATGGCAGTGCAAAAGATCATTTCGAGAGATTTCCATTGACTATGAGAATGCAAAAAAAGACATTGGGAGCTCTAGTTATGTCTCGATCAAAGTTTAGTCAATGGGAAAGTCAACTTTGGTCAATAGGTCAATATTGGACCAATGGCACTATGACATGTGGTGAAAAGGTAAAAGGGATTCATTTAATTGGTTTTGATCTTTGGTCTTCGACGGTCATAAAATGATATAGCTCATGGGAGCAAGAGGCTCAATGTTTTTAACGGAGGGGAGCCCGACCGCTGTGAGGACTATGGTATTATCATCGATGTGGTGGGTCCTCAAGCCACCACGTGGCTTGCCACCACTTAGCCATATTTCATTTTGAATATCATAGTATTATATGGTCAAATTTTATATTATTCACCATGTTACTATGCTATTTCAATTTGCAATGTTTTGAGAATTGACCAAGTTTATTATACTCGGTATTATTTCCACTAGCTTGGCGAGCTACCTTTTTACTAACCAAGTTGATCATTTACCATGGCCCAATGCCATGTATTTACAACTTCGGGATATGTATTATATCCCACAACAACTCATGAGGAGCTAGCTCAACCAACATGAGGCAGTCGAAAGACCCCACAACTCGCACACCTCGCCACATGGATTGACGACACCTCTAATGCACAATATAGTGCTCAAACAAACCAATGGAACCCACATAAGTCAGTGGGAGAACAACACATAGAATGAGCCCAAGGGATAAGGTGTGACCGAGTTCACAAGGAGAATAGGGTGGCAAGCCCAATTAAAACCGAACACCCCCGTCATTGGTGAATGTGGGATTTCCTCACCAAATGTAAAGTGGCCCAACCACAAATAAAGTGGAAAAGATATTAGGGAGGAAGGATTTGATCCCCCAACCTCGGTGGTGGAAATGAGTTATCAACCAACTCGGCCAGTGAGTTGGTTGAGTAGTGAGTTGGCCGATAAGGCCCTTCCACTAAATTTTAGGGGCCTATTTTAATATAAATAGGGGAACCCCTTACATTGGACACACACAACTTCGGAAGCTCAAAGCAATAGCTTGAGGAATATTTCCGGAGTGAGCGGAGGAGCGTGTTTTTGTAAGACCTATTTCAGGCCTATTATATAGTTGTGAAGACCTATTTATTTAAATAGGCATTATTGTGACAAGGAGTTTTAATACTACCTATCCGGCCTATAGCGCCACCCCTAAATTATTGTGAAGCATGGAATATTGACCGGAGTGCCATATGACATTACGAAGTGTCCGGAAGGCTGATTGAGATCCTGGAGGATTCTGAATAGTGGAGATGGTACCATAGAGCTTGCCAAATACACCGTGAAAGGGAATTCGGGTGGTAGTTTTCACCATTGTCATCTAAAGGTCTAGATATTCTTCTAAGAAATTTCTTGATAGTTTCCATTCTCTTTTCTTGTGAAAGTACTATTGTAACTTACAATTTTTGACTAGTGGAACGGTTCGAAAGAACAGGAGATGTAAGCAATTTCGAACTCCGTAATCAACCCTTTTGCAAAGTGTCATACTTATTGCATTATTTTAAGTTGATTTTAACGGGGTAAAAATTAAATGGTAATTTGATAAGCCTATAAGGGTCTAAAGATCGAGTAGATAAAAGTTTCGGTCTATTTTGGATTACCACTTACTAGCTAGTCATCGAACAAGTTACCCCTTATCCTACCCTCAATCGTATAGAAACATCCAAACCTATTTCATCAACTCCTTTAGTGATCTTTGACCTTAATACCATCCCATAAAAACATGGCTATCTAACCAAGATCCCTATCATCCACCCCTTCATCCACTCTCATAGTGCACCACCGTATATGACTACCCCATAGCCTGTGATTATCCATACTGTAATTCACTTCTCACCCTCTCTCAATAGGTCCTCTGGTGTGAATCATTTTTGATCTCGTTTGTCACATCTCATCCCATAAACTCTTGTAAACCCTCATATCTCATATAAAACTTAGTTGTATCCACTCTTACATCTTTACAACTTATAAATACGAGTGTTATCATAGGTTATCACCCCTTCTCATAACTAGCATCTATGACTGGTGTCCCATATTACAGGTACATCTCACCTCGAAAAAATCCATATCCTTCACAATCCTTCCCTAACACTTATGTCCCACAATTTTACTAATATATCTACTCTTCATCAGAACCATTAGGTTCCCAACCGACTTATAGTGGGTCAGAAACCTTCCCCCTTTCAAAATCCTCCTTTACCATATTAATAATACCAATCAAATCCCTTTATATATGGGTAGACTAATCCTTTTGTAAAACATATCCAACCCCCTCATAACGATCTTATGTAATCCTTGATGAGTAGAATCACAAGTTTAGAATCCATTACCATAGGACCCAAAAATGTATTCTCTTACAAATAAATTTGTAACGAACCCATCAATCTAGTAGTTCCATTCAAAATATACCCTTAAAATTAGGAAATTATTAAATTCACCAAATTATATAGAAAGGAAGATCTACAACAGCACCTCGGGGCCTTCCAACACTCTTGTTACTGCATATCCCATGATCAATACCTTATGCTAAAGACATTCCCAATGTTGTTAGTCGGACAACTTTTGATTGGTATAACAACATCCCCCAATATTATTTATAATAATTAACACAATTATCTCAACTTTTACCATAACATTTATCCATCAACATTGGATGTAAAATATACATCTTTAATTTGTATTCTATCAAACTATTCAAAGATAAGTCTATCAAAAACTTCATCACTATGTGGTGAGGAATCATTAATCAATTATATTTTCTCTACATAAAATTGAATTGATTGAGTTGTTCACTCAATCTTACTCCAAGCACATATCTTCAACTTTCTAAATCCAATCATTCCAAACATTTGATGAAGCCTTTACCATGTCCTAAAAATTGTAACTACGATCCCTTGAAGATGGTAAAGTTTAACTCTGATCTAAAAAACCTAAACCTGATGCTTCTAATAATTTTTCCAATAATGACAAGTCCAAAATCTCGTCTAATGTTGTTTTCCTAAAAATACATCTAAGAAGCATTCAGACCCCAAATAGTCCCTACCTCCTCAAAGATACACACCTCGGGGAGTATTATAGTTCCATATTTGATAATATTATGACTTCCCATTTAATAAACCTTCCTCCTATCCATCTATCGACGAATCCCATGCCAAACCATCCTAGTTTAGTGAAGAATACTATTGTAAATACCACAGTGTTTACAACCACAATGTTGATAGGTGTCATTCCCTTAAAAATTTCATCCAAAACCTTATCAAATATGGAGAATAAGAACTAGACAATTCTAATGTACCCCATAATCAATCCTTATATGTATTAAAACAACCTTTTCCAAACCATCCCCTAGCCAATAACACAATCTAGACTAATTTCGTATGACCTCAAAATCTTAGTGCTCATGTTATCAATACCATCAATCAACTCCCATCTTCTAAAGAATCAGATCTATATTTTAATCTTTAGTTAAACAACTAGACTCCTTTAATCTCCTTCTTTGGTGATACCTTGAATCAAAAATCATCGCAATCAGCTATAGTTACCACTCCCATAGATATCCCTAATTTTATCTCTTGGATTTTTAAGAAGAAAATATCATTGTGGAAATCATAAGAATTCCTCCCAAATATAAGGTCCCTCAACACCAAATTAAAAATCTTGATATTCCTATACAAAAATTAGCAAGTCACCCACATGCGAAGTTAGAGCTCCCATAAAACAAACCCAAAAAAACACACCTAAGGATGCAAAATCACCGCCTTCTATTATGGGACCTCATCCTTCATCAAAACTTACAGTCACCATCATAGAATCCAAACCCATTTTTATATATTCTTTTCATGTTGAGATATCGTTGAGAAAATGAACTAATTTTTAGGACTGTGACTGTATGTGAATGTATGATGATTTGTTTCGGGATAGTCATTATAAATTTTTTATTTTAATTCAAAATGATCTAGTATTTGGACCATAAGAGGATAATAACATTTACAGATGGGTTTTCAATATTTTTCCTTGATGATGAGTAATTTTTGAGTTATGAAGTATTTTCCTAGCTGGACTGAGGATGCATACAAATTGTTTAACAAAATGTATTGCTATTAAAGTGAGTATATCTCCCATTTTTAAAGATTCAGGTCATGAAGTTTGAAAGGTAGAATTTTGAGATCATTTTTCAAGTGTATTATTAAGGGTTTATTTATTTTAACATCTTATAATAAGTTGTTTAATGTATGATTTTGTTAGATCTTAAGAGCATCAAGGATAGTTTAGGACAAGTATAGTGAAGTTTGGTGTTGAACTCCTTTTGGTGCATTTGGTTGATGATTATAACATTTTTAAGTGAAGGATGGGGTACAAGGAAGTGGAAAGGATTAATATTTAAAGTTTCCTTCTTGGACATGAGCTAAGAAGTTGGAGGTTGGAAAGTTGGTGAAAAATAAGATAAGGTAAGATTTTTGTCAAACTTAGATATGTTTGATGCTTTTATTGACATTAATGGAGTGTAAGGAGTAGTGTATAATGCTCATGAGGCCATTCATTATGTAATTTGTCAATATTGCAAGTTTTATGCACTTATAATTTTGTTTATGGGATCCCTTTTAATAGAGCTAAGTTGATATTGTTGTGGGAATCTCTTTTGTTGATTGAATATATTAATAAGTTTAGTTTTGATTTGCATCACATATCCATCTCAACAAGCCCCTTCAAGAAACTATACTGCAATCCTCAAAAAAATTTCTTAATCATCCACCATATTGATACCCTCGATGAAAGCCTTCAATCCTTGTGGATGGAAACCTACCGGTATTGGTATGATGCAACTACATATCATAGAACACCAACATACCACACCCAATACTATAAATCCCTTCACACCACAATCTAAAGTATTTCCATGAAAGATGTCCTTTTGAAAAAAATCATATTGGTCCAACTATCAATCATGAAATGAAAAATCAAAATACCAAAGTTAAACCTCCCCTAAAACCCTTGAGATTGACACTCTTAAAAAATCACATGATACCCTATAAAGTAAGGGTGTGGATTTCTCCAACAAATCCCCTTTATTCCAAATTGACGTTATCCACATAGCCACGATAACTCGTGCCCAAGAATTAAAATACCATAATCAAGATAGTAAAAAACTCTCCATCTCCATAGCCCCCATTGAATCACCCAATCCACTACTTGTAAATTCAAGGATTTTATCGTAACATCCCCTTAGACTCAATCAATAACAAATACACAATAATTTTCTTGAACAATTACATCAAACAACCGTAAATATTTACCTCTACAAATTCATCTAAAATTCCCTTCAACATTGAAAAGATATGATAGAATCTCTCCAAGACATCTCATTATAATCAAACAAACCTCAACCATTTTCCAACTTTGTTGGTGCCTTAAAATGTATGCAGTCATTACCTTTGACAACTCCAAAATACCATCTTTATAGCCTAACAACCATAACCTCCCCTATTCATCACTACCCAATTAATGCCCTTATTAAAAGAGTCATGATTGATAATGGGTCCAACATCAATATAATCTCATCCCATGCTTTAAAAAAACTTCAACTACCGAAACCGTCATGGATCTGCTCACTTATCATCTTACGTGATTTCAACAATAATGTCACTCCCACCTTGGGCACAATGATCCTACCTATCAAAATAGGCATAAAAGTCCTCAGTGATCTCTTATGCTTTGTGGAATGTAAATTTTAATGTAGTATACTATTTAAGATGTTCTTGGATCCGTTCCATGCACTATGTCCCATCCACTTTACATCGGTGCTAAAAATATGAACATGAAGGTAGGATCTTTATAGTCCCTACCAATCCTAGCTTGTTCACAGAATTTCATATGACCTATAGGCCAAAACCTGTGTTGATTCCCTTATAAAACAACACTTCTTCAAATCAATCTTCCATAATTTCCTATTTCCTCGCATCTCACTTACCTGATGATCAATCATTCAAAGATATGAAGAAAATTTTCTCATTAGGGGATTATTGACTTTTAATACGTCCCTTACACCAAAATCATATGGGAGACCCAATACGTGCCTCTCTATGAGCCTAACATTGGAAATATTATCTCCTTAAATCCTCCCTTTCTCTGAACACAACTCGCCTAAAGAGGCATCTACCGCCTCTCTTTAGATCTTGATAATAAATTCCACACTAAACCACTCACATTAGAATTTTCATTCTTGGATAAGTCTCTATTTTCACAAAATTACCTCCATCACTGTGCTTAGAAAGGTTTTAACTTGGGCAGATATGAGAAACATCCACATGAGATACCCCATAAAAAGGATGAGCTTGATTTCAAATAACCTTCCCGAACCCACCACCACCAAACTTGAAGTCCAAACCCTCCTCTTTATTATCATTAGACATCACCTCTAACATAGATGATACCATATCTATCCCTCCTAAATTTTTTAATCAATAAAATCACACTTGGATTGTTGACTTATCAAGTGAATGAAAAAATTAAGATCCTCCCATTAGTGTTACCTGATATGATAGAAGAGAATTCACTCTATCTATGTTATCCAATGTCAATATGATAATTCCATCCTAACATATAGGTGTGTTGAATATCATTATCTCCAAAATCCATGCCTCCCAACACATCTACACCGCTCAACAAATCCATGATTGACATTAACATAGGTATATCAAAAGAACCACATATAGTTAAAGTTGGTCAAGATTTAGACTCTCAAGATCTCCATGAATTCACCACTATTTTATCTAATCATATTCAAGCCTTCACACGGTCTTATACCGACACGCCTATAATTGATCCTAATATCATTGTCTATTATATTTTCACCATCCCCGTTGCTAACCAGTGAAGCAAAAGCTTTGTAAAATGCATCCTCGTGAAGCATTTATAGTTCAAGAATAAATTCAGCATATTCTCTTGGCTAATTTCATCCTACCCATTGATTATCCATAACGGGTTTCTAACATCATACCTGTAACCAAGACATCTGGGAAATTATGTATCTACATAGAATTTCGAGACCTTAACCTCACTTGTCCAAAAGATGATTTCCCCTTGCCTAACATTGATCATCTTGTCCACCTAACGACAAGCCAAAAAATGTTGTCTATTATGGATGGCTTCTTTTTTATAGTATAATCCTTATCACCTTAGAATATAGACATAAGATGTCCTTTATCACTCCGTGGGGAACATTCTACTATAGAGTAATTCCCTTTGGCTTGAAAAATGTAGGAAAAAATTAACAGTGCATTATGACCTATATCTTTCACGACCTTATGCATAAAACCATAGTAGAATACATAGATGAAATCTTAGGTAAATATAAACACCAAAAATACCATCTTAGCATCCTCAACGTAATATTTTCTTGTGTAATATATTTTTAACTTAGATCAACCCTAATAAATGTGTACTCAGGGTCCTAATGAGGAAACTCTTAGGATTCATAGTATCTATAAGGGAAATTGAAGTTTATCCCAGAAAAATCAAATCCATAATTGAAATGTCCCCTCTATATAACCTTTAACAGACTCCGTAATCTATATGGGAACATTCAATCTATCCATCGCTTCATCTCTCAATTATCATATTAGTGTTAGCATTTCCATCACCTCCCTCGAAAGGACATCCGCTTCGTGGTATGATAATCACCAAAAGGCCTTTGACACCCTTAAGCAATATCTCATTTTGCAACCAATGCTCATAAATTTTCTCGAGGTAGAGCCAATTTATCTATATATATATATCATCCATTTATCATGCCTTTGTGTCTATGTTGGCATATCGGGATAAGCAAGGTAGGGAGAAGGATGTTTATTATATAATATGTACCCTTCACAATCATGAATCCCATTATTCAAAAGTAGAAAATTTGTATTGTGTCTTGTACTTTGTAACTTCTAAAATTCATCATTATCTCCTCAATCACAAAACCTATCTAGTCACAAGTGTTAATCCACTAAATTCCATGTATTCTAAAATATATCATAATTCCCACATAGCTAGATGGCCCATGTTCATGGCTGAGTTTGATCTTGAATTTATTTGAAAAAATACATTAAAGGGCAGGTTATTGTCGATCAACCCGTAGAAGCTCCATTTTCCAATAATCAAATCCATTTTTAACAATTCCTTGATGAATTTATCAATACCCTTGATCATGATAAAACTCCTCTCATAATGACCTTATTCTTTAATGGGTCTTAATTTCAATGATGGTGGGTGTCGAATATTTATAATAACCCTTCAAGGGAATCCTATGTCGTTAACTTTCAAATTGAAATTTGATTTTATGAATAACATGGATGAATACAAGATCCTCATCATGGGTCTTCAAACCTCCTTACTTATTGGTGTAAGAATCCTTAACATCTATGTTGATTCCCAACTCATCGTCAATTAAATCAAAGGGACATGTCAATGTAAAAATGAGACCTTGTAAAAATATAAATCCTTTGTTGATCATCTTCTAAAGGCCCTAAATCATTATAAGATATAAAACTCCACACTCATCTAATAAATTTACAGATATAATGGTATCTCTCATCCCTTTATCCCTAGATGATTCTCAACTTTTCATTGTTGTACATAGACTTGATCAACCATCTCATACAAACATAGATCTCCTTCCATCAATCATATAGAATATAACCAATCCGATATGTGGTATTCTAAAATATACGACTATCTTTCCCTAAACAAGATAGCCTTCGACATATATAGAAATGGTAGGAGGTCCTTCTAATAACACGTATCCCAATATGTTATATTAGGGGAAGTCCTTTATAGAAGAAGATTCAATGGTCTTCTCCTTTGATGTCTTAAATCTCCAGAGGCTAGCCAAGCTATTTGAGAAGTCCATGATGGAATATATAGTGGAAACTTTAATGGATTGGCCATTTCTAAATGAATCCTATGAATGAGTTATTATTGGCCTATGCTTAATCAAGATTGTTGTTAATATTTTAAGAAGTACATTAAATGTAAACAACATGCTAACCTTATGCAAATCCCCAGTCATGATCTTGAACCAACTCAAGATTTATGGCCTTTCTCATAATGGGGACTTGATCTCATTGGCCTTATTAATCCTTGATCGTCATAACGATATAATTCCATCATCGTAACTATTGAATATTTCACAAAATGAGCAGAATTTGTTCCTCTTATCTCTACTAAATAAGATAAGATCGTCGATTTCATCCATCATCACATCATTTATCACTTTGACATCCCCCATAAAATCATCACAGATAATGGTAAATCATTTAAGAATGAAAAATTTCAAAAAATCATGACACCTACAATATCAAACTCAGTTTCTCCACACCATATTATCGACATAATCTAATGGATAAGCCAAAACATCTAATAAAACCCTCAACAAAATCCTTACCAAGACTGTTGATCAAGCTAGTAAAGATTGGCATCTCCAAATTCCATTTGCATTATGGGCTTATCATACTAGCATTCGAACTGCTACATGGGTGCTACTCTTTTCTCCCTAGTCTATGTACCAAAGTTGTTCTTCCGGTGGAAGCCCAAATTCCATATCTACGTGTTTCTCTTAAAGATTTTATCCCCGAGGAAGAATATCATCATGAATGCCTATCCTATTGAATTTTTAAACACACTGGCTAACAACCACCGTCAAACATCTTAATGTATATCAAGAGTGAATCAAATGGGGATACAATAAACTCCTTAAAGAAAATGATTTCAAAATTGAAGACCTTGTCCTTAAATAAAATCAACATGTCACAAATATGGAAAAGAGTAAATGTGGGAAGTTTTCTCCAAATTGGCTTGGAACATATATTATCACTCATAAATATGGGTATGGGGAATATCATTTAGCCTCTCTTGATGGTAAAATTGAAAAGGATCCTCTTAATGCCTTACACTTGTGGCCTTTCTATTGTTAACATATCTATCTATATGACCTTATTCCAACTAAGATCCCCCATTTTCAACACCCAATAGTCTCCCTTCCATATATCTAATATGACCTTAAATATGGGCACCATGGCCCTACTCATAACATATTGCATGTGGAAACTTTCCTTAGCTACAATAAGGGACCCAAATAATTACCCCCTACTTTATGCTATCTACCAATAGAGGAAATGTGTATGGTATGCACATTATATTATATATCAAACCCACCCTCCTTAAATGGTCTCTTAGGCCCACCCTCAGCTAAAAGAATCAAAATCACTATGGGATGAATTTTTTTTTAACAAAAGTATATAATGATCCCTGAAGGAAAACTATCACTCAAAAATATATCTTCTATCTCCATTAAAATCCAAATATATTATTATAGACCATTCCCTCGAAGGATGGCTACTAAATCTACACTACCTACACACATGGTGATAAAATGAAGGCCTCCCGAATAGATCAACATTCATAAACATGTATAAAGTTTTTTCATCCTAGGAGATATTTATACATTTATTATCTTTCCCCTTTAAGATGCAAGATTCCCACATCGATCGTAGACCACATAATCTAAAAAAACACAAACCTGGGTAAAACTTGAGAACCAGTAGGGAGACCACAGTTCCCGTACAAGATACACACAACTCCCAAACATGTTAAAAAGGAAGTATATAACGTATCTAATATCATATTATCCTAAAATTAATATCATAATCCTAAAAGGAATAATAATTATTAGTTATATGTTAACACAAATTATGATATCGAGTGCATTATCATTAAAATTACCATCACATATTTATATGTGCCAAGTCAAATAAAGAATCAAACACATCCCACAAAATGCTATTAATCATTATAATACATGTCAATAAATAAAACCAACATATATACAATATAATCATATCTAATCAACATAACATTCATCACGATAAATTTCATTGACACAACTATATTTCATCTAAATCTCATCACTACTATAACCATCATCATATTTAAATCTATCCATAAACTCATACAAAACATCACATGAAATCATGAAAACACATTTACACATCCATATATCCAAAAAAACATGTATATACACATCTAAGTAAATGTACATAAGAAAATGGTCGCTCTTTGGCCCATACAAAAACTACAATGTAAACCGTACATAAAAATCCAACTCTTCTATCAAGATCCATCCCCGGCCCTCTCGATACTCCCCTTGTTAGTAGTAGGTCCTCATTGAGATGTATACCACTAAATCTCTACATGCTCCATTTTTTTGGTACCTCCGGGAGTGTCTCTACCACCACACCCTCACAATATTAGACCTATCAATCAAAACTCCGATATTGATCTACACTCACTATCCCGAGTGGCCCCATAACCCCTCCTAGTGTAGCTCCTCCTCCCCTCCTAATGCCCCTACTCCTAACACAACTACCCCTAATCTTGATTCGAATTTCCCGATACTTCTAGTGTACTCCCCATCACTCCAAACCACTCCCTTAATAACTCACATTGCTAACAAGATCGATCTCGGTCCTGTCACACCGCCCCAAGTCTATCTCTAAATATTCCACCCTCTCATCGCTCTCCCTAGTTGTTGCACTAACCTCACCAAATCCTCCTCCAAGGTTGTAACTTGTGCACCTCTCTTAGCTAAACCCTACCAAAACCTCTCCACCTCTACCCATGCTGCCACTATCTTGACCTCCGACCCACCTCCTTCTTGTCCCTTAGCCTCTTCTCCCCACTCCCATCATACTCTAATGACCTATCTCCTTGAGCTACCATGTACTTCTTCCAATATTTCACATACTTAGGTGTAATCCCGACATTATCAATATTCACTTGTGTTACATCCTCCTCAATGATCTACTAAATATATCTCATTTGTGTTGCTAAAAGCTCTATATCTCCCTCCACTCTCTTTTTAAAAATAGGATTACCTAAAAATCATGTACAAGAAAAATTATCTCCGCACCCGCCAAAACTATACCACCTTAATCATCTCACCCCACCACCCCCACATTCACCATTTTTGTTTCATCATACACATCTCATCTCCCTCTCCTAACCATGTAGGGAATTTTACATATGGCCTCTAGATAACATCACCTACCCACATACCATCCAGAAATCCCACACAATACTCCAAACTTCATGATACTACATCTTAGGAAAAATCACTGCTACCTTATAAATCCAACACAATAAACTCTATCATAGCACTTGGCCCATAGAAGACCTCATAGTTGAATCAATTAGATGTGCTCATAAGCCCATCACTATAATACAAAGGTCACATACAATCCAAATATCCTCCATATGAACCACTCGCCACATCACTTTATAAATGTGTGCTAATAGCGTTAAAGTTGTAGGAAATTTTTTTCCAGTACTCCACCATAAATGTCATAACCCCAATCAAGGACCATGTAAACGAGCCTCCTCATGAATCTGCTAAAGCATAAAAATTATCCTTACTATAATCATGATAATAAATGTACTCCAATCCAATCCATCATCCCAAAATGACTCAAAAGAAAACCCCCTTCAACATACGCTACATCCAAAAGATCATCACCATATAACCTCATCATGGCTTACACCACACCCTACCTCATCAATAAGGACAATGTGATTTCCCTAAATAGGTAGTCACAACATATGATATATATGTCCTCCAAGGTAATGGTAATCTCCCTAGTAGGTAACTAGAATGTCCCTATGGCCGCTTCCCATCGATCCAACAATGCCACCATCATGTCTAAATATTGATGGACGTGCCTATAATGACACGATCCTCCCAACCCCAACACATCCAAAGTATCTCAATAATCATCACCCATGTGCTCATGATACCACTCTAATATTGGTAGCACTCGATCCCTCATCATCATGTGTCTCTTTGCCTATATTAAAAAAACACACAAATAAAATATTAGCCTCATCAAAATGAAATTTATCCCAATATTTACAACTAACAAAAACACATTGTGATGTAGCCTAGAATTTAGTAATACAAGCCCAATAAGACCCTAGACACACTAGCACATCACTCAGCCTGAATGAGTGCTCACCCAAAGCACACAAAGGTACCAGGTCCCTCTTTAGGGTTGTTGTTGTAGGGTGTTAGCATGATGAAGACTTAACACATGCAGTTCCATTACTAACACATCATTCTATAGAGCATGCCAGATCTATATCTAAGGGAGAACAAAATTAAGTATTAACCATGATGAGATCAGGAACATACTAGATTCAAATACACACAAAACTAACACTTAGATTCAACCAATATCCTCCATTATATTAAATGCAATAAGTATACAAAAGCTTCATTACATTAATGTAGTATGCACGTAACAAATTTAGTAGCATAATCTCACTACATCTCCATGTATGCATATGTCTATCCCTCTCATTCTTTTTCTTTCTACTACATAGTTTACTACATACTTATAAGGGTGGGGACTTTCCCTTCACCGCTTATCCAATCCCAAAATAGGTCGCATGCTATTATTAGCCACACGCCATTACAAAAATAGCCACACATGCAAGTGTGCTAACAATAGACTACTGGTAGTTAACTACAGTGATAATCCTATTCCTATCTTGTATCCATGCAAAGCACTTTGTATCTGATCCTCCAAAAATAGCTAATGCGTGGTGCGCACATCTCTACCCAATTTGTGTGCTCTATACGTCATCTCTAAAACTAGACCTTCATGTGCAAAATGGCTAAGTCCTGAAAGATGAACTTATGCTCCATGCGTGTGTTCTCCCTATCCATTCATGCCTTTGAATATGACCTACTTTCCCATGTGGACTTGTTGTTTGCCTTCTATTAAGTGTTCTTAGCTCGACACATTGAATCAACATCGATTCTAACTAAATCAATGTTGATCATAGTAATTAGTGTCGATCCTATATCTCCATATATTAAAAAAACCATAACCAAAAAAAAAAAAATCCTTACCTCTATCTAAGATGGTTGTTGCCTCCTTTTTCCACTCTCGCTTGCCTAAATCTCTCAAAATATCAAAATAGCACTTTTATAGAAATTGACACAATGAGCACAATGAACTTCCATAATTAGTTGAATCCTATATATATGAATTCTCCCTCAATTAATATCGATCAAAAATCACCATCAATTCATGTGGAATCAATACCAATCCTCAAATCGGTAACAATTGAGGCAATTGATATTGATTGCCTAAAAAATTACACACTTTCAAAAATTTTGCTTCATTTTGGACCCCACGGCCCTAAATGATACAATTTTCATCCTATTTCACAATGAGCATGTGTTTCATGACCCACCAAGGATTTTGATGCCTCTCGAGAACCTTTTCCCATAGCTTCGTACAAGCGTAGAGACAATATCATGCACATACTACTATTTTACTATACCGTCAATTATTGTTGTTTTATGTATGGATCTTGAGTAAAAAAAAATTCACTGGTGATACACTTCTTAGTCCATCCACTTGCTTTGATTATTTCTATTATTTTTATCTCTCACATCTATCACTTTTGCACCCAAATCTTATCAAGTCATAGGGATTCGTTTGTTAGTCTTATCAGATTTCTCATCGTTGTCTCGAACACTAATGCCCGTGATTGGACACTAGCACCCAAGCATTCCTATCCAAACTAGGTGCTTCTATCCTCTTTGTTTTTGTTCACATTTTTGACATTTGTGGTCAGCCTTTTAGTTTTCTTACTCCTATCCCGAGGTCCTAATCAGCATGTCATGTCACTAGTGTCAAAATTCAAACAAGAGATCCCTATATAAACAAAGCATGCATACCATTATAAGTGAGGGAAATCTTATCAAGGGATATATATCTACATACTATCAAAGGGATTATATTTTGGGCTGATTACTCTATATACACTACATAGGAAAGGAAATTTTCTAAATTCCATTGACACATTTTGAATTCTATCTAGCTACCACTTGTTATCTTGGCGTTATTAGCGTAAGGGAAACCTTAGGACATGATTATAAAAACATACATAAAACTACACGAAGTCTGAGATGTAGTGCAGTTCTCAGTCATAAGTTCACTCTGTCGGGTGACCGCCAAGGTCAGGTCACCGACTCCCAAATTTGAATATTTTCTTTTTAAGAGTTGATGTGTTTTGGGGTTTTGTAGGATATTATCTATTTTTCATGTTACGAGTGAACTCGGAGATATCCTAGTGACCTACAGTGATAAAAAATGAAGGATAGAAAAGCCCTAGCGATATACAAAAATCAGGTTTTGACCCTCTGCATAGTCACAGGTGCCTACAAAAGGTCTCTAGCACCCTGTGTGCCCTTAGTTCAAGCTAATTTGTGAGATCCGTAATTTATATCTAGCATTTCTAGTTTGCTTCCCATCCTGTTCATCGCTTGCTCCAATTTGGGTTTACTCTAGGATTAGCAAAAAATTAGATCTAAGTTACATGTCTAGAGTGTTTAGTATATTGTTTTATGTTGTATATCATTGCAGTGACTCTGAAAGTAGATTTAATAATAATTCAAAATTTATTAAATTATTTAAGTGAACCCTTCTCTTATAAACTCCTTTCCCTAGGATCCAAAAAAACCCTAATGGCTCTATGTAGATATTCCTCTCCTAGGAAAGTTATGCCTCATGAGAGTGTCAATCCTATCCTTGATGATGTTGTTGAGGATGAACTTCTTGATATTTATTGCAATGTTCAATTTGATGAAAATGTTCAAAGATTTCTTGTTGTTATTGAAAATAAATTTCCCAATAGTTTTGCGCACTCTACTTTTAACATTGTTTCTAAGGATAAAAATTTTCTGGATGTAATCTTTGATATTTTATAGGCACCAAGGATTCTCCACCTTCTTCTATTTATGTTGAGGCTATTAATGATGCTAATATTGATTATATTCTTTGACTTGATTTTGTTACTATAGATAGAAATCATAATACTTCCAATGATGAATATGTACATGCACATGACGTTGTTTCTCATACTATTCATGATGAATGTAAAGATGTATCTCATGTTTCTTCTATTTCAGAAAACATTTGTACTGATTGTAAAGATATATCTAATAATAGTGCATCTCCCACTTCTCGATATGTTGATGACTTACTTGATGAAATAATTGCATGTGAAAATTTGTCTAATAATGATTATATTTTTGAGCATGAACATGTTAGTGACAATTCTACTTCTCTTAAGACTGCTTGAATGTGAATTTTCCACTCCACTTTTATCTACTTTTGAGGTTGTTTCTAATGGAATTCATGATGATTATTTCATTCCTACTAGCTCACCTCTTATGGTTTCTTATGATATTCCATGTTCTTCTCCACCTCTTTCCTCTTTTTCTCCTCGCAATGATATTCATGTTTCTTCTTCTATTTCTCCTTGTACGCCACCTCTTATTTCATCCGCATCTACATCTAGCATGACCATAACATCTTCATCTTCCACTTCTTCTTCTCACATTCCCATGATCACTCATAATGGCAAGATTCAACCTCTCAATGTGCCTCTTACATCTTCTATGATTCCTCCACATGATATTTTGTCACTCATGCATGTTGTTGGCTAGTTGTAATCTCAAGTTCAATCTCTCACTCTTGAAATAAAATCCTATTATGCTTCTATTGATAATAAATCTCTTCATGAAAATCCTATTCCAAAGAAAATTCACAATTCAACATTTCCTAAGGATTTCATCATGCCTACATTTTCATGTTTCAATGGCACTGGAAATCCATATCTACATCTTAAGAATTATCATTTAGCTATGACATCTTATTCGATTGATCGATTATTGCTAAAACCCTTCCATCATAGTCTTCTCGATGAAGCTCTTCAAATGTACAATTGTTTTCCTTTTGGATATATTAGTACATATTGTGAAATAGAAGATGCTTTCTTTGAAGTTTTATGATAAAAATGGTCTTAGAGTCACATACAATCACTTACGTAGCTTGCATCAAAGAAAGAAAGAACATATTCTTGATTACATTTTATGCTTCAATTCTTGGATGCATCAGTTATTATTTCATCCTATTGATCTAGAGAAGTAATTTATCTTTTGTCATGACTTTATTCCTACTTTCAAATAATGATTACAATATGATACATGTGAATCATTTACACTTTTATTTTATAAGGTTATGGATCTAGAACAAGATTTAATTACCGCACATGTCATAGATCATCCTTATACTCCTACTATTGCATCGTATCTTAATTTTTTTATCTTCCATTTGTCAAGTTTCTACCAAAGTATCCATCTCCTCCACTACATAAACATCCTCTATATCTGCCGCTAGGTTGCTATTCACCTAAGTATTTTCTATCCCCTACTCGAGATCCATTGCATTTCTCGCATGCTATTAAGACTCATGATGTATTGTGTGATTTTCTTGATAAGTGCTTAATTTTCTTGCCTTCTAATCAACATCATCCTCTCACCGCTTGCACCACTAGTGCGATAGAACTTATTGCAATTATAATCACATCAATGGCCATCATGACAATTAATGTTACACCTTTCATGAAAAATTACAATAATTAGAAGATAAGGGTGTCATTGCCTTTGGATATCACTCTTGTGAGTGGTCTATTTCTCCAATTCCACATAAGTGTGTTGTTACTTCAGTTCACTTATCTCCTCCTCCCACTTCTAAGGTCGTCATTCATCCACCACCTAAAGTCATTATTCATGCATGAACTCCACCTCGCTCATCCATCACTGCATCATCTCATCCACCACATAATGCTCCTACTTCACATTGGCTTCTTAATCCATTGACATCTATGCTTCCTACCATTGCATATCCCATCATTGGAACCATATCATCGACATTTAATTTGGCTCATACACCCATGCTTCTTCCACTTCTCCTCATTGGCCTCTTCATCTTTGGTAGGTGAATTTTCTCACCTCACCGCCCGATGACACACTCATGTTCTTGTGGTTATTATATGACTATTGAGGGATCTATTACAATAAGAACCCTGCTCCATCTTTGTGTTATATACTTCATTGATTTATCTATTTAGTGTCCACTATCAAACCATTTCCTGATGAAACACTCTTGTTCTATGGTTCATTCTTGATTTCTTGAGGGTCCTATATAAATGAATCTCATCTCCTTACACATACACTATGGGAAATTGCTCTTCTTCCCCTCTCTTCATTATACTTACACACACGATTACATACGTTCTTACCATAATTTAAATGGCATTTTTATCTCTCATTTTTCATTTCTTACATACATATCTTTCCATTTATCACATCATTATTCATACATAAATACAATCCAATTTCCAATATATACCTCTCTCTCTATGTCCTAATCAACATCATCATCCATACAATCATTTACACAATTAAATTCAAACATATACCCAAAAACAAAAACCATCGCATCACATATCAAAAGCACATCAACACAAAACAATAATGCCAATCATCCATCTATATATCTATATATCATGAAAAAGCATACTTACAAAAATACATTTACTAGGGGCAGGCCCACATGTATCACTACCACAAAAATACATTTACTAGGGGCAGCCCACATGTATCACTACCTCAATGCATGTCATACATCATCATCACCGTAACTTTATACAACCGTAGGATCTCTAGAACTAGATGCTTCACCACTTAATTTACGTCATTGGTCACGCCCCATATATATTTTAACCTTCCTCTACAATAATGTCAAATCAATCGATCGCCCACGAATCATCCTTATAATTCTACAAACTTCATGAAAAAATACTATGCTACAATATCTCCTCGTACATCCTCCCTAGCTCACTAAGTCTCTTCCTATTCTTCGTCACGTCACTCAATAATGTGGTGCATGTTGCCATTGCTATCGCCACTAGCTCAAACAAGTGGGCTTTCTCACCAATGATAACATCTACTCACTCCAATAAACCACCTCCCATGAGCACATATGGACATACATTCCACATCAAAGAATCAATGATCAGCAACCAATACACATCACCTACAACCACATAATGTTGCATTATTTATTACACATGATGATCATAATTAAATTACTAAGTGACAAAATATAACTAACAATACAAAATACTCACACTCCATTACCGCTATTACTATACTATCACCATCAAAGGCAGGTTCTTGCCCTCCATAGATCCAACTGGTAGTACAATTGCCATATCTACGATAACTAAAAACAATAGTACCCATCGGTGTGTTACCCACCATGCATTATATGCCCGAGTAAATCCCGCATCATCCACCGTATCGATCTATGGCCCCATCTACCTCATCTAGAAAAAGAGGAACTAATTATGCCCCGTGGGGCCCGATCTCACTCCCGGTATCCTCTCGTGCTCTCGTCACTCACACCCGTACATATGGCTATGTGGGAACATCCTAAGCCATACGAAACTTCCATGACACACGTTTCTACCCGAAATAGCTCGGTCACTCTAGGAAACTTTCCCTCTAATCGCATAGTAATCGGATAAATCATAGCTCTACTTCATCCTATAACAACCATCCATAGGCCCGATAAAGCCTCCATATAATGGCCCCTAGCTCCATATGATCAATCATAAATATATAGGTAGTAGTATCTAGTCTCCTACTATGCATTCCTATCCACCTTATTAAAAAAATATTGTGCCTTTCCGAATCATCTCGTGGCCCACTAAGTCATCTCAATATCACAATGTGCTCATAGGCCCATACATGTAACAAATTGGTGGATCCAAGTCCACCCCCATAGTCCTCCTATGTAAACCAAAGATAGATCTCTATACAAATTTTCTAGTACACATCGAGCCCATGTAAATATAGTTCGATCCTCCTCTATGTTCGAAAGATATCATGCATCTTATATAATATGCCCACTCTACTAACCTTTACTACCACCAATGAAGCAATAACAATTGTAATGAACTTCGTAATCATAGAACACTTGATCTTAATATGGCATCTAGGCTAATATGGGTCTCTGTCTATACCCGTGTCCCTATAAAGTATCACCTAGTTACTCTCATCTGCCTCTGAGCATCCTCTATAGCCATCACCTAGACTCTCTCACCCACAACTAGTAGTCGTAATATGTGATATACATCCTATAGGGTCACAATACTTTCTCTAGTAGGAAACCAAAAATTACAAGTGTTTATGCACCACCTCTCACACACTGCAGTAATCATAGGCATATTATGGGGTACATCCCCCAATCTTGCTATGTGCCACAAACTGACATGGTCCAATATATTCCACTTAGAGTCAAATAGGTCAAAATCCAACAAGGTACTCAAGTGTCTACCTCAACAAAACTACCTCAAATGAATATCCCTTTGAAAAAGCACAAACACCAATAAAATTACAACATTAGCACCTCAAATTTACATAAAAACAATAGCTCATATGTCCAAACATCATCAAATTCCACATATTTCACATTCGAGGTGAAAATAGCCTCCTAGGTTGTCAATGCCTACGAGAAAGACGTGGGCGCCAGGAGTTGATCAAATGCCTAGATTTGGGAGATGGTGCCATAAAGGACATTAGTGCCTTGGACACTCTCTCCTAGGTCAAAAATTCCTAGAAATTAAAAAATCCAAATTTTGCAAAAATAAAAATAAATTAATTTCATCACATTTTTCAAAGATAATCGCACTTACCAAATCATCTGTCGTTTGTGCTATAATGTCCGCCAACACCATCTCGAACCTAGTCAACCTCTCTTCTATGATTTGCAACATTCTTGTAAGCTCAAAGCTCAAATTATCAATCAATCAAGGTTAAAATTAAGTCATTATTCACTTTTTACCATTACTATACATATCACTTTTCTCAATTTCTAAATTACTATAGTTACCATTCATGCTCGTTTTTAAACTAATACATGACACACAATTTTTATCATATCTTGAGATTTGCTACTCCATTTTCCTCCCCATATATGCCATTTGGTTCAGAATTTCTCCTACCATCATATTTTACACATCTCTTAATGATGTATTTGTTGACTATTTTTTCCCCATAGGAAAAAATTAGCCAACCCGTGCCCACATCACCAGACAAGCAAAATGCATAAAATATGATGAGTAAAAATTCCTCCACATTCAGCCCCTATCGTGCCCTCAAAGCATGAGAAAGTTCCAAAATTCAAGAAAGTAAGCCCAAAGAGTGAAAAAAATTACATTTGGGCCTTAGGAGGCCACCTGAGCTAAAAATGAGCTCGGTGAGCCGAGAGTTACATGGGGGTGAGTGAGTGCGTCTTGGAGCTCAATCGATCCGAGCTAGATTCATAGATGGCACATAAACATGGATCCAGTGTCATGATTTAGGAAAATTCATCCATGAGCTTTCCGCAATGAGTTCAAACTTGGTGGCCTAGAACTAACATATGAATTAAGCTCAAAGATTGAATAAAACAATAAGCTCACCGTGTTGTGAATAGCTTGTAAAATTGTGAAAGTTACGAAGGGGTAGGATGTCAGTCGATCTCAGGGCTTTTTAAAAGGATACATGACATGAAATTTTGGAAGTCGAGGGCCAAGTTACGAGGAATAACGTGAAACAAAAATGTGTGTAGTGGCAAGGAAGGATTGTGAATGGCTTGGTGAGCCATGGCTTAGCTCGCAAAGTGAACGTAAGGGTGAACCCAACCAAGATCAAGAAAGTCCAAGTGGTAAAAACTCAGGTACAACGAGCTAGTTTGAAGCTCGGGTGCACATGATGAATGAGTCCTATTTAAGCCTTCCAAGAGGGAATTCACCAAATATTGAGGCCTTAGAGGATTTAAAAGTAGGAAAACAAAAATAACTTGCTCAATGGTAAAAGCGAAGGACAACTCAGCCATAATAGCAAACATAGGGGCTCACTAATTGAGCCAAGGCTCAAGTATGCAATAAGACATACGGGGCCAATACAATTAAAGTTGGGCTCATGGAAGAAGTATGTAGGTAAAACCGAGCCATGAAGTGGAGAGTTCATGGAAAAGAACTCGTGCTCAAGTTAAGTCACCTAGCTTCATGATGGAGGAAAACGAAGAACTCATTGGGGTTGAGTAGAAATGTCAACTTGATTCATCACGGATGGAGCTAAATTGGAACACAGACTCGTAAACGAGATTGATTTTCAAGGCATCTTGGGGCATTAGATCCACAGAGAGGAATGACATGAGAATATGGAGACACAATGGGAATGCAATGGGGATTGAGATCGACCCACCAAAATAATATCATGTAAAGGGTAGTAGGTGAAATAGCTTGTCACAACAAGAGGTCAAGAAGCATAATACAGATCTTGAAGTTCATTCATGATGGCTCGTGGCATTCATTTAGACGTATAAAGGGGTATTACATAGGAAGTGGTGGAAAGAAACTTGCCAAAAACTCAACAGATCAAGCTCATGTGGAAAATAGCATACCTAGGCTAGAAATGGAGGGAGAAAACTCTATCAAGGCAATGCTAGCTAAAAGGATAAATTCGAGTTTGGAGGATAGATGATCAAAGAAATGGAATAAAAATCCCAAAATCCAAAATCCAAATTTCAGAGTTCGTAGTTTTAGGGATTCAGACCTTTTCATAAGGTGAGTGAATAGTAACCAGAGGGTGAGTGCTAAATGTCCATAATAAGAAAAACCTGAAATCCTGAAGTCTATATTTTGGACTTTGGGACTTCAAGGGTTCGAAGGTTTTTGGCCGACCAAGCAGGTGAATGGTTTCCCCTTTTCAAAGCATTTGGAGCTTGTGAAACGTGTTGAGAAATGGGAGGCAAGATGGATTTGGTGGACTCAGATGTCAAGCTAGTGAACATGATGGAGGTATGTAAGCTATAGTTTGAATGTGAGTGCTACGTGGGGAGTCAAAAATTTTGTGGTCCATGAAAATACAGCACAAAGCATGAAGCATGAAGATGGATCAATGACTCGATCAAGATCAGTAATGGAGAGTGGGAGCTAGGGATTATTGAGGGCCTTGAGTCAAGCCAACAGCATGCAATACAAAGCTAAATAAGGAGCTCAACAAGAGAATATTGAAACCAAGCTTCAAAGGCCCAAAATAAAAATGGAGAATCCATGGAGAGTAGAAATGAAGAGATCGGTTCTGAGCTCATCAAGTAGTTGGATTAGCTACTTAGTGAGCTAACTCGCCCAACATGAGTTGCACAACCTAAAAGAGGTTAAAAATGCCCCTCATAACTAGAGCTAGGAGTTTTGAAATGTCACAAAATTATAGTAATTGGAAAGTTGAGGGGAGAACCTTGTAGTGAAGGCATAATGAAATAAATAAAATGAATTTTGTGGAGGTGTTTTAAACCCAGAATTATAGGATCCCTCAACTCAAAAATTACACATCTTGAGCACCGGGTGTCTGATTCTCGTAAACAAATAATCATTGGAATCGTAGAAGCATGCTCTACAACATAGAATCACTTAAAATTTGTCATTTTGGAGGTCCTAGATGTCTAAAATTTAGGAATAGAAAATAGTGCTCCTACGTAGGTGAAGACCATTAATGGGGTTAGAGGAAAAGTAAGGTCATCATGAGTCTATAAGAGTTAGACTAGACATGAGGTACAATCATAGTAGGTTTCTTCGAGCACAAGAAAAAATCATAAATGGAGGAGGAATTTTTTAAGATTTTCAAGCACTCATTATAGATTAAAGAATGGATTTTTATGGGTTTCAAGTGGAATTTAGAGATTCATTTTCTCTCTCCACTCATCACAATTCCTCTATAAAATATTGTAAGGGGTTACACATGCAAATGGTTTGTCACCTTCTTCTCCCATGCACCCTATTTCTTCTTGAGGCTTCAATCCTTCATTCAAACATTGCAATGGGTTCATGCATCTTCTGCTACAACATTGTACTATGTATCCTCTATGTTCTATTGTTTGCATCTTTCCTCTCTTTATGCTTGCAAGATCTGTGCATTTCCTATTTATTGAAGGGTTTGTTTGGTTGGGCTCATTCAATTATGAAGAATGTTTGCATTTTGAGTCTATGATGCAGTTGTCTAACCTCCTTAATGCATTAGTGTGATTTTGGTTTGTGTTGTATTTATTCATCCTCCCAAAATTCACCATTTCTCCATTTTTAGGGTTTAAGAAGAGTGATTAACACTCCTTTGTTGGTGTATCACCACTCGTAGTTTAGGTTTATTTCATGTAGCCTTCTTTCCCTATCCCCTGGAACCTTCAAATTAGGATTAGTCAAGCAGTCCGGCCTACACTTGGGTAGTTAGTGGTAGGTAGGTTAGGAGAAAGAACTGGTATCCTCTAGATAGTTTTCTAATTCACAAAGTCCCACACTTACCAAGAACTCCATGTTGTGTGATCACGCCGAATGCCTCATCTAAAACCAGGAAATTCAAGGGGTGTTGTGATTCGAATCAACAGTCAGTTTTGGCACACCTGGTGGAAGAACTTCAAGAAGTCAAATTTTCATTTTTAACAAAGTTGTTCTAATATAGACAAAGGTCAAATTCAAGCCTTAGTTCAAAGAAGAAATTTTCGGAACTTTCCTTGCATTTCAGAATTCGAAGGTTGTCATTTTCAGATTTGAAGGTTCCACTAGTAGGTTAAAGTTTGAAATAAATTTTAGAGGTCTTACCATGTGGAAAAGGAGCTCAAACTTCACCAAATGATAGATCGGGGGCTAATATTCAAAAGGGTATCCTTAGTTTTTTGAAATTTTGATTTTCATAATTTTGGGATTCAAGATTTAAGAGGTTTTACAATTTTGGTTTCAGAAATTTTGGGTTTTGGAGTTCAGAATTTTAGGGACTGTGGAAATTTCAGACTTCAAACTTTGGAGGTCAGTTTCGGGATTCATATTTTAGGTTTCCTTATTTTGAGTTTGAGACTTCGTGCATTTCTGGAGTTTCATATTTTCTACCTCTTCAGACTTTGAAGGTTTCCCTAGGAAGCCAAGTTCCAAATTTCTAGATTTTGTAAATCATTTGTTGTTATACCGGTTCAACTCCGAAACCATTTATGATCTCTTCAAGGTGTGAAAGCAGGTGTCAATTTCATTTCATCAAGTTGTTATGCACTTGCTGTAATTTCAATCTTCAAAGACACACATGTAAGCACAATTGGAAACTCCATTTGGGTAAAAACCATTCTCTAAGTAGCATACCTTTCCATTTTTTCACCATCCATTTTTTTAATCTTCCATCTCTTCTATTTTCTTCCATTTCATGAAGTCTTGTAGTCATGGATTCATTCACCTCTTGGAGTTAACATCTAGAATAACAACAATATCAGTGCATCCCTCTCTCAGAGTTACAAAATTAATTTTCAAAGTGTATTATCAAACATCTCCGGATCCATACTGTAATGGAAATAAAATTCAGTATGTATGACCAAATGAACAAGAGAGTCAATTTGGTTATCCACTAAACCATACATATTTTCAAGAGAGGGGTTATGTGGAATTCAAAGGACATTCTTCACCTGGAAATGTTGAGTTATAAATGAAGATCCTAAAAATAATGGCCAGTATGGTGCAGTCTAGGGATTCGGCCCAAATGTAGGCATTTAAGATTGGATTTTGGACCCCTTGTCCATGGGAAGGCCCCTTTCCATATTATCTTAGCTCATAGAGAAACTAAGCTTCATAGTTGAGATGTTACCCCAACTAGAAGGATGGATCAAGGACATTGAACATTATGCAAGTCAACCTTATCTACAGGGGACACCTGCATTACCCTCTCATAGTTCTTTTCCTTCACCTCAATTAGTATCATTTCAACCCAAACCTCAATTCCCAAGTTTCTGTTTGCTGCACCTATTGTGGATTCCACTTCTTCATCTTCCACCCTTCCATCTCATCTTAGTTCCTATGTCCTCTTCCCTTCCAAAAACAATCCCCTCTATAGGAGTAGAGTTGTAAACCCCTTCCACAATCTCCACCACAAAAAAACACCTATCGAGACTCAACTCAATACTCCTCCAACTCCCCTAAATCCATGCGGGGATGAAACTCAAAAAACTAGTAAAGAAGAACAACAACAAGAGGAGCCTAACACAGAAGAAATGCCTCAATTTTTGAAGAATTGGGCTACTAAGCTCAGAATATAAAAATACCTTTATTGGTTAATCTTTTGGAGGAGGATAAAGTTGGGAAAGAGTAGGTGGTGAAGCCTAACTCGGTTGTAATAGTTTTCGAGAAAGAACAAGTTGAGGATGATCAATAGTCGAAGTGTTCAGAATGCAACATTCATGACGACACTTTATTTTCACAAAATGTTGATCAAAACAAGTTACAAAATCAGTAGAGGGGAGGAAGGAATAGCTCCAAATCCAAAAGAAGAGGAGCATGCTCCCACTATGGAGGAGGTTGAGTTGGCACAGTATGAAAATGAGGAGACAGATTATCTATCAGACTTGGAGGATTGTTTCAATGAAGAGGAGCCTATGGAGATCACATCATTTGCTCCTCCATCATCCATCTCACAAAAAAAAGAGCACATTTTCGAAGTGGAGCACATGCAAGAGCAACCTATCCTTTATAAGAGTCCTCTTGAGCCAAGATTGGAGGAATTGAATCTTCCAAAGAGCATGCTAGAAAAGGAGGGGTTCTACATTACCATGAAGGGAAAAGAGCATGAGAAGACCATTTCTTCCATACCATCCACCAGGGTGACACATCAATTTTCTGTAGATGTGTAAGAAAAGAGGATCCAATCACAGATAGTCACCTTTTCTAGGAAAGTCTTCTTAGAGATTTTCTTTGAAATTCCAATTCAAAGCAGTGGGTACACTCGGTGATTTAGGCCATGCCCTATCAGGTATGTAGCTTCATTAGAGTTAGAACCAAAGTTTCCACCACTAGTCATGTTCACCTCCAAACATGAGGATGAGCTTCATAGTACCAAGGATCAACTGCATCATTACAACATCTCCAAGAGTCCCATGTGGATCATTTTGAAGGGGTGTTTGTTTTATGTCTAGTTGATACCTTGAGAATTCAAGTGGAAAATTGGGTCTGTGTCAATTTTTCACACATTTGTATAACAATGATCAATGTCAAATCATTTGCATCACTACGGAGTTCCAAGGAAAGGGAGCTACTTTGCATTACCAGTGGTAGGATTGAAATCTTCTCTATTGCTAGTTAGTATAGGGTAGGTGTAGGAGGTTTTTTTAGCATCACAAGTGTTATGTACACTCAAGCATGTCCTTCTTGAGCATGTATGATTTTATTTGTATACATAGTTTTTTTTGTGTTTTCTCTAGACAAGACACACGGTGTTTAAGTGAGCCTCTCGTATGCAAAATAAGTTCATACTTATGGGTAATAGTTATAGATTTAAAAATAAAACAAATGTAGAGAAACTAAAATTAAGATTAAGGACAGATTTTACTAAATTTTCATTCTCTCGAGTCCTTTAGAACCAGTCATAGGTGAAATTTAAGTGCCCCCATTAACTCAAGAAGCATCCTTGAGTAGTATGTCACAAATGAACCATTCAAAAGAAAAGAAAGATTAAAATTTAATAGAGTTCCATTATGTAAAACTTGAGAATTATCTTATTCAAATCTCTATAGTGTATAATGCATTGAAACATCATTAATTCTTTGTGTGCTTCATACTTGGAGGAATAAAGTTTTGGAACAATCCATTTTAGTCTCGCAGAATAGGATTATAGAGAGGAATAGATGAAGATATCAAATCAAGATAATTTTCTACTCTCACAAATCTTATTATTAATATTTTCTTATGAAGATTGAGAGTGCAAGCAAGTGAAATAAGTTCCAACTTATCGGTGTGTGGGTGGTCTCTAGGTTTCATTTCAATAGGTTCATGATCATTTGTAGGAATTTAGTGACTTTGTGCACAATGGATATGTTGAGGCTAAGTGTACAAGAATATCTAGCAGGAAAACATCCCAATGAGTCATTAAATTATTGACTATTCTCCAGAAAAAAATAGCCATCTCGGGCCCACATCGTACCAAGACAAGAAAAATGGATAAAATACAATGAGTAAAAATTCCTCCACATTCAGCCCCTCTCAGCCCTCACCGTGAGAAATTTCCAAAAATCAAGAAAGTAAGCCTGAGGAGCGAAAAGTTTGCATTTAGGCCTTAGGAGGCCACCGAGCTAAAATTGAGCTCACTTTGAGTATCTCAATGAGCTACTCTGAGCTAAGATTTGTATGGGGGTGAGCTAAGTTATGTTGAAGCATGGAGTGGGTCACAATTTGGGATGATTCATCCATGACATGAGTGCAACGAGGTCGAACTCGATGGCCTAGAACTAACATACAAACTAAGCTCACAAAGGGAAGGAAACAAAGCAGCCTACCGAGTACATCGAGAGCTACTTGGTGAGCCGAGTTGTGAATAGCTCATAAAATCGAGTAAGTTGCAAAGGGGTAGGATGTCAATTGAGCTTAGGACTTGCTAAAAGGATAC
This sequence comes from Taxus wallichiana var. yunnanensis, assembly GCA_018340775.1. Lineage (NCBI taxonomy): Eukaryota > Viridiplantae > Streptophyta > Pinopsida > Cupressales > Taxaceae > Taxus > Taxus wallichiana. The sequence goes on from CM031234.1 coordinate 481,062,738, forward strand.
ATGGCATGAAATTTTTAGAAGTCTAGGGCCAAACTGCGAGGAAGAATGTGAAACAAAAATGTGTGCAGTGTGGCGAGTAAGGATTGTGAATGGCTTGGTGAGCCATGACACAACTCATAGTGAATCTAAGGGTCAACCCAACATAGATCAAGAAATCTGGGCAATAAAAACTAGGTAAAATGAGCTAGTTTGAAGCTTGGGTGCACTTGATGAATGGGTCCTATTCAATCCTTGTGAGAAGGAATTCAAAAAGATTGAGGCCTCGAGAGGAGTTGAATAACTCACTCGATGGTAAAAGTGAAGGATGAATCAGCCACAATAGCAAATGTATAGGGGGCATGAGTACTCGAAGCTAGGGCTCATTTTGTGGCTAACTCCCTTCATTCTTCCCTCTTTGTGCCTCAGTCAAATTTTTTGTGCAAAAACTTCGATTGGATAGAGTGGAGATTTTTCATGAGAACTTTCGAGAAAGGTAAATGTTTTCCTCCTAACTCCATGTATTTTTGAAGTTATGGCTGGTGGGAGTTTTTGTGGGAAATTTTCTAACCCTGAAAGGCTCGTGAGTTTTGTGGGAAATTTTGAGCCAATAAGATGAGGCCACGTGTCCTCGGGAGGCGGGAGGTGGAGGTAAACTTGGAATTTTTACCAAGTGTTTGGCAAGGTTTCAAAAGGAATTTTTCACCTCGAAGGTCCCACTTTGCCGAAGATGAATTGGATCTTTGCACCACGTGTCAGGGGGGAGAAATTAGAAAAATTTCCTAAGGGTTGACACAAGAAAAATTTTCGACGCCAGGCCCGCATCCAATCACATTGTGCCACGTGTCTCTAGAGGAAAGGAGTGGCGGAGGGCGGAGGTAAAATTGAAAATTTGGTGAAGTGTTTTGGTGAGAGGAAAGGAGGAATTTTGGCCCGAAGGCTCGCATCAAGTGGGATCACGTGCCTCGCCGTGTCTCAGTGTCGGGCTTCGGAGCTTCGAGCGGCCGGGGAGAAATTGGGATTTTTCCCAAAGGTTAGCGCAAAGAGAAATGTTTGCCCCCAAGGCCCACATCCAATGGGAGCTCGCCATGTGTCCCAAGACTGGCAGAACATGGGGAAATTTGGGAAATTTTCCCAAGCAAAATCAAAAAAATTTCAAAGGAAAAGCTCGCCCCCCAAAAGCGAGCCAATGGGATCGTGCCACGTGTCATGTGGCGGAAAAAAATGCAAGACAGGCCCATGAGGGAAAAATGGAAAAGAAAGCCCACATCTAATGGGGTTTTGCCATGTGTCCAAGTTAGAAAAATGGTCAAAACCAGTGATGGAAAATTTAAAAAAAAATCCCCGCATGAATCACATGGTGCCACGTGTCCTCAGGTCATCGGCCAATGGAGAATTTTGGAAAATTTTCCAAAGGCCAAAACGATGGAAAATGAAGCAGGAAGAGCCCGCGACCAATAGAATCATGCCACATGGCACCGGATGGTGGGGTGGGGGATTTTGGGAAATTTTCCCAAATGCAAAAAAGTGGGAAAATTTCAAATTTTTGGCCTGACCCGTTTTGGCCCTGTTTTGCCCTAAATTTTCAAACGACCATAACTTTCGATCCAGAGCTCGGTTTTCATGTTCTTTATATCAACGGAAAGCTGGTGAAATTATCTACATGATTTTCGGGCTCAATTTTGTATTTTGATGGATTTTAGAGATAAAATTGAAAAACACCTCTAGCACGTGGTAATCAACAGAAATGATGTTTCAACCACCATTTTTAATGAAGAATGGCTCGCATTCTCTCCCAGCATGGTGAAAAATGTCAGGGAATGGACCTGTAAGGATGCCCATGTTATTTTATTGCATTTTGGTTGGTGGTTGAAGCTCCTCTCATGTTTTCCCATGTTTCTCTCTCCTAGGCTCATTTTTGCATTGTAAAAGCAGATTTGGCTCATTTTTGAAGGGTTGGACATTTTTTGTTTGGCAGGCTCCCTCTTTCACCCAAAAAAGTGATTTTGTGGAATATCAGACCTCTTCCAAGACTGTAACATGTTTTCTACCTCTCTGATGTTGTAATGCATGTATTTTTGATATTGGAAATGACAATGCAAGCTCTGTGAATGAGTTTCAATCCTCTGTTTGTGTTGTTTGCTTCATTTCTGACCTTTCATTACATTTTATCAGTTTGTGCATGATGTTTTGTTGCATTTCTATGATCTGTGTCAATTTTAGAAGTAAAAATGCTCACCACTCCTTTGGTGCATCACCTTATTAGCATTAGTTTTATTTTTTTTGCATTCTCTATCTCTGTCCCCTTGGAATTTAGAGTAGGATTTTGAGTTTAAAACCTCTGCAACTTGCAAGTAATACACTTGATCAGAGGAGTTGAGGAACCAACCTCTAACCTGGAGATTCTTTTCCCATTTTACAAGTCCCACACTTGGGGAAAAGATTCAATGTTGTGCAATCACACTGGATGTCCAAAATGTCAAACTAGAAATGATCAACATCAGGGGGTCTGTTGATTTGCACCAATAGTTTTGGCATGCCGGTGGGACCTTAGAGGTCTTCATCTTCATTAAAAAAATTGATGTGCATTTGTTGCAAGTTTCTTGCTTAAAAGAGCCCTAAATTACACATCTAGCGACTCCAAGGAAGAAGAATCAGCTGGTTTTAGCAGTGTAGACCTGAAAACTCATGAGAAGAATCACCACAAGGTCAAGAGTTGGAGAAGAAGAGGTGTTGTTTGAGTATCTAAAATTATCTCCAAGAAGAAGGCAAAGAGGGAGGAGAATTCAAAGGTCTCCATCTCCACCAAACAGAACTCTATCAACTCCTCCACCTGGTAGGCCTTTCATTCAATCAACAAGGGTTCTAAGGCCAATCAGAATGGCACAACACAACCCCTATGTCAATTTCACTAGCAGCAGCCCACTTGCTCTCAATGCACAAAATCCAATCCCAGTTGTAGCATTGAAGAACATTCCATACTTTATTGGAGAGAATCAGACCACTCCTTGGTGATCATGTCAAGGATATTGCTAATATTTGTGTAATCCATGAGATTAATGAGATGCTGAGTTTTGTCAAACTGTTGGCATCTTCATTCAAAGGGAAAGCTTTGCAATGGTTCAGGAGTCTTGCCTCAAGTTCTATCAAAATTGGAACCAACTATGTATAGCCCTCCATGAGTAGTTTGGAGAAAAGGGAGATAACTTGTCCCTTTTGGAACAGTTGACAACCATCAAGAGAGCTCCCAATGAGCAGCTGACTGACTTCAACTTCAGGTTTCAAATGACTTGGGAGAGAATTCCAGTGGCAGTAAGGCCAATAGCAGAAGGTGCTTTTCTATATTACCTTAAAGCTCTAAATTCTGATATTTCTATGTTAATTCAATCCATGGGGGCACAACTATCCCTATTGCTTATAGCATTGCCATTAGAGCTGAAAATTGTTTGATTCAAGTTGGCAAGCTAGCTCCTAGGCCTCCAATGCCATTGTATCCAAGTTTAGAGAGCCCAAGTACTAGTCAAGTGCCTATTTTAGCTCCTATTCCCACTCCTAGAAATCAGAATTCAAGTGAAGCTTCTACTTCATCTTCTAGTGCCTCAAATGAACTTCAAGAAGTCATGAAGCAATTGCAAAATTTAGGTAATGAGCTGGTTACACTCAAGAGGCAAGCAAGCCCAAGGTTTTAGACCTTCTTTCCAGCCTCAAGCTCAGCCTAACAGGCAGCCATACCAGCCTCAAAGACCACCCAATCAGTTGCAAATCAAAATCAAGCAAGACCTCCCTTGACAAGACCATTTCAGCCCTATAATCCCAATGCTACATCTGCCTCTAAAGCAATAGTGCCAGTGCAAAACAACATAGCTCAAGAGTATGATTGGTGTTTCCCATGTAATGAACCTCACAACCAGTCTATGTGTTTCAACGGTGCCTTAAATCAAGCATTAATGGTGATAACAACTGGTGTGGAGGGTGAAGGGAGTCAAGGAAATAACCAACAACAAGAAACATTCCAGCAACAATCAGCTCCAAATGATACCACACTTGTAAACTAGCAAGCAGAAGATTTTTGTGGCATGAATCAAACAATCTCCCAAAGTGTTGCAGCCAACACAAGGTCAAAAAGGAGAAATTTGGGTGAAGAACAGCCATTGGCTCCAAGTAATCCACAACCTTCTACCACTCCACAAATTATTGGCAAACAAAATGCAGTTCCAAACACGCAAGGACTGCCTAAAACAGCTCTAGGCCAACTCAAATGCAGTTGTTTGCTGCCCATGTGCAAGGAGGAATGAATGTAGGCCAAGGGACAGTCAGAGAGATGCTTCATCTCCATTCAACATCATTGATCAGATGAAGAAGACAAATGTAAACATATCAATGTGGGAATCACTATCCATCCCAGGCCAAAGAGATTTGCTACAAGCTGCCATGAAGGACTGGTCAACTTCAAATCAGCAGGTCAAATGCAAGAGAAGGTACTCACAAATGCTGCCCAACCTGAGGGAATCATGGAGGATAGTAAGGTAAAATGTTGAAGCCCCCTCCATTCTATGTTTCATTGATCATTGGAAACCAATTAGTACACAATTGCATGATTGATTCTGGGGCAAGTAGTTCAGTAATGCCCAAGAAAATAGCTGATCAGTTGGGGCTTCAATATGAAGTCATATCAAAGGGTAGTGCAATTGGATGGGACAGCAGTAACAATAGTTGGAGTGATAAAAAACTTGAGTCTTACTTTGCATGCATGCCCCAACGTTGTTGTTTTGCAAGATGTCTCGGTAATAGATCTTCCACCACTCTTTGCCCTATGTTTGTCAAGGGATTTCATAGCTAAGATTGGAGTTATTTATCTGTTGATTGGTCACACATGTTGTTCAGAACAAGATATGGAACTAAAGCCACAATCAGGTCTGAGCCTATTGCAAACTTTCACATTGAGCCTCACACTCCAAGCCAAATCAATACCAATTGTTCAAGCGTTTGATCGAGAGGATTATCCAAGCACTTGATGAAGCTGACACCAAGGTTGGAAGCATCCAGATTTGACTCTTGATGAATGGGCAAGCAAGGTGCATGCTTTTGATCCTTATCAAGAAATAGAAGAATCTGAGCTAGGAGTCTATTGCATGCATGAAGAAAATCAGCCTATCCTAGCATCACCAAGCCAGACCACAAGGATGACAATGAGGTATGGAAGTTGTTTTTGATGGATCAAGGAGTAGACAAGGTGTAGGAGGGGGAGCTATGCTTGTTTCACCTCAAGGAGTTAAGTATTATTCAACTTTTAGATTTCAGTTTGCATGCTCTAATAACACTGCTGAATATGAAGCTTTGATACAAGGATTGCATTGGTCAATCAAGAGAGGAATAAAGAACTTGCAAGTCTTTGGTGATAGTGAGTTGATTGTCAACCAAGTTAAGGGCAGCATCTTTGTCAAGAATGATCTGCTCAAGTGCTACAAAAATAGGGTGTGGGACCTCATTGAAGATTTTGAGGGCTTTGGCATCAAATCCATTCCTAGAAAAGAGAACCAAGCTGCTGACAGGCTTGCAGCAGTTGGAGCAGCCTTTGATGTTGTTGAAAGCATCCAAAAAGACAAGGTATAACCAAACATCCATGTGATTGTAAGGCCTTAGTGCCAGACAACAATGTAAGTTGGCAAGTGTTTGAAAATGATCAACAAATCATCCATTTCTTGCAAGAAGAGGCTGAGTTCTCAGCTAAAAATAGGAAAAGTTGGAGCAGTAGTATGGTGACCAAGTGGTACAGCTGAGAACCAACAAACTACCAAAGGGACTTATTACTTTGGAGTCCATTTTCAATCCTAATGATCAGTTTAGGAAGGAGAAAGCAAACATCCAAGTCAAGGGAGAAGATTCAGTGTCCATCTTGGTGGAAGAAGGCAAATCACTCCAAGTTGGTAAAGTGACAACTGAGCAAGAAAGGTATGAGTTCATACTGACTTTGTCAAGAATTCCCTGATGTGTTTGCTTGGAGCTATGAAGATTTGAAAGGTTTCAATCCCGAGTTAGCTCAACACACCATTGAATTGGATCAAGTACTAAACCCATCAGGTAAAAACAAAGGCCAGTCAATCCACACATGGAGCCTCTCATGAGAAAAGAATTGAATAAGTTGATAGAGTCAAGTATCATATTCCCTATCAAGCATTCTAGTTGGGTAGCCAACTTGGTTCCAGTTAGGAAAAAGAGTGGAGAAATCAGATTGTGTGTTGACTTCAGAGATTTGAATAGAGCATCTCTCAAGGATCATTATCCACTTCCTTCTATGGAGCAGATTTTACAAGTTGTTTTGGCTCTGAGAGGTTTTCATTACTTGATGGCTATTCAGGGTACAATCAGATTATGGTGAAAGAAGAGGATCAGTTCAAGACAACCTTTACAACCAAATGGGGAACTTATGCATATAGGAAAATGCCATTTGGGCTGTCCAACACTAGAGCTACTTTCCAAAGGGCAATGGACATGGCGTTCAAGGATTTGATTAACAACATGGTGCTGATATATCTTGATGATATCACTATTTTTTCAAAAAATGTAGCAGACCATCTCTTTCATTTGAGACAAGTGTTCCAAAGGTGCAGAAGATTTGGGGTATCCTTGAATCCTAAAAAGTGTATTTTTCTAGCCCATGAAGGAAAGCTCCTTGGCCACATTGTCTCCAAAGAAGGATTAGCAATTGATCCAGAAAGAGTTGAAGCCATAAGAGCACTACCATTGCCAAGCCACAAGAAGGCCCTTCAAAGTTTCTTGGGGAGAATAAATTTTGTTCGGAGGTTTGTCCCAAATTTTGCAGCCCTAGTCAAGCCTATCACCAAGATGTTAAAGAAAAGCATAGCTTTCAAATGGACAGCAGAAGGAAAAGAAAGTTTTGGAGCAATCAAAGAAGCCATCTCTCAAGCCCCAACTCTCATTAACCTAGATTTCTCCAAGGATTTCATCCTCTATGCATTTGGGGGTGATGATACTATTTCTGCAATTTTGGTACAATCAGAACAAAGACAATGATGAGCAGCCAATTGCTTTCTTTAGCCAAAGCCTGGAGGACTATGAGGTGAGGTATTCTTTCATTGAGAAGCATGTTCTTGTAGTAATCAGGAGCTTGAAGAAATTCAAGCATCTAGTTTCAAACAACAAGGTTCAATTGTTGGTTTCTCATGTGGGAGTTAAAGACTTCCTCCTCAACAAAGACCTGAATGAAAAAGAGTAGGTTGGATTACTCATGTCATGGAGTATGACATTGAGATCAAAGTCACCAAGTTGGTGAGAGGAAAAGGATTGTGTGAGCAGCTGGTCTTGAATAAACACAAGGAAGCATGCAATGAGAAGGAGGTTGTTTTGGCGTTGCAAGACAGCCATGAGCAAGGAAGCACTCAAAAGGAAAATGATGGTGTCCTCACTCCTTGCTGGACCCAAGACATAATGCACTTCCTAAGCATAGGTCTATGCCCTCAGAGATGAACAAGACCAAAAGAAGACACTTCAGATTGCAGGCTGTCCCATATGCCCTTGTTGATGGTGTTTTGTTCAAAAGGGATGTGAATGGAGTGTTGTTGAGATGCATTGGTACAAATCAGATTCACAGGGTGTTGGAAGAGTTCCATGGTGGATCAGCTGGTGGTCATTTTGCACCAAGAGTGATAGCTCTAAAGATCATGAGGGCTGGCTATTATTGGCCCAAGATTTTCAGTGATTGTTATGCATGGATCAAGAGGTGCAAGAATTGTGCATTCTTCACGGGTAAGGAGAGGCTAGCTGCCCTTCCATTGCATCCAATTTCAGTTGACCAGCCATTCATGCAATGGGGTTTGGACTTCATTGGAGTCATTAATCCAAATTCAAGCCAAGGACACAAATGGATTCTAACAGCAACAGATTACTTCACCAAATGGACTGAAGCAGTAGCACTCAAGGAAGCAAATGAATCTAGCATCCTGGACTTCTATGAGGGAATAGCAACCAGATTTGGCATACCTGCTACAATAATATCAGATAATGCATTGGCATTCATTGGGTCCAAGGTAACTGAATGGGCTGTCAAGAATGGGATCTACCTAAGCACTTCATCAAATTATTACCCTCAGGGTAATGGCCAAGCTGAATCTACAAACAAGAACTTGTTAAGGATCATTAGGAGGACTCTTGATGAAAATCAGAGGTCTTGGCATACTAAGTTGAAATCAGCCTTATGGGCTGATAGGATAACTCCCAAGAGATCTACAGGTAACTCTCCATTCAAGCTTGTTTATGGAAGAGAGGCAATTTTCCCATGTCACTTGAGTTGCCAACATTGGAACTGAAATAGTTGGAGTTGTTGGAGTTTGGGCCCATGGAGGTTAGATATAGAATTGATGGAGCTCAAGAAATCAGAAATCAGGCATCCCAAGCAATGGAGAAGGATCAAGCTTTGATCAAGAAGACCTTTGATAGAAAGGCCAAGGATAGATCTTTCCAAGTTGGAGATCTAGTGTTAAAATGGGATGCAAGACAGAGCAAAACGGGGAGGCATTCAAAATTTGATGCCATTTGGAGTGGCCCATACATGGTCACAAAGTGTAAGGACAACAATGCCTTCCAATTGTCTACATTGGATGGTGAAGAATTACAGATTCCAGTCAATGGAATCCATGAAGCATTGCTACTGAAGGAAATTCTCCACCTTGTACATATTAGCTTAGGTTTTCATTCCTCCAAGTGCTTATGCACATTGTTTTTGTTGTAGATTAGCTTTTCTTTCCCTAAGTGCTTTGGCACAAGCTTTTTGTTCCAGGAAATGTGTTTTTAGGCCTTGCTCCTAATCAGATGGTGTTCTACCCTCCATCTTCCTCCTTGCAGTGTTCTAATCAGTTGGGGTACCAAGCAGAGAATTTAATGACCCATGCCCAATGGATTGTTTCAGGTAACTGGTAACTTCATCCAGCAGGTCAGATGACCCCTCTGAGTCACCAAAATTGTTATCAAAATGAGCCCCTTGCTCATTTTGTGGCTAACTCCCTTCATTCTTCCCTCTCTTGTGCCTCAGTCATAATTTTTTGCTTTTTAGGCACTCAAGACCTTTTGGAAATGGCACCATTGGATAGAGATTTTCTCAGCTTTCCAGAAAGGTAAAGTTTTCCTCCTAACTCCATGTATTTTTGAAGTTATGGCTCGATGGAGATTTTGTGGGAAATTTTCCCCTGAAAAGCCCGAGCCAATAAGATGAGGCCACGTGTCCTCGGGAGGGCGGAGGCGGAGGTAAACTTGGAATTTTTACCAAGTGTTTGGCAAGTTTTCAAAAGGAATTTTTCACCCGAAGGCCCACCGATGAATTGGATGTTGCCACGTGTCCAGGCGGGGAGAAATTAGAAAAATTTCCTAAGGGTTGACAAAAAAAAAATTTTCAATGCATGCCAGCCGCATCCAATCACATTGTGCCCGTGTGTCTCTGGCAGGGGAGGAGTGGGAGGTGGCGTGGAGGAGGAAAAATTGAAAAATTTGGTGAAGTGTTTTGCGCCCAAGTGGTGAGAGGAAAGGGAAAATTTTGGGAAAAAGGCCCAGGCCCGTGCCAATGGGGATCTCGCCACGTGTCTCGGGCGTCGGAGCTTGGCGGCGCGGGGAGAAATTGGGAATTTTTCCCAAAGGTTAGTGCAAAGAGAAATGTTTTCCCCCAAGGCCCACATCCAATGGGGAGCTTGCCATGTCCCAGACCGAAAGAATGGGGGAAAGTTGGGAATTTTCCCAAAGCAAAATCAAGGAAAATTTCAAAGGAAAAGCTCGCCCCCAAATGCGAGCCAATGGGATCGTGCCACGTGTCCAGTGGCGGCAAAAAATGCAAGACAAGCCCACAGGAAAAAAAAAGGAGAAAGCCCATGTCAATAGGGTTTTTGCCATGTGTCAAAGTTAGAAAAATGGTCAAAAGTGATGGAAAAGATAGAGAAAAAATCCCATGGCAAATCACATCTGGTGCCACGTGTCCTCGGGTCATCCAGCCGGCGGAAATTTTTGGAAAATTTTCCAAAGGCCAAAATGATGGAAAATGAAGCAGAAAGAGCCCGCGACCAATGGAATCATGCCACGTGGCACCGGATCGGTGGGGTGGGAGATATTTTTTGGGAAATTTTCCCAAATGCAAAAAAGTGGGAAAATTTCAAAATTTTTGGCCCCCTTGACCCGTTTTGGCCCCTGTTTTGCCCTAAATTTTCAAATGACCATAACTTTCGATCCAGAGCTCGGTTTTCACGTTCTTTATATCAATGGAAGCTGGTGAAATTATCTACATGATTTGGGCTCAATTTTGTATTTTGATGGAGTTTAGAGAGAGAAAATTGAAAAACACCTCTGGCACGTGGTAATCAATAGAAATGACGTTTCAACCACCATTTTTAATGAAGAATGGCTCGCATTCTCTCCCAGCATGGTGAAAAATGTCAGGGAATGGACCTGTAAGGATGCCCATGCTGTTTTATTGCATTTTGGTTGGTGGTTGAAGCTCCTCTCATGTTTTCCCATGTTTCTCTCTCCTAGGCTCATTTTTTTGCATTGTAAAAGCTAGATTTGGCTCATTTTTGAAGGGTTGGACATTTTTATGTTTTGCGAGGCTCCCTTTTCACCTTGAAAAGTGATTTTGTGGAATATCAGACCTCTTCAAGAGTAACATGTTTTACTGCCTCTCTGATGTTGTAATGCATGTATTTTTGATATTGGAAATGACAATGCAAGCTCTGTGAATGAGTTTCAATCCTCTGTTTGTGTTGTTTGCTTCATTTCTGACCTTTCATTACATTTTATCAGTTTGTGCATGATGTTTTGTTGCATTTCTATGATCTGTGTCAATTTGTAGAAGTAAAAAATGCTCACCACTCCTTTGGTGCATCACCTTATTAGCATTAGTTTCAGTTTTTTTGCATTCTCTATCTCTGTCCCCTTGGAATTTAGAGTAGGATTTTGAGTTTAAAACCTCTCTGTAACAGCACACTTGAGTAATACACAAGATAGAGGAGTTGAGGAACAAGACCTCTACCAGGAAACTGGAACAAGAACTTGGGGAAAAGATTCAATTTTAACCTAGATGTCCAAAACAAATTCGATCAACATTTCCCATTTTTACAAGTAGAAACCACACTATTCATGGGAAAAGAGTCAATGAAGTGTTGTGCAAGATACAAAAAGTTGGATGTCCAAGTTCATGTCAAACTAGTAAATCATTTACGACGTATGGGAGATCATTTAGGCGTATCAAGGGGTATTACGTACGAAATGGTGACATGAAACTCACCAAAAAGGCTCAACAAATCGAGCTCATGTGGAAACTCACGGACCCGAGGCCATAAATGGAGGTAGTAAAATATATCAAGGAAATGCTAGCTAAAAGGATAAATTCATATTTTAGAGGACAGATGATAAAAGAAATGGACAAAAAATCCCAAAATCTGAGTTCAGAGTTTCAGGGATTCACACCTTTTCACAAGGAAAGTGAATAGTAACCAGAGGGTGAGTGCCAAATGTCCAAAATAGGAAAAAAACTTAAGCCTGAAGTCCAAATTTTAGACTTTAGGACTATAGGGATTCATAGGTTCTTGGCCAACTGAGTAGGTGAATGGTGCCCCATTTAAAACACAAGGTTCCCAAACTTTAAAAATGTTGCATGGGTGGCCCATATGGAGAAGGTTTGGTATTTGAAAAGTCCAAAGCATGTAGAGCTCATGAAACACATTAGGAAATGGGAGTTGAGATGGAGTTGGTAGACTTAGATCTTTGAGATATTCATTAGAAATTTGAGGGAGAAACCCTTACAGTTGAGGCATAATGAAATCATGAAAATGGATTTTTTTGAGGTTTTAAATTCTGAAATTACACATCTTGATCCCTTGGTGTCCGATTCTTGCAAACAAATAGTTGTTGGAATGTGAGCGTGATCTACAACATGGAATCACTGAAATTTAGGATTTTGGAGTTTTTAGACCTTTGAAATTAAGGAACATAAAATAGTGCCCCTAGGTAGGTTAAGACCATTAATGGGGTATGTGGAAAAGTAAGGTCATCATGAGTCTACAAGAGCTAGGCTAGACAGGAGGTGCAATCATATCAAGTTAATTCAATCACAAGGAAAACTCATTAATGGAGGAGGCCTTTTTCAATATTTTGAAGCACTCATTGCAAATTAAAGAATGGAGTTTTATGGGTTTCTTTGGAATTTTAGGATTTAGTCTTGTCTTTCCTCTCATCAAAATTCCCTTATAAAATATTATAAGGGGTTACACATGTAAATGGTTGGTCACCTTATTCTCCCATACATCCCATTTCTTTGTGGGGATTCAATCCTTCCTTCAAACATTGTAATGGATTCATGCCTCTTCCTGCTACAACATTGTACTGTGTAAATATCTGTGGAGCAATAAAACATATATGTGTTGCATCTTGTCCAACCTCTATGTTATGTTGTTTGCATCTTACCTCTCTTTGTGCTTACAGGATATGTGTATTTCTTGTTCATTATAGGGTTTTTTTGGTTGGGCTCACCCAAGAATGAAGAATGTTTATATTTCAGGTTTGTATTACAGCTGTCCAACCTCCCCTTAATGAATTGGTGTGATTTTTGTTTGTGTTACATTTTTCCAGTCTCCCAAAATTCACCCTTTCTCCATTTTGCGGGGTTTGGAAAGAGTGATTAACACTTCTTTCTTCATGTAACACTTCTTGTAGTGTAGGTTTATTTCATGCATCCTTATTTCCCTATCCCCTTAGAAGATTTAGATTAGAATTAGTGAGTAGTATTTCTTTGACATGGGTAGTCGGTGGCAAGTAGATTAGGAGCAAGAATCGGCCTTCTCCAGGAAAGTTTTCGATTCACAAGATCCCACACTTCACAAAAACTTGTGCGATCATGCTGAATGCCCCATCTCAAACTAGGAAATTTGGGAGGTGTTGTGATTCTGCATCAATAATATTCTAATATGGCACATTTTCAATTGGATATATACACATTTTTGTGACAACTACTATACTTTATTTTTCTCACTACTACATCATTTTACATCTACTTTCAGCTCATCGTTCATTCTTACTATTACTCCCCCTTTCAATGAAATGGGGGAATACAATAGGGATCAACCCATGATCCCTCTTAGGCTATTATATGGTCACTCACCTCTTCTAATACATCATTATCAAAACCTTCATCGGACCGATCAAGTGAAGGTACAAATAATCCACCTAATGACCTAATCTAGGAGGAAAAAGAAAAATCTCGTCAAGAGTGTTGGTAGGGAAAATTCTAAGGAGAAGATTGGAAATAGGCAAGAAAGAGTGCAAGCATAGTTAATGATGGCATGTAGAATGGCACATGTAGATGGAAATAGGGTTGTGTGCGGGACTATACACACACAAGGAAGAGTTCGAGGACTTAGCTGATTTTCTAAGGGTAAGCTAAAAATAGACTTGGAGTGTTGATCATGCAAAGATTAAAAGCATTTAGAATTGGTGGTTACATAAAGTATATTTTGGGGAAAATAATATGCAGATCTTGGATTAAAGAAAACACATGGATATGGTTAATATTAGGATTAAATCAAGTCTTATTTATAGGATGATTTATTATTAGTTGCCTTGTAAAATCATGGATGTAGTCTATTTTTGGACACATCTATTATTAGGAGGGTGCATGGGAAGTGAAGGAAAAGTCCCCACCCCTATAAATACTTGATGAATGGATTGTTATGGGGGACCATGTATGTTTTTGGGTTATGTTAATCTCTAGGTTTTGATGCTTACACATCTAGGTCTGTGCATCTCTGTAATGATTGGTTTTGTATTCATATTACTTGTTATGTAATTTTTTATTATTGTTAAATATATTTTTGAAAGGGACTATACCCTTGTATACTAAGAGGGCAAGAAGCTAGAATAGGAGTGAAGAAAATTACAAGAAGGATCAAGATCCAGATAAGACATAAAAACCCAAGGTAACCAAAGAGCAGTTACCCCAAAACATCAAACCAGTTCGAACACTGCAGAAGAGCAGCCAAAAAACAACAAAAAACACGAAGGAAGGCAGCAAGAGTAGCACAGATCCACAATTACTTCTTGGTGGCTTTGGTGATTCTAGATTTAATAGTCTGCCAAGAGGTGAACATAGTTAATGCCATCATATGAGTAGAGTCAGTAATATCTAGTTGTTGAATGGTTTGTTTGCTTTCCTTTTCCGTCCCCCAAAGAGTTGCTGATATTCCACTGAGATTAGAGATGCAACGAGACATGCTACTCAATAAATTCTTCAATTGTACTAAATATAGCCATATTATGGTCATGGTGAGTCTTGGCTTTCCCTAGACAGGTTGTCCGGGGTTATCAATATCAACCTCCTCCTCCTTCTTCCTTTTACCTTTTTGCTTAGCCAAGTTTTTGACTTCTTCTTTCAACACCAACATGTATGTTTCTAGGTCTTCCAGCCTTTTTGTGGAGCTCTCAGTGTGTGCCTCCTGTGAACCAAGACTACTAATATGATGGAGATTATGAGCAACCTCCAAGTCACGAGGAACATTCCCAAAGCAGGGGTATCTAGGTTCGATCTTTTACAAGACCTAGTTATCTTCGCCTCCACTTTGACCGGACCTATAACTAGGTCTTCTAAAATTACTTGTTATGTAATTATTTCCTTTTATAATGGATAATTTTGGTTGATACCGATTGTTAATGGATTTGAAAATGGTAATATAATAGTGTAATTAGTATTGGTAATGGTTTATATGGGTTGATTGTTTCCTTATAATATGTGATTCTAAGTGAGTGGAATGCAATGATTAAGTATGAAATAATGGACACTTAGTTCATCATTATGAAAAATATACATTCTAATATATTTTCAAGAAAACACAAATAAGGGACTTGGTAGCTGCGTGCACTTCGGCTGAGCATTTAGTTCAAATTTAATTAGGTTCGAGGTGTGCGAGAGCGCTTGAGTGGAAATAACATACTACATTTTGGTTCTATTTCGAGGACCTTTTTCAAATTTTCTTCAAGGATGTTGCTTGCAAATGGCATCTCGATTATCTCTCAAGAGTATTGAAAGCTAGGTAGAATATGGAGAAGATAAGTTCGCATAGAGGTATAACACTAGACCGATATTTAACACATATAAGTGGGTAGAATATAATATGTATCATGAGTTATATGAGAAGTTCTTTAGCTTCTAGTAGATTTTTATTAGTGGTTGGTAGCGTATGCATTCAACAAATCTTAGTATCCTATGTTGAGGGTCTAGATGGAAGAAGATTATCAGACACTTTTTGATGCAGATGAAGACTAGAATAGAGATATAAATCACTTTGGTGGAGTAGTGTGTTTCCTAATTATATATTGGAGTACCCAATTTATGCATTATCCCTTTAGCTATCAAGATATTGATGGTAGAACTAGGATTGAAAATATTACCTATGGCTATCTCAATCCCCACCCCATGTAGGGGTAGGAGTAGGCATGGAGAAGGATGGTTTATTCCTAGGTGGAAGATAGGAAGAGAGAGGAAAGATGGTCCATGTTTAATGAGGTGCGAGAGAGAAATTAAAGCATAAAGGAAGTTGAGGATAATGATGGGTCGTGAAGGTTTTGAAGCTCTCATACAAGGAAAAGAGTCATAGCATCATGTTCTCCCAACTTTGGGAAAGTGGAGTAGAGACTCCCCATCATCTTTGGATATGATCACGTCAGAGGAGAGGATGAGAACCATGGATGCACATTTGAATAAACCTAGCTACCTATCCCTTGCACTTGGTGTTTGAGATCTAAAGGTAGTTAAAGGAAGAGTAGTGAAGGTAATCAAGAAGTGCATTACACTAGTAATTTGCCCATGGAAACACAATAGGTGCCGTTTTTGAGAGTACTCTTGCAGGATTATTTTCAAGAGCATCAATAGGGTGAGTATTGGTTCAAAAATATTTGAAGTACTTATGTGGGTGCTGCAACAATGTAGCTAGTGGGTGTCCATTTTAGTACTAAAATTGGGACACAAGAAAGTTCATTAATTATGATACATCCTACAATAGGGGTGCATGATGCTCGGGAGGATTAAGTCACCACCACACGAAAGGAATCTGATAGAGGTTTAAGATATGGATATGGTACAAAGGGACCCAACCTCCACCATAGAAGCCACCACCAAATAAACCTCATGCAGACACCACTTCGGGTTTATTTTGAGATGTCACTTTGTTATCCAAAATTCACCCCTGGGGTAATTTTGATAACATGCATCGATTATTCAATTCCCGTGCAAATAGATTGATTCAAGGCCCAAAATCATGTTTTGGGGTCCTCGGCTTCCTTCTAACTCTCCCATCCAAGAAGGAATCCCAACGGAGTTGAGAAAATAGAAGAATTGTAAGAAACCAAGCTTAGGGTAGAAAAAATCATGAAAATCGGCTAAGTCCTAGTCCAGGCGGCACTTGGGACGATCGGGACGGGCCGAAAAGGGCGAACCAGCCGAAGGTGAAAAAATTGACTAACTGTTGTGTAGATAAGGCTAGGACATCTGGGCCATGAGGACGTGAAGGACGCGAAGGACGCGAAAAGGCAAAGCGGCCGAGAGCAAAGGTTTTCCATTTCGGGCGGTTCGGAAGAATTTGTCCCAGACAGTCTGGGACAGTTGGAACAAAGGTACGCGGAGGACGCGAACCACCCAGATTGGCCGAAACAAGGGACTTTCATTCGGGACATTTGGGCCAAAGGGACGCGTGGGATGTGAAGAGCTGGAAGAGCCGAGAGCCAATGGGAATGTGCCATGTGTCTTCATGTCAAACAGGACGGGAAGCCCGAATTAGGAGGATCGGAGAAATTTGTCCCAAACGGTTTGGGACATCAAGGCCAAAAATATGTGAGGACGCGAAGACTGAAAAGATGCCAACGAATCGAGAATGTGACGCGTGTCAAGAGGGGAGGCACAATAAAAATTTCGACTAAGTGTTTTTGGGCCCAAAAGTTCAAAGGCGAGGTTTGAAGGGTCGGCCCGAGCCAATAGACACGGGACATGTGTCCTAAGGTGGGGAAGTGCGGAGATCGAGGAGGACTTAGAAAATTTAGCAAAAGTTTTGGCTGAAAAACTAAAAGCTAAAGGTTCTCCCGCGCCCTGTCAGCGAACCAATGCATGCCACGTGTCCCCAGTGGCGGGGCACGGGAAAAAATGGAAAATTTCCCAAAGTGATAAAAACATGAAAATTTCAAAGGAAGCCCGCGAGAAAGGTGGAGGAGAGATAATTGTGTAGCCAATCGTGCACGACACGTGTCATCCAGTGGCAGAGTGTGGGAAAAAATTCAAAATCTATTTTAGCTTTGTTTTTGCCCTAAATCTTGAGATCGCCATAACTTTCGATCCATAGCTCGGATTTCCATGTTCTTTACATAAATGGAAAGATGATGAAATTCTCTACATGATTCGGGGGTCAATATTGCATTTTGGTTCAGTTTGGAGAGATAAAATCAAGAAATGTCTCTAGCACGTAGTAATGGCCAAAAGCGAGCGTTTGAAACCGATTTAATGCACATGGGTCGCATTCTTTTCAAAGACGGCGAAGTGACATTTCAACAACCAGTTTTAATGCACATGGGTCGCATTCTTCTTCAGCATGGCTGAAGTGATGTTTCAACCACCGATTTTAATGAAGAATGCGTTTTGGTCAATGGTTGGGCTGCTTACACGTTTTCCTATGTTTTCTCTCTCCTGGGCTCGACCCATGCATTGTAAAAGGCCAGATTTGGCTCATTTCTAATAAGGATTACAAGTTGTTCATCTTTTCGGCTCTGCCCTCCCTTCTTTTCTTCTCCAGGGTTGAAAATGGAGTTCGAACCTCCTCCCTTGCTCTGTAATGGCGTTTTTTCCCTTTTACTATTGAAATGATGTTCTGTGCAAACTTCTGAAGCAACAAAAACGTGTTTTGTGATGCATCTGTCCATCCTTGCTCATTTTTCGCTTGTTTTCTTCTTGCCTCTCTTCATTGCAGGTATTTTTGCAAGTTTGAATGTTCATTGCAGGTTTGGAGCTGTGTTCATGGAGTTTTGGGACATTTTCTGTGTGAAATCTATCCTTGGGCCTGTGATGCATCTGTCCATCCTTCCCATTGCTCACCTCTCCTTGTTCCATGGTAGTTTTGATAGATGTTCAACATTCTCCTTCTCTGGTGTATCACCGTTTTAGTGTAGGCTTTTGCTATTTTTCCCTTTTCTCTCTCTCTCTATCTCCTTGGCATGGTTAGATTAGGTTTAGATTAGCTTGCCTGCACTGGAATAGCTTGTGGCAGGTAGTCTAGGAGTAGGAACCAGCCTTCTCTGGAGATTTCTTTCTCATTTCTGCAAGTCCCACACTTGGAGAAAGGTTTCAATGTTGTGCAATCACACTGGATGCTAGAGTGATCAACCTAGAAATCTAATCAACATCCGAAGGTTTGTGATTTTACACTAACAATTTTGGCATGCCCGATGGGACCTTAGAGGTCTTCCACTTCATCTTTTGCAGGTTGGTGTGTTCCTGTGAAGATTTCAGCCTTTGGAGGCACTTGCAAACACATCTGGTGACTCCATCTGATCAGCAACCCATTTCTAAAGTTGCAGACCTATTTTTCATCCATTCCTATCCATCCTTCTTTCCACCCCTTTCATTATTTTCCATTCCACATGAAGTTGTGCAATCATGACTTCTTTTCCATCATGGAACTCACATTTACAACAGTAGTATATTCCACCTCCAACATGCATTACAACTCTTTCAAATCAGCATTTTGAACAAATTCAAAATCAGCATGCATACCCATATGAGCAGCAATGCCAAAATCAGTTTGGCTATGGAGCTTTCCAAGAGCAAGAGTATGCATATAATGAAGACAATCAGATGCAAGATGCTAGTCTGTTGGAGAAAATCCAAAAGATGGAGGTAAAGATGGTGCAGTCCAGAGCAACAACTCTAATGAGAGCTTTCAGAATTGGTTCATGAGGACTCCTTGTCCATGGGGAGGCCCTTTTCCAAGACACTTTAGCCCTCAAGAGAAGCTGGACTTCATGATGAAGACGCTACCATTGCTTGCAAAGTGGATTGAAGAAATAGAGGTATATGAGAGGAGTATTTAGAAACCTTGTCAATGGGTAAGCACACCATCTCCAACGTTTCTTTTTCCTCCTTCCCAATCTGTTTTATCTCAGCAGTGTCAAGTTTTAAACTCTCCATCTTCTGTCCCAAGTGTTGAATCCATTTCTCCACCTCTCAGTCTTCCACCACACCTCAATTCTTCTTTCCTTTTTCCTTCCAAACAGTCATCCCCTCCACAAGAGCTAAAAGAAATACCCCCTCCTCCAAAGAAACAAGAGGTTTCACCTCCTTTACCACCACAAAAAATTGCCAAATCAATTGAGTTACAACCCATCCCTCCTCTTGCATTCCCAATTCCATGTGGGGAAGAAGAAATTGCAAAAATCAGTCATCAAGGACAGCAAGAGGAAGAGCCAAGAAAAGAAGAAATGATTAAGAGCTTAGTAAGTTGGGCTCTTAAATTTGGGATGACAAAGATCCCCTTGATGGTTAAGCCTTTAGAAAAGGTTGGAGTTGGAAAACAAGTGGTGGTTAGGACTGAATTTGCTGCAGGAAGAGAAGAGTAAAAAGAAGAAGTAGATCAGCAATCAGTTTTCTCAGAAAGTAGTTTCCATGTTAGCATTCTATTTGAAGAGAATGCTGATTTAATTCAAGTTGCACAATCAGCCATGGAGGAAGAAAGCTCAGAAGAAGATCTTGCAGTCCCAACTTGTCCTCTAGAGCAGTAGATCGAAGAGTTTGACTTGACAAACTTCATGCTGGAGGAAGAGTTCAATCAAGAGAAAGATTGCCTTCAAGTAGTAGAGAAAGGAGAAGTTTCTCCAAATCCAAAAGAAGAGGAGCACATTCTAGTTGTGGAGGAGAAAATTGCAGATCCAAGGGCTTTGAGCACAAAGCGAGCTCTGAGAGAACCTTTCAGTTCTTCTTTCTACTTCACCTCTCTCAAGTTCTAGTACTGAAAAGGAGTTTGATCTCTCAAACTCAATGTTGGCGGGTGAAAGAAACCATGGTGATCAAGTTGCAAATCAAGAGAACACCATGGGAGAGGTTGAACATTTTGGTAGGACAGCAATGAGGCGGTTTACTGTCGATTTGGAGGACTGTTTTGATGGAGAAGAGCTGGTTGAGTTTCCACCATTCTCTCTTTCATCATCCACATTCCAAACACTTGAGTCTCTTTGTTATGTAGGAGGACATTCATTTGCGGTAGCTTGCATCTTATAGTAGCTCTTTGGAACCAAGATTGGAAGATTTTAATCTTTCATGTTCTTCATTGGAGGAAGAGAAAGGACAAAGGAATTTCACCATTTCTTCCACACCATCCATTCAGGAGGGTCTACAAGAAGACTCCATTTTTGGATTTGAAAATCAGAGCTATGGGTGTATCAAATGGATCAGACCTTGCCCAATCAGGTATTTGGCTTCATTGGAGCCAAAGGAGAAGTCACAACCAGTCATGCTTGCTTCTGAGCATGAGGGTGAGCTACAAAGTACCAAGGATCAACTGTCATACCTCTTCAATCCAAATGTAGACAAACTAAAAGAGGTATTGGATTTTCCTTTAGTTGATACCTTGATGATTTGGGTGGAAGACTAGCTTCTTGTTGATTTTCCACTCATCCTAACAGCCATGATCAGCTCCAAATCAATTGCATGGCTGCCACTTTTGAGAAAGGAAGCTATTTCTCACAACCAATTGTAGGGTTTGTTTAGCCCACCTTTGCTTCCAATTAGAATAGAGTAGGTAGGTTTGCTTTCAGTAGAAGAAGTTCTTGTGCACACTCTGCATGTTCCATTTGGAGCATGTATGATTTTCAGTTCTGTACATAGTTTTTATGGTGCTGGTTTTGCTCTTGCATAGTCCATTTCAGAATTTTGGGTTTCCAAGTGGCTCGAGAGGAGGTTTTCAAAGTTCGAGATCAGTTTTGAGGCTACTACTCATGACTCCATGCCCAATGGATTGTTAAAAGGCCACCGATCTTCTACCTAGTAGGCAGGTGACCCCGCTGAGTCACCAAATTGTTATCCAAAATTCACCCCAGGGTAATTTTGATAACATGCATCAGATTATTCAAGTCCCAGGAAAATATATTGATTCAGGCCCAAAATCATGTTTTTTTGGTGTCCTCGGCTTCCTTCTTACTCTCCCATCCAAGAAGGAATCCCAACAGTCGAGAAAATAGAAGAATTGCAAGAAACCAAGCTTGGGGCAGAAAAAATCCACGAAAATTGGCTAAGTCCTAGTCCAGGTGGCACTTGGGACATGGGATCGGGATGCAGGGACGCGAAAGGGTGAACCGGCCGAAGGTGAAAAAATTGACTAACTATTGTGCGAGATAAGGTCAGGACATCTGGGCTGTGAGGACGTGAAGGACGTGAAAAGGCGAAGCGGCCAGAGACCAAAGGCGGTCCATTTCGGGTGTTCGGAAGAATTTGTCCTGCAGACCAGGACATTTGGAACAAAGGTATGTGGAGGGACGTGAATTGCCGGATCGGCTGAAACAAGGGACTTTCGTCTAGGAAATTTGGGCAAACGGACGCGTGGGACGCGAAGAGCCAGAAGAGCCGAGAGCCAATGGGAATGTGCCACGTGTCTTCGCCTCAAAGAGGAGGGAAGCCGAATCGGGCGGATCAGAGAAATTTGTCCCAGATGGTTTGGGAAATCTGGGCCAAAAATACGCGAGGGATGCGAAGACCCAGAAAAGCCACTAATGAATCAGAATGTGACGCGTGTCACAAGGGGAGGCGCAATAAAAATTTCGACTAAGTGTTTTTGGGCCCAAAAGTTCAAAGGGCGAGGTTTGAAGGGTCGGCCAGAGCTAATAGACACAGGACATGTGTCTAAGGTGGGGAAGTGCGGAGGTCGGGAGGACTTAGAAAATTTATCAAAGTTTTGGCTGAAAATCTAAAAGGTAAAGGTTCTCCCGCACCTTTGTCAACGAACCAATGCATGCCACGTGTCCCAGTGGGCGCGGGGAAAAAATGGAAAATTTCCCAAAGTGATAAAAATGTAAATTTCAAAGGAAACCCACGGAAAGGTGGAGGAGAGAGAATTGTGCAGCCAATCAGCGCGACACGTGTCATCCAGTGGTGAGAGCGCGAGAAAAATTCAAAATCCGTTTTGCTTTGCTTTTTTCCTAAATCTTGAGATCGCCATAACTTTCGATCAGAGCTCGATTTCCATGTTCTTTACATCAATGGAAAGCTGATGAAATTATCTACATGATTCCGGGGTCAATATTACATTTTGGTTTAGTTTGGAGAGATAAAATCAAGAAAAATCTGCGTAGTAATGGCACGTAGTAATGGTTAGAATCGGACGTTTATAACAACCGATTTAATGCACATGGGTCGCATTCTTCTTCAGCATGGCCAGAAGTGATGTTTCAACCACCAATTTTAATGAAGAATGTGTTTTGGTCAATGGTTGGGCTGCTTGCATGTTTCCCTATGTTTTCTCTCTCCTGGGCTCGACCCATGCATTGTAAAAGGCCAGATTTGGCTCATTTCTAATAAAGATTACAAGTTGTTCATCTTTTCTGCTCTGCCCTCCCTTCTTTTCTTCTCCAGGGTTGAAAATGGAGTTCGAACCTCCTCCCTTGCTTTGTAATGGCATTGTTTCCCTTTACTATTGAAATGATGTTCATGCAAACTTACGAAGCAACAAAAACGTGTTTTGTGATGCATCGTCCATCCTTGCTCATTTTACGCTTGTTTTCTTCTTGCACCTCTTCATTACAAGGTATTTGTGCAAGTTTGAATGTTCATTGCAGGTCTGGAGCTGTGTTCATGGAGTTTTGGGACATTTTCTATGTGAAATCTATCCTTGGGTCTTTGATGCATTTGTCCATCCTTCCCATTGCTCACCTCTCCTTGTTTCATGGTAGTTTTGATAGATGTTCAACATTCTCCTTCTCGGTGTATCACCGTTTTAGTGTAGGATTTTGCTGTTTTTCCCTTTTCTCTCTCTCTTTGTATCCTTGGCATGGTTAGATTAGGTTTAGATTAGCTTGCCTGCGCTGGAATAGCTTGTGGCAGGTAGTTTAGGAGCAAGAACCAGCCTTCTCTGGAGATTCCTTTCTCATTTCTGCAAGTCCCACACTTGGAGAAATGTTTCAATGTTGTGCAATCACACTTTGGATGCTAGAGTAATCAACCTAGAAATCTGATCAACATCTAGGGTGTCTTTGTGATTTTGCACTAACACTCCTCCACTTGCGAGTATAGAGTTATAGAGGATGCGACATAACATGTGCGTAAGTGTTAATTACTATGGCATGTGAAGGGAATTATAGCTTCGGATAGGAAGGAAAGTCAATTTTCCACTATGCTACAAGGGTGCACACATACTTGGTACATGAAGTATGACCCACATCATACTGTGGTGGACTATAATGATTTTTGTATTGTATTTTTGGATGAGTTTCACATACTATAGTTTTTAAGAAAAGTATTAGCATGCTCAAGGATATCAAATATGGTTTATAAAAATCATAAGGGAATATGGCATGCGTTTTAAGACTCCGTTGTCTAAATTATCTTATGATATTAACCCAAGTTAGCATGTACAATGGATCATTGGAATGTTGTTGACTCCATTCTATAGAGTTTTATCCAATAAGCCATATACAGATCCATGTGAGGCCTTAGAATCAACTTTGTGCTTTGAAGTAGTTGGGAGTGCTGATATTGGAGTGAGACCATATTTTGGAAGCACAAACAAAGGATATGGTGAAGTAGTTAGAGAAGATATCTGCTAAATCCATGCATGAGACTAAAAGTGGTATATGATGCACAGATTGTGAGGTTGAAGGAAACACTATGGATAGTTTCTTATGTAGATTAGTGTGTGTATTGTTATAATCTTGTGAGATTTTCCACTTAGACCATGATGTCTGAAATTGTCCTCTCTTAAAGCGTGTGACTATGAAGATTAAATATATGTACTGTAAAATTTGTAATGCACACTTGATGATATAAAGGATTGTTAGGTGATAGACCAAATTCACTAGGCATGCGAGACTAGATTACAATAGACCACGGTTGTAATAATATCTTAGGTATAAAACATGAAGCCTTCAAAAGAGCATAACAATGGAGGAGGTTGATTTTGTGGAGGATATAGAGCATAGGTTACAAAGGTAGAAGTAGATTTCCGTGTGGGACTTGTTATACTTGTGGGTCCTTGGATCATTACCAACATGATTTTCCCAAGAATATAGTCTATGTAGACACAAAATCATGCACTTTGGGTAATTATCTAGTCTTGATTACATATTACTATTCATGTGATTCCTAAGTAAGAAAAGTATTAATTAACCCATGTCTTTGGCCACCTTTATTTTCTTTCTATTGCAAATTTTGGTCTTACACCCTTACTTTCTCAGTATTCCTCTTTATACTTTGACATTTATCATCCTAGACACCAGCACCCAACCAGGACACCAACGCTAGGTGCCCTCATCCCCTTTGGGTGCCCTTGACCCCTTTGTAATTTGTTCACATATTTTGGGTCCTTTCTATCCATTTGAGCATATTAGCCTTTTGGTATTTGACATTTTGGGGTTAATTATGAAATTCAAGAAAAGGAATCTTATAAATATAAAGTTATGTGATCATAATAAAGGACTAAGAACTAAACATTAGCTATCACCACCTAAGGTTACATCCATCAAGCATCTAAGAGCTCCATTGCATCCATATAACACCATTGAAGGGACACAATGGATAGTTATTATTCATAATCTTCATAGGAGGAAGTTCATTCTATTCCATGTAAACATCTATTACATTTCTAGACATCTAGCTTATTTTATTACTATCAAATGTGACATGCACAAGATCCACGTAGTGCACTATTCCACAAGCACATGCATAGAACAACATTGGGTATGAGATGTACTAGATAAATCAATCGTAAGTTAACCATTGTGATAATTGAGGACAATTCGACCCCTCATTCCACATCTTTCTTTTTTAGGATTTGATGTCTATTTGAGGGTTTTGTATGTCTTTACTTACTTTGCAGATTTTGGTGACTTTGGTGATCACTATGCGACCTCATAGTGACCAACAAAAAATAATTCAAGACCACTCAAAGGAGGTTTCTTATACATTTCCACACATTCGGATGCCCGGATATAGGTATAGGGTAACCACATGCCCCCATGTTTCCTCTCTAGGTTCCCAATTCAGCTTATTCTTCCAAATCTACATTTGTTTGAGCTACTAAGTCATGCGATGGTCGAGTGCTTCATATTTTCAGTTTTCCAGATCTGTACACCTATGGAATTTTTTGAATAAGCTAAGGCTTCTTACTCTATTTTTACACTTAGATTTTTTACTTTATTTCTTAGTTCTTCTTGGGTTAATTTTTGTAGTTCATTGATTATTCATTTACTACTATAATAGTAGTCATATTAGGATCTTAAATCCATATTTATAATCATTATGGTGAACTGCATTTGAATACTCTTGGATCCTTCTTTTTCTTCCATCATGGATCATAAGGTCTCTCAAGTCTCTTTTCTTCAATTTCTTCAAATGCACCCATCTTGTAAAGATTCTCTCCACAAAACCCTAGACACTATGTATTTTCCTATCAACATGTTGCCTACTCAAGTTAATGTTATCTTCGATCATCTTTCTGATGAATCTCTTAGTTATAATCCCAATCAATCTATTTGTAAATCCATTCAAGCTCTTCATTCATTATTTCAAGATAAATTTCAGGCTATGGAATCCACAATTACATCTCTAAAATATGAAATCCAACATCTTAAGGACGCTTCTTAGGATCATGTTTGTTCTCCTTCTACATCTCATCTTCATTCTATGTCTTTTACATGTGCTCATATTAGTGAACCTCAAATATTTCCACTCCCCATGCCTCTCAAGTTTGCAATCAATGCTAAGCAACAAGATATTATTTTGAAACTCATAACTCATCAATTAATCAGCTTACCATCTACTCATTGTTATCCTCCTTATCAACTTGAAAAATATCAAGGTCTTCCATATTGTAATTATCATCAAATATAAGCACATAATTATAATGATTTCTATGCTTTACAACGCAGAATCAAGCAACTTGAGCATCAAGTTTTTATCTCATTCACTATAAAACATTTTGTTACATGGTCCTCTCCACTTGTTACGTATTAATGGGTTCCCAAATATAATTAATTTATGTCTAATGAGTATCCAGTCATAACTTCTAATGTTTCTTCTTCCGTCTTTGAAGTGCAAGTATGCAATCTACTCAAGTCAAGTAACTTCCTCTCGAAAATTAGTCTCATTCCACCTCCAGTAAAATTACACAAAAACTCTCAAAATTTATCCACCTTCTTCTCTGATCAAGTCTTCTACAATTTCATCAATCCCATATGAGCTCCAACCAATCAATTTTGTCAAAGAAACTACTCATATTAATGGCCACAACACATTTCAAATTTTGCCACCATCACATGGTCCTATTGTTACTTCATCCTACCATTGTATTGGCCCTCCCTCTTATCACAACACGAGATAAATCTCTCACACAATGGCATGATAGCTCTCACGTCCCTACATAAATATCCATCAAGTAGCACAATTGGGGGCATCACACTTATTCCTCCCCCTCTAGCATTAAAAAGTTTCTTATTTTATATTTACCTCACATCTATACTCTCACATATAACATACACATATTGATACACATGTATATCATCATTTCCAGATGATGCACTCTTGTGCTTTGGTTCACACTTAATTGTTGAGGGCATGTTATATACATGAGCCTCACTAGTTCTTGTCATTACCCTATGATACACTCTAGTTCCATGGTCCATACTCCACTTCGAGGGTATAAATCTTGAATAGACCTCATCACACTCACATGTTTAATTAACTCGGCCATTCACTCACGCATTTACACTCTACACTTTGTAATTTGACAATCACATCTTTTTCATACACACATTTCAGACCATTTCCCAATGACACACTCTCGTTTACGGTTCATTCTTGACTACTAAGGGGGAATAAATAAATGAACCTCATTGCATACATACACATCCACTCGGGGTGCATGTTATTACTATCATTCACATTGTATTCCATTCCATCTCATCCACAACATATTGCATATCTTGGTTGCATTTATCCTTGCTTACATTTATTTGTTACATGCACATCTTATTACACATGTTAGATAGATATCTTGTATATCATTATCTTTATCATACACACATGCGCATTCACTTTCCTTTCTAGTTGTGACCACAAATTCTATAGTTCTCTTACTTGTAGTATGGATGTTTGGCACGATAATTATTACCGGTCCCATAACGGCTCCTAGGGGCATCCACTTTCATCTTGTTAGTGCAAAATCACAGCACCCTGGATGCAGATCAGGCTTCTAGGTTGATCACTCAGAATCAGTGTGATTGCATAACATGGAAACCTCTCTCCAAGTGTGGGACTTGTGGCGAGAGAGGAATCTCCGAGAGAAGGCTGGTTCTGCTACTAAACTACCGCCACAAGCTATTCCGGTGCGAGGCAAGCTAATCTAATCCTAATCTAAAAATTCCAAGGAGATAGAGAGAGAGAGAGAGAGAAAGGAAAAGAACAAAAGCCTACACTAAAATGGTGATACACCAGAGAAGGAGAATGTTGGACATCTATCAAAACTGCCATGGGACAAAGAGATGTGAGCAATGGGAAGGATGGACAGATGCATCACAGAGCCCAAGGATAGATTTCACATAGAAAATGTCCCAAAACTCCATGAACACAGCTCCAAACCTACAATGAACATTCAAACATGCACAAATACCTGCAATGAAGAGAGGCAAGAAGAGAACAAGCAAAAATGAGCAAGGATGGATAGATGCATCACAAAACATGTTTTATTGCTCCAGAAGTTTGCACAGAACATCATTTCAATAGTAAAAGGCAAAAAACGCCATTACAGAGTAAGGCGAGGAGGTTCGAACTCCATTTTCAACCCTAGAGAAGAAAAGAAGGGGGCAGAGAGAAAATATGAACAACCTTTTTTTTTTAAATGAGCCAAATCTGGCTTTATACAATGCATGGGTCGAGCCCAGGAGATAGAAAACATAGGAAAACATGTAAGCGGCCCAACCATTGACCAAAATGCATTCTTCATTAAAATCGGTGGTTGAGACATCACTTCTGGCCATGCTGAAGAAGAATGTGACCCATGTGCATTAAAACTGGTCGTTGAAACGTCGCTTCTGGCCATGATCACGCGTCAGATCCGTTTCTCAATTTTCTCTCTCTAGACTACACCAAAATTTGAGATTGATCCCAGAATCATGTAGAGAATTTCATAAGATTTCCGTTGATATAAAGAACGTGCAAATCCGAGCTCTGGATCGAAAGTTATGGAGGTCTGAAGTTTTAGGGCACAAAACAGGTGAAAACGTGTTTTGAAATCTTTCCCGCGCTCTGCCACCTGGATGACATGTGGCACGCATTGATTGGTCACGTGATTCTCTCTCCTCTACCTTTTGGTGGGCTTTCTTTTGAAATTTCCTTGTGGGCCCCTTAAACTTGGACACATGGCATGCATTGATTGGCCGACAGGGGCGCGGGGCAGACCTTGGCTTTTAGCTTTTCGGCCAAAACTCATGCCAAATTCTCTAACTCCTTCCCGAGCTCCACATTCCCTGTTCCATAGGACACGTGTCCTCTTTTGATTGGCTCGGGCTGACCCCTCAAAATTTTCCCTTTGACCTTTGGACTCTTTCCCCTGCGACACGTGTCGTGATCTGGTTGGTTCTCGGCCCTTTCGGCTCCTTCGGCCCTTCGCGTCCTTCGCGTCTTTATGTCCCGGATGTCCCAAACTGCTTGGGCCAAAAACTTCCGATCCACCCGAAATGGGCTTCCTCATCCCTCATTTGGCCGATGACACATGGCATTGTTTGATTGGCTTTCGGCTCCTTCGGCGATCCGCGTCCCACGCGTCCCTTCGTCCTGGATGTCCCAGTATGAACTTTCTCTATTTCAGGCGAACCGGCCGGTTCGCGTCATCACGGCCCAAATGTCCCAATTGCTTCTGGACTATTTGTTCTCATTTCGGCCGATCCGGCTGGTTCGCGTACTTCAGCGTACTATTGTTGTGGCGAATGTCCCACTCGGCGATTAGTCGTTTTCTTCCTCTTTCGGCCGGATCGGCTTCTCGCGCCCGCCGCGTACTTCTGTCCCAGATGTCCCTTTGCTTCACGGGCCACTGGAGGCTTTTCGGCCGATCCGCGCCTAGATGTCCCAAATGTCCTGACTGCCCCTAGGACTAGGACTTAGTCATTTTTTATGATTTTTCCTAGATCAATCTACATGCTTGGAAATGTAAAAATCTGATGCATGTTATCAAAATTTACCCTGCGGGGGTGAAATTTTGACAACAGTTTGGCGACTCAGTGGGGTCATCTGACTGCTAGATGAATGATCAGTAGCCTAAAGCAATCCATTGGGCATGGAGTCATAAGCAAGCCTGAAAACTGATCGAACTTTGAAAACTTCCTCTCGAGCCACTTGAAACCCCATAGGACATGGAGTTGTTCTTACCAAAATGCCCAAACGAAGCGTGCAAGAGCAAAACCAGCACAACAAAACTATGTACTGTAACTGAAAATCATACATGCTCCAAAATGAAACATGCGAGTATGCACAAGCACTTCTTCTCTGTGAAAGAAAATCTACCTACTCTACTCTAGCTGGAAGCAAAGGAAAGCTAAACAAACCTTGCAATTGGTTGTGAGAAATAGCTTCCCTTTCTCAAAAGTGGCAGCCATGCAATTAATTTGGAGCTGATCATGGCTGTTAGGATGAGTGGAAAATCAACAAGAAGCTGGTATTCCACCCAAATCATCAAGTTATCAGCTGAAGGCAAATTCAATACCTCTTTTAGTTGCTCTGCATTTGGATTGAAGAGGCATGACAGCTGGTCCTTGGTACTTTGTAGCTCACCCTCATGCTCGAAGCAAGCATGGTGGTTGTAACTTCTTCTTTGACTCAGTGAAGTCAAATACTGATTGGGCAAGGTCGATCCTTTGAGTATGCCCATTTCACGATTTTCAACTCCAAGAATGGAGTCTTCTTGTGGACCTTCTTGAATGGATGATGTGGAAGAAATGGTGAAATTCCTCTGCCCTTTCTCTTCCTCCAATGAAGGACATGAAAGATTAAAATCTTCCAATCTTGGTTCCAAAGAGCTTCTATAAGATGTAGGTTGCTGCAAATGAATACTCTCCTCATGTGATGAGGCTCTTGTGTTTGGAAGATGGATGATGAAAGAGAGAATGTTGGAAACTCAATCGGTTCTTCTCCATCAAAACAGTCTTCCAAATCTGATAGATAAACTGCCTCATGACTGTCCTGCTGCAAATGTTCAACTTCCTCCATGGTGTCTTCTTGATCTGTAACTTGACCACCATGGTTTCCTTCATCCTCCAACATTGAGTTTGAGAGATCAAACTCCTCTTCGACATTGGGGCTAGAGAGAGATGAAGTAGAAAGAAGAACTGAAGGTTCTCCTGTAGCCTGCTTTGTGCTCAAAGCCCTTGGATCCGTAATTTTCTCTTCCATAGCTAGATTGTGCTCCTCTTCTTTTGGATTTGGAGCAACTTCTCCTTCCTCTACTAGTTGAATACAATCTTGCTCTTGATAGAACTCTTCCTCTAGCATGAAGTTTGTCAAGTCAAACTCTTCAGTCTGCTGCTCTAGAGGACAAGTTGGGACTGCAAGATCTTCTTCAGGGCTTTCTTCCTCCATGGCTGATTGTGCAACTTGAATTGGATCAGCATTTCCTTCAAATAGAGTGCCAACATGGACACTACACTCTGAGCAAACTGATTGCTGATCTGCTTCTTCCTTTTGCTCTTCTTCTGCTGCAACAAAATCAGTTATGACCACCATTTTTTCAACCTTAGCTTCTTCTGTAGGCTTAACCATCAAGGGGATCTTTGTTATCCCAAATTTGGCAGCCCAAACATTCAAGCTGTCTGTCATTTCTTTTCTTTTTGCTCGTCCTCTTGTTGTCCTTAATGACTGATTTTTTCAATTTCTTCTTCCCCACATGGAATTGGGGATGCAAGAGGAGGGATAGGTTGAAACTCAACTGATTTTACAATTTTTTGTGGTGGTGGAGGAGGTGAAACCTCTTGTTTCTTTGGAGTGGAAGGTATTTCATTTAGCTCTTGTGGAGGGTTTTGGATTTGGAAGAGAAGAGGGCGGAAAAACTGAGATGGGATGGAAGACTGAGAGATGGAGACATGGGATCAACATTTGGGACAACAGATGGAGAGTTTAAAATTTGCAAGTCCAAATGAGATGATGCTGCTTGAGTAATGGGAAGAGAAAAACCAGATGATGGTGTAGAACTTACCCATTGACAAGGTTGTTCAACACCGAATGTATAGGCCTCTATTTCTGTTGTCCATTGTGCAAGTTGGGGCAGCATCTTTATCATGAAGTCCAGCTTCTCTTGAGGGCTGAAGTGTCTTGGAAAAGGGCCTCCCCATGGACAAGGAGTCCTGCAACCAATTCTGAAAGCTCTCATCTGAGCTGTTGCTCTGGACTGCACCATCTTTGCCTCCATCTTTTGGATTTTCTCCAACAGACCAGCATCTTGGATCTGATGGTCTTCATTGTATGCATACTCTTGCTCTTGGAAGGCTCCATAGCCAAACTGACTTTGGCACTGCTGCTCATATGGGTATGCATACTGATCTTGAATCTGCTCAAAATGTTGATTTGGAGGATTTGTAAAACATGTTGGAGGTGGAATATACTGCGTTGTTGATGTGAATTCCATGATGGAAATGAAGTAATGATTGCACAACTTCATAGAATGAAAGAAGATGGGAGAGATGGAAGGAAGAATGGATAGAAAAAGAATGAAAATGAATGGAAAGGAAGGTCTGCAACTTGAGAGAGATGGGTTGTTGACGAGATGGAGTCGCGGATGTGTTTGCAAGTGCCTCCAAAGGCTGAAATCTTCACAGGAACACATCAACATGAAAAAGATGAAGTGGAAGACCTCTAAACTCCCACCGGGCGTGCCAAAACTGTTAGTGCAAAATCACAGCACCCCTAGATGCAGATCAGGCTTCTAGGTTGATCACTCAGGCATCTAGTGTGATTGCACAACATGGAAACCTCTCTCCAAGTGTGTGGGACTTGGCGAGAGAGGAATCTCCAGAGAAGGCTGGTTCCTGCTCCTAAACTACCTGCCACAAGCTATTCCAGTGCAGGCAAGCTAATCTAATCCTAATCTAACAATGCCAAGGAGAGAGAGAGAGAGAGAAAGGAAAAGAACAAAAGCCTACACTAAAACGGTGATACACCAGAGAAGGAGAATGTTGGACATCTATCAAAACTGCCATGGGACAAAGAGAGGTGAGCAATGGGAAGGATGGACAGATGCATCACAGGCCCAAGGATAGATTTCACACAGAAAATGTCCCAAAACTCCATGAACACAGCTCCAAACCTGCAATGAACATTCAAACATGCACAAATACCTGCAATGAAGAGAGGCAAGAAGAGAACAAGCAAAAAACGAGCAAGGATGGACAAATGCATCACAAAACACGTTTTGTTGCTCCAGAAGTTTGCACAGAACATCATTTCAATAGTAAAAGGCAAAAACACCATTACAGAGCAAGGGAGGAGGTTCAAACTCCATTTTCAACCCTAGAGAAGAAAATAAGGGAGGCAAAGCAGAAAATATGAACAACCTTTTTTTTAAAAAAATGAGCCAAATCTAGCTTTATACAATGCATGGGTCGAGCCCAGGAGACAGAAAACATAGGAAAACGTGAAAGCAGCCCAACCATTGACCAAAACACATTCTTCATTAAAATTAGTGGTTGAGACATCACTTCTGGCCATGCTAAATAAGAATGCGACCCATGTGCATTAAAACTGGTCGTTGAAACGTCGCTTCTGGCCATGATCACGTGTCAGAGCCGTTTCTCAATTTTCTCTCTCCAGACTGCACCAAAATTTGATATTGATCCTAGAATCATGTAGAGAATTTCATAAGATTTCCGTTGATATAAAGAACGTGCAAATCGAGCTCGGATCGAAAGTTATGGAGGTCGAAGTTTTAGGGCACAAACAGGCAAAAACGTGTTTTGAAATCTTTCCCGCGCTCTGCCACCTGGATGACACGTGGCACGCATTGATTGGTCACGTGATTCTCTCTCCTCTACCTTTTGGTGGGATTTCTTTTGAAATTTCCTTATGGGCCCCTTAAACTTGGACACGTGGCATGCATTGATTGGCCGACAGGGGCGCGGGGCAGACCTTGGCTTTTAGCTTTTCGGCCAAAACTCATGCCAAATTCTCTAACTCCTTCCCTAGCTCCGCATTCCCTATTCCATAGGACACGTGTCCTCTTTTGATTGGCTCGGGCTGACCCCTCAAAATTCTCCCTTTGACCTTTGGACTCTTTCCCCTGCGACACGTGTCGTGATCTGGTTGGTTCTCGGCCCTTTCGGCTCCTTCGGCCCTTCGCGTCCTTCGCGTCTTTATGTCCCGGATGTCCCAAACTGCTTGGGCCAAAAACTTCCGATCCGCCCGAAATGGGCTTCCTTGTCCCTCATTTGGCCAATGACATGTGGCGTTGTTTGATTGGCTTTCGGCTCCTTCGGCGATCCGCGTCCCACGCGTCCCTTCGTCCCGGATGTCCCAGTACGAACTTTCTCTGTTTCGGGCGAACCGGCCGGTTCGCGTCATCACGGCCCAAATGTCCCAATTGCTTCCGGACTATTTGTTCTCATTTTGGTCGATCCGGCCAGTTCACGCACTTCGCGTACTCTTGTCCGAATCGTGTCCCGCTCAAAGTGATTAGTCATTTTCTTCCTCTTTCGGCCGGATCGGCTTCTCGCGCCGCCGCGTACTTCTGTCCCAGATGTCCCTTTGCTTCACGGGCCGCCTGGAGGCTTTTCGGCCGATCCGCGCCTAGATGTCCCAAATGTCCCGACTGCCCCTAGGACTAGGACTTAGTCATTTTTTATGATTTTTCCTGGATCAATCTACATGCTTGGGAACGCTAAAATGGCTTCGATGCATGTTATCGAAATTTACCCCGAGGGGTGAAATTTTGACAACACGTACCTTATAGGTGTTATTATTTCAGTTTGTTTCATAGCACATTAATTTATCGATTATACACAATTTTACTTAATTTTTATCTTTCTAACATGTTAACAAGTGCTTCATGTGCAACATTTTTTATGCGGGACTATCTACTTTGATGGTTATATGTTACATTTCTTGTCATTTCATGCTCTTTGATTGTCATTATTTGTAGGATTTTCCCTTTGTCTTGTATGCACATTATTTTCTTTAGGATTCATCAACCTTAATTGCTTTGCGATATCACAAGTGGTGTCCCATGTTTATAACTTGATTTTCATGGTCTATATTATCTTCTTGCATGTTTACATTGTATTTTAGTTTCTTAGCTTACATATTGTCTACTTAGCATACATTTTATCTTCTACATGCATGTTTGTCTTTTCTTGTACTAACACTTGTCTCCCAACCATTTTGTTTACATATGCCTTTGCTTTTACCAAGTAAATTCCCTTCTCCCTACAAGGCAAAATTTCAGTTCAATAGTGGGTCCCCTTTTGGGCAGCATATTCCTTGATAACATCGCATACACCCCAAATGAGATGGGGTGTCATTTAGGTGAATCGATCACTGCATACAACAATCTACAATCATTACACAACACAACATAGTACCGATTACCTCATTGCATGCATACACATATACTCGGGGGCATGTAACTCCTAAAAATCACACTGCATTCCATTCCATACCATTCATAACATACTACATATATTGGTTACATCTAGTCTTTCTTTCTAATGATTTTAATTTTTCACTTTATTACACATGCTAGATATGTATCTTTTATGTCATTATCTTTATCATACACACATGTGTGTTCACTTTCCTTTCTAGTTATGATCATAGATTATAAAAATCTATTACACACAACATGGATGCTTGGCACAAGACACTATTACCTATCCCATAATGGATCTTTGGGGGCATCCACTTTCATCGCTTATAGGTGTTATTGTTTCATTTTTATATCACTTTATTTTATCGGATTATATAAGTTTTTACATACTCTTTATCTTTCTAACAAACTAATGGGAGCTTCATGTGTGCATTTGTCTTATAGGACTATTTTCTTCCATGGTTATTTGTTACATTATTTGTCATTATTTTCTCTTTGTATGCTCTTTTTACAGGCTTCTCCCTTCGTCTTATGTGCACACTACCGCTTTTGGATTCGTCGGACTTGATTATCGTACAACATTGTGAGTGGTGTCCCATATTTGCAACCCTCTTTTCATGATCTACATTGTCTTCTTGCTTCTTATCTAAAATTTTGTTTACTACACGAGTGTTTGTATTTACTTGTAATAACCCTTATCTCCTAACCACTTTTTTTTTTTGTGCGAGACTTGGTTTCTACCAAGCACATTCCCTCCCCCTGTAGGGCACAATTTTAGCACAATGGTTGGTCCTCCTTTGGGTTGAATACTCCTTCAATGACATTACATGCACTTCAAATGAGGGGGAATCATTTGGGTGAATCATTCACCCCATATAATGTCATATAGTCACATTTCAACATAACACTATACCAGTACAATATCGTCATTTATATCAAATGGGGCTTAGAATCAAACTTGGGTCCTTAGCACAACACATACATTAGTGCCCAAACTGGAAAATTAATGCCTAGGCACCCCTAACCCTTCCTAGACACATGTGACTAGGGGAAGTTACACAACATTTGTCAGTTCAAAATAGTCTATAGAACTTCACACAATGAATTTTACAAGGCACACAGTCCTTAGAACTCAACATGCATGCACTACACACTTTCATGGAATTGTTTGAATTTTACACACCATCTGCAACGGTGTCCTACATTGTAGAATGAAGTTAAAGGTTAGAGGATAACACTAGAAGTTTCTCCCTACATGTCTTCCATATCATTGGTGTGAGATCACCCCAAAAAAATTTGGTCAGCCTGGTGATGTGAGATCACCCGAAAAAGTGCTCCTCTATAACATATTTTGGTTCCTTTATACACTCTTTCCTCATCATGGATCAAGTGCACATGTTCCCTTTTTCACATTTTTGTATTTTACATACTTTCATTACATACATTTTACACATTTCGATCATATACATGTGTACTTGACTACTTGTTTGTTCTTCTCTATTGCAGGTCCATTCGTATAGGAAGTGGTAGTCAACATCATTCAAACATCACATATAACAATGAGTGACATAAACAATAGGTGCATCACGATATCTACAAATGTGTTTCCATCCTAGGTTCATTTTCATAATCACTTTTGAAATTTCTCCTCATTAGCATCCATGCTTCACATTCTTATCACTCCAAACATTTTCTTGTCCCTCGACACACTTTCTTCACCAATCTACATGGTTATCAGGTATACATATCTTATCTACTTTATGTTACCAATATTTCCGCTCAATAAAATAAACCGGGGAAAATTTAAACAAAAATCACGCAATTTGGGTAATTATCTAGTCTTGATTACATACTACTATTCATGTGATTCCTAAGTAAAAAAGTAATATTTAACCCATTTCTTTGACCACCTTTCTTTGATTTATGTACCTACTTTTGGTCTTGCACCCTTACTTGCTTAGTGTGCCTCTTTATATTTTGGCATTTATCATCTTGGACACCGGGGCCGGACATGATATCAATGTTAGGCACGCTTGTCCCCTCACAGGTGCCCCCGACGCCTTTGTATTTTGTTCACATCTTTTGGGTCCTTTTTAGCCGTTTGAGCATCTTATATTTTGGTAGTCGACCTTTTCAAGGTTAATTACGAAATTCAAGAAAAGGAATCATATAAATATAAAGTTATGTGATCATAATAAAGGACCAAATACTAAGCATTAGCTATCACGACCTAAAGTTACATCCATCAAGAATTTAAGAGCTCTATTTCATCCATTTAACACCATCAAGAGGACAAAATAGATGGTTGTTCTGCATACACTTCATAGGATGGAAGTTCATTATAATCCATACACACATCTATTATACTTCTTTACATCTAGCTTATTTTTCTTTATTAAGTGTGACATGCAAAAGATCCACCTAAGGCATAATTCCACACACACACACACATAAAACTACTTTGGGTTCGATATGTAGTGTAACGCTCACCACAATTTCACCATTGTGAGAGTTGAGGAAAGTTTGACCCCTCATTATGCATCTTTTTTTTTTTTGGATTTGATTTCTATTTAAGGGTTTTGTAATTCTTTACTTCATTGTAGGTTTCGGGTGACTTATAAAATCACCATGCAATCTCATAGCGACCAAAGGAGAACAACGGTGAATACCTCGTAACCACTTAGAGGAGGTTTCTTGAGCATTTCCATAGACACATGTGCGTAGAAATAAGTCTAGGGTGCCATGAGGATCCCCTATCCCTCTCAAGACACCCCAATTTTGTTTATTCTACTAGATATGCATTTTTATAAGCTACAGTGTGATGATCAATGATTCGTATTTTCTAGATTCCAGCTTTGTACACCTCTCGAGATTTTGAAAATCGGGTAACATTTCTTACCCTCTCTTTATACTTAGGATTTTTACTTTATTACTTAGGTATCTTGGGTTAATTTATATACTTAATTTATTATTCATTTACTATTGCAAATTAATCATATTAGGCTCTTAAATCCACATTTATTTTAATAAGTATGCACATGGTGGGAAACAACATAAGTTAAATGATTATACGGAACTATATGAGCACATGTACAAGAACAAGACGAAGGACAAGGGCATGGGGATTATCAAGTGTAGTGCGTGAAGGGTGATCAATGACTACTATTATCCAAATAAATCTCCTAGTTATCTGGATAACTTATATTTTTATCCTGACTCTTGTGTTTTACATTCCAGGTTGTGCACACTCAAGATTGTTCTTTTGACACCTTGGCACAATTGTAGTTCCTCTGTGTGCCCTTGCGTGCCTTCCTACACCCTTTGCATTCTTCTATCTCCTTCCATTTCTTCCCTTCCCGCGTGCCTCACACTTACTTCTATCAGCTAAGTCCTTGGCCCTCACACACCGCACCCATTACTTTGTAATAGTTTTTCCTTAACCATACATTCTCTACTCACCAGTTTTCCTCATCTCCCCACGTGCACCCCTCTTTGACTCCCCTTTGTTCCTTTTCACGTTCTTGCTTCTCGCTCTCGTGCCTTGCATCCTCCTTTATGCCCTTCTATGCCAAGTCAT
The DNA here is from genome assembly GCA_018340775.1 of Taxus wallichiana var. yunnanensis. Lineage (NCBI taxonomy): Eukaryota > Viridiplantae > Streptophyta > Pinopsida > Cupressales > Taxaceae > Taxus > Taxus wallichiana. The sequence goes on from CM031234.1 coordinate 481,101,135, forward strand.
CTTCTGTCAGACTTGAGTGTGCTACACGTAACCTATCAGAGCACGCCAACAGGGTGCCAAATCTGGAAAACTAACTAGTGTATGACACATGGTAGAAAAAGACAAAAAATGAATAGTTGGCCATCACTTCATCCAACCCGCACGTGCCATGTGTCATGCATATGCCGATGACTTTGACATCTTCTCGACAAATGTATCTTTTTCTACAGATCTCATATCGACCATTGCGCTGGACTTGTCGGGAAAGATACTGACACAAGCTACACATTAGACTATTCAAATTAAAATATAGCTAGGATTTGTTAGGTGAAAAATAGGGAAATGTCTCTCAGCTCATCAATGCATACATCCAATCAACCTCAACCACCAGATTTCATTAGATCTTGCCTTCTTCCTTCTTCCACATGCCAAAATGACATGTGGAACTACATCTCGATAGCCTTGCGGAGTGGATTTGTAGGAATTTATTTCTGGTTATTAGTGGTTTAAAATTTGAATCCAAGTTTCCCTCCCTTTCTCCTTCTCTTCTCTTCTTCTTCTTATAAATAGCGAGTTACGCTTTGTAAAAAAATATCCCTCCTTGTTGTAACGGAACCATGCCAAAATGGTGGTGACTTCCCATAGATCTCAAACCTTGGCATGGTCTCTAGAATGTATTCTTACCTCACGGTTGTGAATGTAAATGATTGTGCATCCCTTAAGAAATAAAATCATGTTTTGTGGAACTCTTGTCTTCCCTTTCTCATTTTCAATGCATCTCAACTCTCTGTTTACATTTTTTGGCATGTTGTGTGTATTCCATTGCTCTCATTCCCCACATTCATGTCTTGCATGCTTGTTTGGGAGGCTGAGTTTGTGTGTTGATATATGGCATGTGTCATCCACCCTCTTCTCTTGTGCCCTCTTTGTTTCCTTCACCGCTCATGGAGAGATATCGACCCTTTCCTTCTAGCGCTATCGCCTTCCTTATCTTAGGATTTCCCCTTTCTGAATATCCTTCTATCCCTGGTCCCTTGACATGTTTAGTCTAGGATTTTCTTTCAGCATTAGGAGTAGTAGTAGCATTAGAGGTAGATAGAAGAACCGACCTTCTCCAGAGATCCATCCCAAGCACGCAAGGTCTCACAACTTGGGAATGGTTCCATTATGGTCTCAAACACCTCGACCCTTCTGAGATGCAAGATGGGGGTGCACGTTTGAGTAACCAATAGTTTCTAGCTTGCCCGGTGGGACTAGAGTGAATAGCTTTACATCTTCATCTCAGCAAGTTCGATGTGTTATTGCTGAGATCCAGCCTTTAGAGGAATTTTTTCAGCACATTTGGTGACTTCATTGATTCAATACACCCATTATCTAATGTACGAGACCAGTCTCCCTTCATTCCTCCATTCATTTCTCCTTTTTCATCATTCCACATTCCTCTTTTGAAGTTATGCAATCATGAATTCTTTCTTGCCATGGAATTCTCATTTACTGATGTGTGAACTATTTCCCTCCATCCCCAAAATTTCAAAATCCTCCTCCAAATCAGTTTTATAAGCCCCATTATCCTAAAAATGCATATAACCCACTTTTTTCTAACCCAAATGTTTATGAAGAACAAGTTTATGCAGATGATGGTGGTAACTCCTTGGCTGAAGCTGATTTTGAGAGGCAGGTGACAAAAATGGAGATGGACATGATGTAGCTTAAATTCAAGAGCTCCATAAAGGCAGCTGAAGTTGGCTATAAGGTCACTTGTCCATGGGTCGGCCCTGTACCAGGTTGGTTTAGCACCCAACTGAAGTTGTACTTCATCACCGAGATGTTACCCCAAATTACAAAGTGGGTGGAAGAAATGGAGGCTCAAAAATATAGTGCACGGTAGCATTGTCAATGGGGAAACCTTGCACTACCATCCTACAGCCCTCCCACTCCTCTATGCCAACTTACATCATCTCAGCCCCTGGGTGTGTTCTGTTATTTTTGTGGAGCCTATTTTCATGTTAGAGTGTGGTACACCTTCTATGTGTTACACTTGGGTATTTTTACGGTGGTCCCGCTCACTAGTGAGTGGGTTAGGGGGCTTTGGGGGTGAAGCCCCAAAGCAAATTTTCATGGGTGGTTTATTAACCCATGGGTAATGGGTAACCGTTATGGGCTGTTTTTGGGCCCATGGTTTTTCGGTACCCATTGTTTTGTAAAACCACCTCTTGACTACCCATAGGTTTATGGGACAGTTTTGTTTTTGCCCATTGTTTGATACCCATGGTTTTGTAAAACTACTTAAGTAGTTGTCTATTTATATGGTCTTATGCATATGATAGAAATACAAGCAAATGTATTGCAGATGTGTTTTGAATTCGGGTGTGAATTCTGTAGAGTTTGTTGAGCATAGCTCCAAATGGATCTGGGTATTGTATTGAGAGAGTGGAGGCTTGTAACAAAATCGAGCAAGTTATTCTTGGTAGATGTAGCCCAAATTGGGTGAACCACGTTAAATATTGTCTCTCATGTTGTGTTATTTATTCTACACTTTTATTTGAGATCTATAATATTTTATCAATATTAGTTTCTCTTTATTGCGATTCGTAAGGGATTATTCTACATATTTTATCTCTTATTTCCTAACAATTGGTATAAGAGCACTGGTTTGGTTCTTTGAAGTGTTGAATCGTAGGGAAAGTTTTATCTTAAGTGGGAGCTATGGCGAGATGATGGAAGATCTAGGGTTGATAAATTTAACGGGTGAAAGGAAAAATAGGAAGATTGTTCCAATCCGTGATCTCAAATGATAATAGCACACCACATTAGATTTGAAAAGCAGAAGAGCTAAAATACCATATATGGAAATCCATCATAATCCATAATGCTCAATACATTACAATAGAATGACTTGAATTATTCAATAAGAAAGATGTACATATAGGAGGAGGAAGTGCAAATACTACCTAAATCAGTGGTGAAGAACTACCACGAGCTGATCTTTGGTAGTTAAGTTAACTCCAAAAGACTAGTAAGCTAACTCCACACAACTAGTACACCTAAGCAAGCTAACCCAACAAGTGTAGGGCTAACACAAGTGTAAGAATTATCCTAATAAATAAATAAAAGGATAAATAATAACCTACACTAACAACGGGAATAATTTTAGTCTTTGGAAGATGCAGATGGAAGATTACCTTTATCGAAGGATCTTTATACTCCGTTGTTTGAGAAGGTGAATAAACCCTCGAGTATGACAGAGATGCGGGATGGGATTTGTTGGATCGGAAGGCACTTGGAACGATCTGGTTGTGTCTTCCATCTTTGGTATTATTTAATGTTTCAAAGGAAAAGACTACAAAAGATCTAATGGATGCATTAAGGAAGTTGTATGAAAAACCCTTTGCCTCTAACAAGATATTTTTAATGAAAAAGTTGTTTAATATGAAGATGTCGAGAATAGTTCTAGTAGTAGATCATTTAAATGATTTCAATACGGTTGTGAATATGCTAGCTTTAGTTATAATAGAATTTAATGATGAAGTTAGGGATTTATTAATTTTGTGCTCTTTACCTGAAAGTTGGAATAGCTTGGTAATGGCGGTAAGCAACTCGGTTCCAGCTAACTCAAAGTTGAAGTTTGAGGATGTTTTAGGGGTGATTCTAAGTGAGGAAATGTGAAGAAAAAGATCTGGGGAATCTTCTACTTTAGGGAATGCTTTGACAGTGGAAACTAGAGGGAGATAGAAGAATAGAGGAAACCATGGAAAATCGAAAGATCGAGCAAGGTCAAAATCCAAGAGAAAGATTGTATGTTGGAACAGTGGAAAGTCTGGGCATGAAAAGAAGGATTGTTGGGAGCTTTGAGACAAGAAGAAACAACAGGAATAAAACAAGGAGGCAAATGTGGCATCGGGTAATGTATGTTAGGATGCTTTGATTCTTTCTTTGCATAGTATTACTGAATCTTGGGTTTTAGATTCAGGGGCTTCTTTTCATGCTACTCCACACAGGCATTATTTTATTGATTATGTTCGAGGGGTTTTGGGCATGTTTTTCTTGGTGATGATGAGCCTTGCAGTATAGTTGGAAAAGGTTCTATTCAGGTTAAGATGTAGAATGGGAATACATGGCTATTGAAGGATGTCAAACATGTGCCTACATTAAGGAGAAATTTGATATCGGCGGGGAAATTAGGAAGTGATGGTTGTACTGTGATATTTACAGCTAACTCTTGGAAGGTTACCAAGGGTGGTCTTGTCTTTGTGCAAGAGGTAAGAAGGTTGGAACCTTGTATTTAACCAATGATAGTACTAGTGATTGTAATCTTGTGGCTTCAGATGCAGATACAACATTATGGCACTATAGGCTCGGTCATATGAGCCATAAGGGCATGAAAATCATAAAGAAGAATTTTCCTGGATATACAGAAATAGGTTTGGATTTCTGTGAGAATTGTATATATGGGAAACAAAAGTGAGTAAGGTTTCTCAAGGTTAGACCTACAAAGAAAGAGAGTAAGTTAGAGCTAGTACATTCTGATGTGTGGGGGCCGGATCAGGTATCATCTCTTGGGGTTTCAAGTTATTATGTTACTTTTATTGATGACCAACAAGGAAAGTTTGGGTTTATTGTATTAGAAAAATTTTGATGTATTTGACACTTTTGTTAAATGGAAAGCCTTGGTAGAGAATGAAACAGGTCTTAAGCTAAAATGTCTCAGGTTAGATAATGGAGGGGAGTATTGTAGCAATGAATTTAATGATTATTGTTCTAAGAATGGAATCCACGGGAAAAATATGGTTCGAAACTCCACAATGAGAATGGGGTATCGAAAGGATGAACAGAACAATAATGGAATGTCTTTAGGAGCATGAGGTTACATGTAGGACTGCCTCTTTCATTTGGGCAAAAGCGGTGAGCTGTTTGTGTACTTGATAACAGAGGACCCTCAAGTGCCTTGGATGGAGGCATACCCGAGGAGGAATGGTATGGTAAGAAAGTTGATTATTCATTTCTTAGTGTCTTTGGATGTGAGGTGTTTGTTCATATAGACAAGGATGATAGGACCAAGCTAGAGGCTAAATCAGAAAAATGTACTTTCATTGGTTATGGTGGTGATGAATTTGGGTTTAAATGTTGTAGTATTAAGGACAAGAAAATCATTTGGTCTAGGGATGTGGTCTTTAATGAGAAAGTCATATATAAGCAACTTGATTGCGGGGAAAATAGGGAAGAATCCAAGAAATAATATGCAATGGTAGAGGATCTTACGGATGGGAAAGTGACCCATGAATCGGTTCGGGAACCTACTCAACGGGAACCCCAAACTACTACGGTGAGGAGGTATTCTAGGGTAAGAAAAGAACCAGAACATTTTTCTTCTTCTCTTTATTATTTATTACTCACGATAGTGGAGAGCAGAGAGCTTTGATGAAGCAATGCGGGTAGATGCCACTAAGAAGTGGGAGCAAGTCATGGATGAGGAGCATAAGTCTCTCATGGAGAACCGGACTTGGGATTTGGTGAAGCTACTAGAAGGAAAAGAACATTGCGAGAATAAGTGGGTGTACATAGTTAAAGATGGAGGAGGAAAGAAAATATATAAGGCTGGTTGGTGGTCAAGGATTTGAGCGAAACAAGGTATAGATTTTGATGAGATATTTTCTCTGTAGTAAAAATGACTTCTATTAGAACTTTTCTTGGAATAGTGGCAACATAAGACTTACACTTAGAACAGTTAGATGTAAAGGCGCATTTCTCCATGGTGATTTGGATGAGGAACTATATATGTAGCAACCAGATGGATATGAGGTCAAAGGTAAAGAGGAGATGGTGTGTAAACTGAAGAAGAGCTTGTATGGCCTGAAACAAGCTCCACGTCAATGGTATAAGAAGTTTTATAGCTTCATGATGGAGCAAGGTTATATTAGATGTCATTCTAACCATTACGTGTATATAAAGAAATTTGAGGATGGAAGTTATATTATCCTATGTTTGTATGTTGATGACATGTTGGTTGTAGGTAAAAACATGTAGGAAATAAAAGTACTCAAGAAACAGCTAAGTGAATCCTTTGATATGAAGGATTTGGGGGCAGCTAGACAAATCCTTGGTATGAGGATAACTCGAGATAGGAAGGAATGGAAGTTGACTTTATCTCAGGAAGAGTACATTAAGAAGGTATTGGACAGGTTTAACATGTAGGATGCTAAACCGGTTGGGACTCCTTTGGCAGGCCATTTTAAGTTATCAAAGGAGCAGTGTCCCAAGACAAAGCAGGAAAGAAACCAGATGTCCAAGGTACCTTACTCATCAAGCTGTTTGCGAGTTTGATGTATCTTTATGGTGTGCACTAGGCCTAATATTTCCCATGTAGTGGGAGCTATGAGTAGATTTATGAGTGATCCAGATAAAGAGCATTGGCAAGCAGTAAAGTGGATCCTTCGGTATTTGAGAGGAACCATGGGGATAGTTTTGTGCTATAGTGGATCAGACACCACTTTACATGGTTATGTAGATTTAGACATGGCTGGAGATGTAGACAGCAGGAGGAGCACGACAGGTTATATTTATATTGTAGGTGGGATAGTAGTGAGCTGGATTTCATGACTACAGAAGCTGGTGGCTTTGTCAACCATGGAGGTTGAGTATGTTGCTGCCACAGAGGCAAGCAAAGAGATGATTTGGTTACAACAATTGCTTGAGGAGTTGGGGCATAAGCAGGAGGAATGTAAGTTGCATAGTGATAGTCAGAGTGCTATACACCTAGCTAAGAACTCTGCTTTCCACTCCAGGACGAAGCATATATAGTTGAGATATCACTTCATTAGGATAGCTTTAGAGGAAGATAAATTGAAGTTGGAGAAGATTCATACCAGTCAGAATCCTGCAGACATAATGACCAAGGTGGTCACAAGGGATAAACGAAAGCTATGTTCAGCTTTGGTTGGCCTTCGCGGATGATAGTGAAGGGTTGAGAAGCTTTCTTAGTGGAAATCAGTCTCCAAGTGGGAGATTGTTATGTTTGTGGAGCTTATTTTCATGTTAGAGTATGGTACACCTTCTATGTGTTACACTCGGGTATTTTATGGTGGTCCCACTCACTAGTGAGCATGTCGGGGGTTCGGGGGTGAAGCCCCCGAAGAAAATTTTCATGGGTGGTTTATTAACCCATGGGTAATGGGTAACCATTATGGGCTGTTTTTGGGCCCATGGTTTTTCGGTACCCATTGTTTTGTAAAACCACCTCTTTGGCTACCCATAGGTTTATGGGACGGTTTTGTTTTTTCCCATTGTTTGATACCCATGGTTTTGTAAAACTACTTAAGCAGTTTTCTATTTATATGGTCTTATGCATATGATAGAAATACAAGCAAATGTATTGTAGATGTGTTTTGAATTTGGGTGTGAATTCTATAGAGTTTGTTGAGTATAGCTCTAGATGGATCTAGGTATTGTATTAAGAGAGTGGAGGCTTGTAATAAAATCTGAGCAAGTGATTCTTGGTGGATGTAGCCCAAATTGGGTGATCCACATTAAATCTTGTCTCTCTGTGGTGTGTTATTTATTACGCACTTTTATTTGAGATCTATAATATTTTCTGCATTTTAGTTTCTCTTGTTGCCATTCTGTAAGGGATTATTCCGCATATTTTATCTCTTATTTCCTAACATGTTCCTAGCTTCTTACGCGCTACCCCCACTGAGAATTCCATCCCTTCTCCCTCCTCACTTTCATCTCTCCTTCATTTCTCTTCCATTCCCCTTCTTGCGCATGCCTCTGTTCCTTCAGCATGTGCACCCTTCTTCCCCTCTATGCCCATCCTCCCACCTCATTTAAGTCTCCTCTACCCAGTTGTACCATAAATGAACAACCCCTACCAACACGCCTTTCTGGCCAACATCCTCATGTTTGATGATTTGAGAATAGTTGAAGAATGGTGTGACTTATGCAAATTTGACTAGGAAGAGGAAATCATATGGGCACATGTTCCAGAGGAAAATCAGTTAACTCAGAGCATGCGGCGATTCGAAGGAGACCAAGTTTCTTGTAGAGGAAGAACCATGCATGCCCTAGATTTGCACACCCTAACCTATAAGCACTACCCTTTAGGAGGAAAGTATGTAAGAAAATCCCATATGTGAGATTGAGATTCAAAGTAATTGGCAACTACAAGGATCAGACCATGCCCAATCAGATATCTGGCTAGCCTAGAGCCAATGAGTTGTCATAGGTCATGCTCATTTCAGAGCATGAGGTAGAGCTTCATCATACCAAAGGTTAGCACAAAGTGCCTCCCAGGATCAAGTATAGAACAACTCCAAGAGGTGTATGTTATGTTTGTTGATACTTTGAGGAGGGTGAAACACCATCTGTAAGGTGATTTTTCACTCTTATTTCTAACCATGTTCAATGCAAAATCAACTACATGGTCACAATTTGTGAGGAAGGGAAGCTAATTCTCCTACTTGTTGTAGGTTTTACTTGAGCACCCTTTTCCTCTAGTTAGTTTAGGTTAGTTTAGGTTTTATTTTAGTAACACAAGTGCCCATGCACACTCGCATAGTTCATTTGGGACATGTATGATTTTTAACTTTTGTACATAGTGTTTTGCTTTTGTTTTGATGTGCTCCCTCTAACACCTTTCTTTTCTATTGTGCTCGCACGCCTTTTATTGCTTCTTGGGATGACAGTTCAATTTTTGGCAGAGGTAGTTCCAATGATCGGTGCATAGCTTTCAATCTCATCAATCTAATTTGGAATATCTTCATATAAGAGCAGGTAGTTCAGTTCGAGTTGAGACAGAGCTTCAAGTGACTTGAGAATGTTCTTCAAAGTTCAAATCAGATCTTCAAGATTAAATGCTCAAATCCATGCCCAATGGAATTCTAAGCCTATTGGTCTCTTCATTTAGTAGGAAGATGGATCCCAAAATTCACCAAAATTGTTATCCAAATAAATCTCCTAGTTATCTAGATAACTTATATTTTTATTCTGACTCTTGTGTTTTACATTACAGGTTGCGTGTACTCAAGATTGTTCTTTTGATACCTTGGCACAATTGTAGTTCCTCTGCGTGCCCTTGCATGCCTTCTTACACCCTTTGCATTCTTCTATCTCCTTCTATTTCTTCCCTTCCTACATGCCTTGCACTTACTTCTATCAACTAAGTCCTTGTCCCCTTGCGCATCATGCCCATTACTTTGTAATAGTTGCATCTTAACCATACTTTCTCTGCTCACCGCTTTGCCTCATCTCCCACGTGCATCACGTGCACCCTCTACGCATCCCCTTTATTCCCTTTCGTGCACTTTCTTCTCACTCCCATGCCTTACGCCATGCGTGACAAGTCATCTTTTTTCAGACTTGAGTGTGCTACATGCAACCTAGCGAGTGTACAAACAAGGTGCCAAATCGCCAAATAACTAGTGTATGAAAGATGGCAGAAAGGACAAAATAAATGAACAGTTGGCCATCACTTCATCCAACCCGTGTGCCACATGTCTTGTGTGGGCCGATGACTCTGACATCTTTTGACAGCCATATCTTGTTCTACAGAGCTTAGATCAACGCACGCTTGGACTTGTCAAAAATCTATTGACATAAGCTACACATTGGAATATTCAAATTAAAATATAGGTGGCATTTTTAGGCAAAAATAGGGAAACGTATCTCAGCTCATCAATGTATACATCCAATCAACCTCAACCACCAAATTTCATCAGATCTTGCCTTCTTCCTTCTTCCACATGCCAAATAGACATGGGGAAGTGCATCTTATAGCCTTGCAGGTGGATTTGTAGGAGTTTATCACTGGTTATTGGTGGTTGAAAATTTCAATATGATTTTCCCTCCCTTTCTCCATCTCTTCTATTCTTCTTCTTCTATAAATAACAGAGTCATGCTTTGTAAAAATATCCCTCCTTGTTGTAATGGTACCATGCCAAAATGGTGGCTAAATTTCCATGGGTCTTAGACCTTGACATGATCTCTACAATGTATTCTCACCTCTTTTTGTCAATGTAAATGATTATGTGTCCCTTAAGAAATAAAATCATGGTTTTGGAACTCTTGTCTTCCCTTTCTCATTTTCATTGCATCTCACCTCTCTATTTATGTTTTTTGGCATGTTGTGTGTATTGTTGTGCTTGCATTCCCCACATTCATGTGTTGCACACTGCTGGGAGGCTGAGCCTGTGTGTTGATCTATGGTGCGTGCCATCCTCCCTCTTCTCATGCGCCATATTTGTTTCCTTCGCCACTCGTGGAGAGAGATCGACCCTTTCTTTTTGGCGCTATCACCTTCCTTAGCTTAGGATTTCCCCTTTCTACACATCCTTTTATCCTGGCCCCTTGACATGTTTAGTTTAGGATTTTCTTTCAGCATTAGGAGTAGCAGTAGCGTTAGAGGTAGGTAGAGGAAACGGCCTTCTCTGGGGATCCATTCCAAATGCGCAAGGTCCCAAAACTTGGGGATGGTTCCATTATGGTCTCAAACACCTCAGCCCTTCTGAGATCTGAGATACAAGTGCACGTTTGAGCAACCAATAGTTTCTAGAGGATGTACCTGATCAAGAGTTACAACTATTATTGGTCAAGACTCGTGCTAAAGAAGAGCATGCATGCAAACCTCTCAAGGCTAGACCTTCCATCATGAGAGAAGAAGTTGTGCAAGCTAGGTATCTAGATGATGCACATCGAAGGAAGTCTGTCATGGTCATCTCGAGACTTGCGGTGTGAAATTCAATGTTTAAAGGAACATGTGTGAGAGAGATAGAGCGTGCAAAGAGCATTGAGATCCTACGTAAAGATGTGGACAATCTAAAAGAGGTGTTTAATATGTTACACCAAGAGAATATCATTGTTCTGTTAGGGGAATGGTGTTGTGAAAAGGTACCATACACTAGAGTTGAGTACATGCGACAAGTAATACATGCAAACTTACATGTATAGAACTAGGAGTATGATAAAGAGATTAATTTGGATGTGGTAATTGTGGGTGGTTGGTAAGAAATATCTTGATAGATACACAGTCTTTGAGGTAATTGTGCTCACTCTGGATGGATGAAATCAGATATGGAGACCTATATTACAACCATCTTCAAATGTGTTATATATCATGGAAAATACAAGGGATATGCCTATTGGGGTATTGAAGGATGCTTTTATTACAATTCATGGGGCCAAGTTTATGGAGATTTTAAGCTATTAAAGCTTGCTGAAATAGAAAAATTTAGTGTATTACTTAAGTTACCATGGTTTTATGTGAACAATGCATACCATAGATTCAATAAGAGATAAATAAGTTTTAGGAATATTAATGAGCACACCCCTTCATTATAATATAACTATGACATTATACATTATTTCCTTATCCTAAGTCTTATTCATCCATCTAATATTTACACACCATAAATATTCTTCTACAACCTGTAAAATGCCATTCTACTCCCTCTTGAAACCACCTCAAACCAATTTCTAACTAAAATAAAATAAAAAAAAACAAAAAAGCATCCTCCCAACCATTTTATAACCTTTTGACCTACATAACCATTTTCCAAAATGCATCCTTCGTAAAAAAATTACTCTATCCGGGAAGCTTTTTTAACCACTTTCCCATATTTCCTAGATCACGACAATTCTAACAAATCACCGACGGTTCTCCTTTGTTGACATAAAATCTATAAATACACTTTCAAGGCCTTCATTTGGGGTTAGCTAATAATCATCCAAAATTGAATTGTAATAGGATGTTTCTTAAAGGCGTTCACATTTTAACACTACTATATCATAGTCCTCTTCATCCTAACAACAATTAACAATATCTCCTTTAGCCTTTGGATATCATCTACATGTCCAGATTCAACTCGGGAAGATTTTTGACATCTACAACCTTCCTCTCTTGGGTATTTTCCATCCTCTTAGTCTTATCTATCAACATTTGTAAGGTAAGCACCTTCATCTCTCTCTATGTACTTATTCATTCATGATTTATAAGCTTCGATCTATTTTATCTCATTTATTATCAATCATACCCTTTTTTAGCAATCATTGATGATTCTACTAATCGCTAATTATTCATCCTAATCGCGGCAACCGTTCTTAATCACACATGATTCTTGTATTTTAAACCATTTAACACATCAACTTGCCCTTCGAAATCAGATCTCAATCTTGATTGCTACAAATCCCCTAAAAGTGTCTATATAGCCCTATTAAGGTCCTTTGAGCCATCCTTAGCACTTTTCAATTATCTAAATCAAATCTATCATCCTACTCACCTTTGTGAGTGTACATCTATCTACATCCTTACTCCTTTGAGCCATTTTGTGATTCCTAGAATCCCTTTAGATCAGGTATCACCATCATACCATCATATAACCTTGGACCACATCAGTCCCTTTGCCTTTTCATTGTTGGTTATATTGTCTGTTTTATCATTTTATCTTATCATTATCAAATTAATTTCTTGAATGCGGATTGACATCCTTGTAAGGAAGTCCATTGGCTTCATGGGATTTTCATTTACAAGGAAATCCACCATATATCTATCTAATCCCATATTTTTCTTAGTGTTTTGATCTACAAGTTCCTCCATAGGGGAAATAAGGAAGGATCTTTCATCAACCAACTTCAACATATATTATCTAAGGGTATCGTAAACCCCCCGCGTATTCTGAGGTTGGTTTTATTTTTATTATTTCACTTCATTAATTTAAGTAGAAAGGTAAAAACATCTCTAAACATTTTGGCATGCCAAGTGGGACCTTAGTCCCTCTTTTCATTCATTCAAATTTTAATTTTTTATATCTAGTTTTTCGCTATGTAATCATCAATGATTAGGTCAATCACCAACAATCGGGTGAATTGCCAGTGATTCAATCAATCACCAATGATTTCTCTAAGTGCTTTTGGTTACTCTGGAGTCATCCCCTAATATATGTTTCTTGCTATTTTATGTCTTATGCTAACTGTTTTTGCAATTTTTCTACTTATAAATGTTTTTGCTTGTTGTATTGCTATATTGATAAAAAGATCAAAAATATGAAAACATAACAAAAGGAAGCATTTTTGAGGTGATTCCTTTTCCATTATTTTTCTTTCTATAATGCATATTTGATGTCCATCCTCATCAAAATCAATCATTTATTTTGGATTTAAAAGGAACCTTGCATCCTACTTGATCACATAGATTAATCTAAGGGTTAATTTATTGCATTCACTTAAATCTTCCTCCTGACAGAGCCAAACCATGTCAAACATCAAACTTGCATCAAACGCTACTACCTGGTGATAATCATTGGGATTTGATCACCAAAAGAGAAACTGACTAAGTGTTCGCCAAGTATAAACAACTGGTTGTCGGTATATTTTCCAAGTACCCAAATCCCTTATCACTGCGGGACCATTAAGTGAGGGGGTAGGACCTAATACTAGGCCCCATAATGGCATCAACATAGATTTGGGCCTCAAGTACATTCAGGTATATCGAGGAATCCAATCCTACACAAACATGAAACCAAACTTAAAACATCCATATCATTAGGTTCCCTCTGAGCCTCTTCCTCCACATCTAAATTCTAATCAAGATAATTAAAATTCTTCTACTTGAATTTTCTATTACATTTGTATCTCTCTTCAGATTTGTTGTGTCATCGATTAATTATCACCTAATATGGATCAAAACTTTACATCTGCATATCCCTCTAACCACTATGCATCATTTTTACAATCATCTTCATCCACTACCTCTACATATTTTCATCCCAATCAATTTTAAAACATCCCCTACATGGGATCTAATCCTTATCAATATTATCAACCTACCACATCCCACTCAACCTCGATTAGCTCTAGCATGCTTTCAAAGTATTCTATTTCACCTTTTGTTCCCTATGGAGCCTCTACCTTTTATCAAATCATACAACCCTATAACAACCCTATCCAATAACCCTATGACTATCATTTACATCCATATTACTTCTAAACTATTGCTCCTTGGCACATGTCAAGTATATCGCATCAACCGATCTTTGCCACATCCTCTCCTTCATCACAATCTTAGCATCACTCGTACACACATCTCTTTTAAGGCCAAATCAACACCACTCATCCAACAAAAACATATCCAACATCCCCACATGCCCCCAACATCCCTTTATCATAACCTAATTTACAAACGGTTCTCCCAAACTACCCTTACAAACCTCCACATCAATCCCATCCACAAAAAACCATCCTACTCCATATTTTCATTGATCAAATCAATCGTGTGCTCATTTGCACTCACATGTTAATTCCTTCATGTATAATCCTATGCAAGATTTGTTAAATAGGTTAGATAATTTGGAAGCCACTACCAAAGAACCGAAACATGTCCTCACTTATGATTAGGTTTGTAATGAACCCATCCACCCATTAGTACCATATAAGCCTTATCCTCTGCATTGGGAATTACTCGAATTCACCATGTTCCACAGCCAAGAGGATCCTCAACATCACATACTATCCTTTAGAAATTCATGTTATCTCATCATCCATGATTAAGATCTCCTTCTTACATCCTTTCCTAAATCACTAGTAGGAATTTCTTTTGATTGGTAAAACTCCCTCCCTCACCGATCTTTATTATCTTTCACGTAGTTAGCCTTGTGGTTTATTAAGCACTTCACCATAAAAATTACTAAAAAAACACCTTTTTGACCTTTCTACCACTAAACAATCTGAAAATAATTCCATCGTGAACTTTGTCACTAGGTGGAAAACCATTATCAATCAATTGACATTAACACTACCTTAATCACAACTGATTGATTTGTTTTTCGATCATGTACCCATCACATCTAATCTATCCTAAATATCCACACAATCCAAACCTTTGATGAATCCTTCACCATGGCCATAAAATTCGAAATCCAAGCGCTCTAATAATCCCATCTCGATCCCCAATTTACACATGTTCCATCCGATACTCCTAGGTCTTCTTATGAACTGATGAGACTATCACACATGATACCTTTATTTGTCTTCCTAACCTAACACCCTTGATATATTCAGTCCATATAGATACTTCACATCCTTCGTGTCACATCATCAATGCTATCACATAAGATCTTCCCCATGAAGAGATACCTTCATCACCAAACCTACCCCGGAAGGCTTAGAATACCTGGATATTCTTTTAGATAATCCTCATGCATCGACATCAATTTCATTTATCTTGTCCAAAAACCTATTACCTTCGTGCATCCTTTAGAATCCACCTACGAGACCATCACAAATGAGGTACTCATAATTTAAGATCTCCATGTCCAACCATCTTGTAAACCAATCAAATACTTGGGTAGCCAACATAAATATAACCCACCTCAATCATGTCTCGAAACAACATCTCCCTCATCCAAACCAAACTCAATCCTATCCCCAACTACTCACTTACCATCTAGTCTGGAACCATGTCCTGAATCAAACACTATAAAATAAAATACCATCACATTCATGGCCTCACCCTCAGCATATGATGTGATATCCTCTCCTTTATCTAAAGTAAACATTACAAAATTTGAACCTATCACATTGATAACCTCATCCACATCACCTATCATAAGACCATCTCCTTTTCCTAAAATCAAAATTACAAAATCAAAACACACATCATCTAAGGTCTCAACCTTACCATCCATTTTGGGACCTCATCCTTTGTCACAATCTATAACTACCCGATATACGGTTCTACCCTTACCATTAACTTTGGGACCCCATCCTTTATCTTAATATCACACAAACAAACCATACCCTATCTCATTAATAATCCATCCATCCTTATCTATTTTGGGACCTCATCCATCATCCAATTATATGAATTCCACATCATACCCTCTCTCTTATCAACCTCACAACATCCCTATGATGTTTTAACACCATACAACATCTATGAATCCACCCCATCCAAAAATAAGATGTGTCCTACTAAGTATTCTTGTAAATCAAAATCAAAATCAATTAATCCAAATCCCCAAAAGGGACTTATATTGACATCCTCAAGAGGCTTATACAATCTTATCTTATTAGATTTCCACCAATAAAAACACCTAATCCACATTCTCCGAAAGCTTCTTGGTATGATAAAAAAACTTGTGCCTATCATCAAAGCCCAAATCATAGCACAAAGAGTTTTAAAGCACCGCAATCCATAATCCAATGAATCTTCCTCATTGATGATATTCTCCTAGAAGAATACCATCATAATCCATCATCGATATCATCTACACCTCCACCCCGATGTTTGAAAAACAAAGGGGCATCCTCAATCTCGTATCATCAAACCTTTTTCAAACATCTCCTCAACACCTTCCCTTTAAGGCCTTTAAATCTCCTCAACATCTACACCTAAGTCATTCACAGTGTCCTCATTGACATTTATAGACAAGGGAATCATCCTCTATCAGATCTTGATAAACCTTTATCATGCATCTTCTCATCACATCTGAGTAAAGGTCCCTCATCTAAAATCATTACGGTTCACCCACCTATGCAAACCTGGAATCATCATACATGAAGAAAAGGTAAAATCAAAGCTTCATCATCTAACCCTCCTCATCAATTATCTTCTCATATCCCATCCAAAAATTCAATGGCTCCTTATTCAAGGAATCCTTTATTCACCATATACTCAATAAATCAATATTAAAACTTCCATCAACCTAATCTAAAAATTGTCATTCCTTTCAGTGCATGTCATCTCTATCCATAATGTCATGCTAGGGGGACTCCTCTCTACTGATATTTTTAAAGTATTACCTTGTAGACTTCCCCCTAGTGCATCTTCACTCAATCTATCCTATCAATCTTATAAAAATGTCTCTACTCTAAAAGGAGTAAACATGGAAATTTTCCCGCTCGCTGGATTGGTCCATATAGCATGGACCAACCTCTAAATTCCATGCACTTACGACCTTTCTACTATTAACACATCGACCATCATGAAAGTAGTCACATCAAATATCTTATCCCATCATCAACCAGTTGTCTTATCATTGTAATTATTTGAAAGCATGTGGTTTTCTATCACTATCTTCAAACCCTTAATGATGAGCACCACGGCTCTGTTCATTGCATATTTTGCATGGACAAGTTTCTCCTTAGTAGGAACCCCATAATCATTACATCCATCCACCTTTGTGTCTACTAATGAAATACATGTCAAAATGGTCTATTAGGTCCTTTTCCTCAGCTCAATATAGAAAGTCAAAAATATCTATAGATGTTTCTTATCAAAAGTCAAATAATAGATTGATCCCTCAAAGGACATCTATTCAAAAATCAAAATCATATTATCAAAAATAAAATTAGACCATTCCTCGAAAGGACAATTACTCACAAAATCATAGACCGAACCCTTGAAGGATGGCTATATGTATAAATAAAAATAAAAAATAAACATTCAAAAGTAAAAATTGTATACCACTCCCTTGAAGGATGGCTACCCATGTAAAAAATCCTCCCGCATCGATCGACCTTAAAAAAAAATTCAAACATAAAAATCATCCTAGGAAAGCTCCTGCATTGATCAAATTTTGCATCAAAGCAAACTTCTTGCATCGATCGGTTTGTGCAAAAATCAAAATATGTATAGATGGAGAATTTCTTTATGAAACTATTGAAAAGGAGAACCCTCTTTTCCCACACATCCTACATACATGTTAAACCCATTTTCATGTTCTAATAAGGTTTACATTTCACTTTCATCCATATCTAAGATCTAACATGTGACTACCCATTGTTAGTCATTTGTTAAAATTTGTCTGTAAAGGCCAAAAGTGCAAGAGCCTTCACTCTGTTGTTTCCCATCACATATGTATCAAATCCAACATGAAGCAATTAGTCCAAGTTTTATTCTTAACCATGGTTATGACATACATTAAGTCACTTTAAAATCAATATCGAATGTACATCATACCTAAAACATAACTTTAATAGTTTTCAACCATGTCACATCCACATATATCAATATATCTATCATCATATCAACATCTGTCAATACCCACACAATCCTCAACACATCTCAGCATTTCATTGTTACATCAAAATGTCACATTTACTCAAGTAAAATCAAAATTTGTCAACCAGCTGCCTCCTCAAGTGCTACACCTTTGATCACCATTAGGACCCCCATCTAGGCCTTGTAATCCCACCTTTGTGGAAACATAATTTTTGGTCCCTTGACCTCATCAAACCATCATCTTTTGCATTGTTAAGTCATATGTCTATAGGACATGAACCATTTGGTTCCCTATCACTTGACTTCTTAACCTTGTAAGCCCACCTTTGTGGCAACATCAATTTTTGGTCCTTGACCTCATCAAACCATCATATTTCCATCATTAATTCATATGTCTATAGGACACAAACCATTTATTTCCCCTATCACTTGAATTCTTGGACTCGTAAGCCTACCTTTATGGCAAAATAAATAATCGGTCCTTTGACCTCATCAAAACATCCTTTTTTATTTTTTCATTTCCATCGTTAAATCATGCGTCTATAGGACATGAACCCTTTAGTTCCCCTATCACTTGATCTTATGACAAAAACCATATTGATTTTATACCTCATCCCGGGAATCATCTATCACCTTTCCATCCTTTCATATTTCTACCTATATCTTTCAAACTCATGATTGATTCCCTTTTAGTTCATCAATCCCTAGTTTCAGGGGGAGCACCTCATCATATAATTTTACATCATTCATATATCACGTCTTGTTTTTGTCTCACATCTTTTATACACCAAACCACTCTACAAAAAAGGGGGAAAATGTAGACACCTAAAATTAGCACTGCTAATTCCCCGTGTCTGTGTATGTTAGCACCCCTTGATTACTACATAACTATCACATTATACATTATTTCCTTATCCTAAGTCTTATTCCTCCCTCTAATATTTACTCCCATAAATATTTTACTACAAGTGTTAAATTCCATTCTAATCCCTCTTAAAACCACCTCAAGCCACTTTCTAACCAAAATCAAATAAAAAAAAACAAGCATCCTCCCAACCATTTAACAACCTCCCACGACCCGTATAACCATTTTCCAACACCCATCCTTCATCCAAAAAAATTACTCGATGTGGGAAGTTTTTTCATCCACTTTCTCATATTTCCCAGATTGCCATTATTTCTAACAAATCATTGGTGATTCTACTTTACTAACATAACATCTATAAATACACTTTCAAGGCCTTCATTTAGGGTTAGTTGATAATCATCTAAACTTGAATTGTAATAGGATGTTTCTCATAGGAATTCATGTTTACTATATCATAGTCCTCTTCATCCCAACAATAATTAACAATCTCTCTTTAGCCTTTGGAGGTCATCTACATGTCTAGGATTCAACTCAAAGCAAGCTTTCTAACATCTACAACCTTTCTTCTCTCGAGTTTTTACATCCTCTTAGTATTATCTATCAACGTGTGTGTTGGGCCCCTAGAATATTGGCTAAGTACAAAAGACGTGTATGTGCATAGGTCCTAGTTGAAGAGAGGCGTACAAGGACAAAGAAAACAAGGCAGGGTTTAAGGAAGCTTGCGACGCACATAGAAAAAACAAAGGGTTTGGGACAGAACATGTGAAAAACATGACCCGATTTGTGCATGATGTGTGGATAAGGTTCTAGCCTAGCGACAGGTTGGCCCAGGAAGGAGCATGCTGCATGGTGGTAGAAGCTTCTAGAAGCACATCATGGTGAAAATTGGAAAGCTTAGGCTCGGGAGATCATGCTCGCATAGAGGACCACATTCAGCCACTTGGCATCAAATCCGAGGGTGACGGAGGATGAGTTGGAAGCCCATAGAGGCTATAAGTACTAGCACCTATAGAGTAAATAGGGAGAGAGCAAAAAGAGGGTGGAGCTCTGCAGAAATACTGTAAGAAATTTGTTAGTGGGTAATGGTCTTTGGGAGATAATGTATAATGGGTATGGGGATTGCAAATTTTTCTTTGATAACCTAGCTACATTAGTCCAGTTGAAAAGCATGATCATGGTCTGTTTCTGTGTGACATTCTGTAATAGCTCTATGGATGTAATGAGGTTACCAGTTATATGAATATGAATATCAATGATTCTAATGCATATGTCTTTCTCATATGATCTCTTTCATTTATGTTTATGCTAAGTATGGATGCTTGTATACTTATTTCTATTATGGTGTAAGTTATATAATCTATTAAGTATTTTCTTTCTATAATGACTGCAAGGATATAGAGGCCATTATGAAGTTCTATGGTTCTCGAATGTCTTAACTCCTTTTAAATCTCTTAAACACAAATAATAGATGATGATATTTCCACTAAACTCACATAAAGAGAGACTCGGCACCCGTGTGTTCCTCAGGTGAGTGCCCAACATCCATTGGGTGATAGGTAGTGCATATGGGGTACCTTTCTTTTGTGATAAGGGTAAAAATGACTACATCTTGGTTCCATTTCGGGACCTCTTTTCAAAGTTGTAGTGGGAAATAGCATACAACATGACCTATGTAATGAGTAATGACAGAATGGTTAACTTTGGAAAGTGTTAAATCATGGTTCAAGAGCACGGAGGATGAATTTGCTAAGAGATTCAGAACTAGACCTGATTTTGATTCTTGTAAATGGGTAGAAGAGAACCTCTACCATGATTTATATGAAACATTTTTCTATTGTTTCCCAGTAGAGTTGTATGAATGGCTCTCAGTGTATGCATCTAGATCAAGTTGGTGTTATGGATCACACATGTGGACCCAAGAAGATTACCAAAGGATGTAGGATGTAGATCTGACGTGGACCCATGTTGTGGATCATAGGTGGAAAGGAGTACTGGATAGTTACACTGGAGTACACCATTTCCACATATTCTTTTCTGGAGGTTTCCAAGTTTGAGTTTGTACAGAGAACCTAGAGGATCATTTATATGTACTATCCTCCGCAATGAAGATCTTGGTTATTACTTTTGGTTTAGAGGCATTTCCAGTGGCGGCTATACCATTCTGAGTGTTGCGTGAGGGAGCTAGGGTGGAGGAAGATGGCAGATATTACGATGGAGAAAGAAAGGGAGGAGATATGGCTCAAGTATAGTGAAGCACGTGAAAGGGAGATTGCTAGACAATGTGAGGTTACAAGTGAAATGGATCTATGGAGGCAGACATTACGGTAAGGAGTCGAGGTTCACGTGGAGGACATGGAATATGAGCATTCTATGCTACCCCATATTGACAAGCACGTAAGAGAGACCCTTCGGCTTCGGCTTTTGGTGAGATTTTTCATGCGAGAGTGAGATTGGCATATCTCCGAACCCACCCGGTGATCAAACCCCTAGCACTTGGTTTTCTAGAACTAGGAAGAAGGAGTATCATTGACCCTAGTTGATATCGGTGGAAGTGACAGATTTATGCCTAAGGAGGTATAATTTTTAGTTCCCACTTCTATGGCTACACATATTCCTAGCATTCGAGGAGTCTTTAAACAAAGATCTAGTATACAAGCCTTTGGTCTCATGTCTAGAGTGGCGTGGGGTACAATAGTGGTAGTGGGGCACTATTATAGACTATCAGCACACAGTTCAGTGGAACCGTGGGGATACTTGGCATGACTACTACTGGACCTGGTAGACCTAGTGGTTCTGGTGGATCTGGTGGCTTAGGAGGAATAGGATTTGGTGGACTTGGTGGATCTAGCAACAGAGGAAAAATGAAAGGGAACTAAGGATCTATCTTAGGAGGACAAGGGCCCCATCCACCCCCTCAAGTCTTCTTTGATATGTCCTTACACTTTGCTAGATTAAATATATATTGAGGATGCTACGGAACATGTTCACAAGTGTGAACTGCTAGGGAACGTAAAGGGTATCACAACCCTAAAGTGAAAGACTAGTCAGTTTACAACCACGTTCCAAGGGCGCGTGCATAACTGGTATAGGAAATATGAACCTCATTAAACAGTGGTGTATTATACTGCTTTAAATAATGCATTCTTGGTAGAATTCCACATCCCTGAGTTTGAATAGAAGAGCATCAATGCTTTGAAGGAGATTCAACAAGGAATGGAAAAGAGTGTGTGAGAGTATGACACGCGCTTTAAAACTATCTTGTCTAAATTATCATATGATATTCACCCTTCACAGCATGCTCAATGGTTTGTTGGAGGATTGATCACACCCTTTAGAAGGTCTTTATCTCATAAAACTTTCACAGACCCACATGAAGCGTTTGAAGCGTCACTGCACATGCCGAGGTTATTGGTAGTATTGATACTGGTGTTAGCCCATTCTTAGAGGCTCAGATTGCTGATATGGCTAAGTAGCTAGAAAAGTTGTCTATAAACTCAGCCCATGAGACTCGCAGTGGTTTATGGTGCATAGATTGTGAAGTAGAAGGGCATGTCAAGGATAATTTCCCCAGGATGGTACGTGCCATGATAGTAGATTGTGAAATTTGTCGTGGGGACCATGATGCAAGTAGATGCCCCTTATACAATGCATAATATGGAAGAATGTGTCTTGCTACTATAATATCTACACCTCTACAACCCATGATACTAAGGACTATAGGCTCATTGATTAGATCCATGAGGCCATTGATCATGGGGTGCACTAGACCAACATTGCCAGTAGTTCCAAGGGTGATGATTTCCATTATGAGGAGCACGTAGATGGGGCTACACGTGGAAGGTTTTTCAGGAGGATTCCATGGATATAGATGGGGGAGGAAGGTTTGTGGAACCTATTTCAATCATGGGTGATAGATCATTACAACATGGAAACCTCTCTGCAATGCTGGGACTTGTAAAATGAGAGAGGAGTTCTAGAGTTTGAGCACATGAATCCTAAACTAAATACAACGAGCTATTAATATGGTAAACATTAAAAAGGTAGACTAATCCTAATCTAACCATGCCAAGGAACATGAGAGCAGAGTTTGGAACTAGTTTTGGTAAAAACTAGAGTAAAAGCCATGATACACCAAAGATAGGAGAATGTTGAACAAAGAACCTAGTTTTGAGGAGAGGAGAGGTGGAAAGTACTGGGAAGGATGTCAAAAGGAGGTATATCACAGACCCAAGGATGTCATTGAGAAAATGTTTAAAGGGGAGATCTAAAGTGTCTAAAGGAGTAATGAACAGGAGGGAGGCAAACAAGGAAGGAGAATCGAGGAGGCAAGAAGAAAACAAGATGAGGTTGAGCAAGGATGGAAAATGCATAAGGCAAACACATTTTTGTTAGGATCATGAAGTTTGATAGAAATCACAATAGTAAAAGGCAAAAATGCCATTAGGCGGATCTTGCGGGGAGGAGGTTTGAACTCCATTTTTCAACCCGGAGAAGAAAAAGAAGGGAGGGCAGAACTCGAAAAGATGAACCACCACCAAAAAAAGAAGCCCCTTCTTACAATTTATAGGAAGAATGAGAGAGGGAGAAGAGAGGAATTCTAAAATCTGGCCCAACTACCTCCGCATTACATTTAATTATCTCATTATGGTGGTAGGTGAGAACAAGACGAAAGGAAATGCCCATTTATTTCACTTTTTAAGAATTTTTCTATCCCTATTAGGGAGCTTTCCAAAAGTGGAGGACTTCAAAGGACTCATCAAGGTACAAATTTTCCAACTCCTTAGGTGAATCCGAGCTGTTACAAAACAATGTGGACCGAATATCTCGTTTAACAAAGGGTACATCAGCTTTGCCAAAATAAGGCTCCTAAAGAGTGACGCCATATACATCTTGGTGATGTGAATTGACATCCTCTTACGTGCGAAGAAGCGGACATGATATTTTGCCTATTAGGGACCTAGAGATAATGCATCCCACTTCCATGCGTTATCTAGTTTGCAGTATTTTCATTAAGTGACACCACTCATTTAGCATGTGCCATTGGGCACATGGGACTTATGAATTGATCGATCCTTAGTTGAGAGGATCGACACTCATTTTAGCAAGGGCCACTAGTCCATGTGCGTAGGAAGAAAATTGCTATATATTTAGGAGGGGCCTTCGAGACTCATTTTATAGCACCACTTGGAAACTAAATGGAAGGAGGATACAGGAATAGAGAGGGACACTCATTTTTGTCCACTCACTTCCTTGCACTTGGTGGTGGGCATACATTTCATTGTCGACACTCATTTTGTGTGCCACTTCCATGTTAGGGATTTGAGCTCTCTTTGATTTCTATATTCTCTAAAATAACATGTCATCATCAAGGACTACCATGGTGGGGAGATATTTCTTTCCAGAACATCGGAAGGGTTTGAGAGGATTCCATGGATGATAAGGCATGGAAGGAAGGACTAAGTTCACCATACGTGGAACTGTATTCTACACTATAGGTCTGCATGCATTACAAACAAGAACATACATTACAGAGTCATGTGCAAAAGAAGCAAGAGCTAGTGAGGAGTGCCCCGGATTATTTGAGCACATGAATTAGTAGCATTGGAAAGAAAATGGTGTTGTAATGGTTGCATTAAAAAAAGTTAACACTTACCATGGGGGATAATGCCATGGGTAAGATGGGATAAAGGTTTAGAACTAGTTTTGGTGAAAAATCATAGCAGCAGAATGCCATCGATGGGTTGAGACACAAGAGATATCGAGGCAAAATAACTTTTCCCAAGTGAGGGACCTTGGGAGAAAAGTTAATGGAAATTTCCTACTCCTGTTCGAGATGCACACATAAAAATGTAGAGGTATATCAAGACACCATGGATTTCATTAACTTTCCAAGGAGACATGGGAAGAAGTTACATAAAAATCCGGGAGGGAGGAATAAGGAAGGAGAGTGAGGCACCAAGGATGACTGGATGAGGTCACAGGAAGTATGTAAAAATGCTAAGGCAATATAATATTATTTTGTTAGGATCATCAAGAGGATGACAGAGAAGGTACCATGTGTTAGAGGAGAGTATGAGAAGTCGTCCACGACAAAACCTTCCCTTTATAACACACTACAAAATGACAACGATATCATATTGAATGCGATTTTTAAATGGATGGTTCCTTAGTAATATCCTCATTGACACAAGCAAGAAGGTCAATGTTCTAACTCTAGATGCAAGGCATTAGATGGGAAGCTCCTCATTACAGCCATCTTCAAATGTGTTATATATGGAGAACAATACTAAGGTAATGCCCATCAAATTCCCAAGGACCACTATCACTATCTTGGGAGCTAATTTTCATTATGAATGGTAGGTGAGAAGTCTTAGCGAACCCAAAAAGTGAAGACAATTTTCAAATACTTTTTGCCCATGGTTTAAAGAACAATGTGGACCTTCAGTTCAACAAAGGGTACATCAGATTTGAAAATAAGGAGGAGTAAGATTTCATTATACCCCTGGTTGATGGGAAGTCGACACCCTATCTGAACCCCGAGAGAAGAAGTTCTAGATAGGATATATGTGCACTTAATTAGGGACCCAAAGATAATACATCCCTCTTGTGACAGAGTTATCTAGTTTTGATGCACATGCACATGGCACTTATGAATTGATCGCGATGATAGTTGAGAGGATCGACACACAATTAACAAAGGCACGCAAGGTGCACCTAAGAGGAAGAAAATTACCTACGTATTCGGGAGGGGCCTTCCATCGAGATTTTTGTAGGAGATGGAAGCCTCGAGTGGAAGGAGGAGAAGGAATGGAGAGGGATGCATGTTATGTCCTTCTTAGGACAATGGCACAGCAGTGGTGGACTACACATCAAGAGAGTCATGTTTGTGAATGGCATGAGGTGAGAATTACCTCACCAAAGGCGCATCCATGTTTGTTTTGAACATGCCCACCATCATCAAGGACTACCATGTTTGTGTCGACCTCCTCTTTCCATATCTAGGAGTGTGAGAGGATCTAGAGAGAAGGCACAAAGATTTGCCACCATGTTTGGGTACACAAGTTGTATTCTACACTACAAGGTTGCCAAAGCGCATCCATTTTTACATACATTCGAGACAAGTCACCAAACAGAAATTGGCAAGAGAGCTCCAGCCTGGCCTCATTCAAACATTTGAATATCAAAGTACGCTAAGCCATCAATTGATAAGGCTGCAAGTTGTTAAGTGCCTTACCATGGGGGATATATCCACCGTAGGGGAGATATTTACATTGGAACTACTAGGTGAACTAGGTTTGGAGGCACGCTTTGAAGAAGAAGTAGAAGAAACATAAGAGTTACAATTTGAGTGCGCATGTTTGGAAAAGGAGAAAGGGAAGTTGGTATATGTGATTGATGGGGAGGAAGCAAAAACTTGGATGTTAGCCATTCTGTAGGGACACGTGAGGTCGTGGATAGTGTTGATACTCATGCGTGCCTACCATGAGTCCTTAAAGATAAAGAAGTTTAACATTGGCTCAGAAGAGGAACCTAAGGAGGTTATCATTGGAGAATACTAGTTAGAGAAGGAATTCTATAAGGTCATAAATCTATTATGTAAATTTGAGGATTTATTCCCATGCAGTACCATGAAGCTCAAAGGCATCCACCATTCCTTTGGGGAGATGAGGATAAATTTGAAGGATGGTGCGCCTAGTCAGGAAGAGACCCTACCAAATGAATCCCAATTTGTGCATAAGGGTTAAGGAGGAGATAGATAAAATGATAGCTTCTGGGATCATTGAAGCAATGGAAGAATCGGAATGGATAAGTCCGATGGTAATCAAGCATCAAGAAGGATGGGTGGATTAGGATTTTGGTGGATTATAGGGAGATGAATGTAGTTTGTGTCATCGATCCTTTTCAAACCCATTCACTGAAGAGATTTTGGAAGGATTCACTGGGCATGAAATCTATTCCTTTACGAATATATTTTCAAGGTACCACCAAGTCTGAATTGCAAAGGAAGACCAGGAGAATACAACTTTCACCACTGAGTGTAGAATTTTTTCATACACAATCATGCCCTTTGGTTTGAAGAATGCGCCTACTATTTTTATCACATAGTGGTGCAAGCATTCCAGGACTTCATCCATAAGTTTCTTTAGGTCTATTTGGATGATTGGATAGTGTATGGACTAGTAAAAGACCATTGTGACAATTTGAGGTTAATGTTTGAGAGGTTTAGGTAGTTGAGGATATCCCTCAACATTAAGAAGTGTGTATTTGCTACACCCTTTGGGAATTTATTGGGGCACATCATATGTAAGGAGGGCTTGCTAGTGGATCCTACCAAGGTTGCAGTTATTTTGGGATTAGGGGAACCTACTAGCCAAAGTGTAGTGTGCATATTTCTTGGGCATACGGGTTATTACAAAAATTCATCAAGGGGTATGCCAAGATAGCTGTGCCTCTAGAAGAATTGCTTAGACATAAAAGTTCCTTCCATTGGGGAGAGGCGCAGCAAGAGGCATTTGACACATTAAAAAATAGGCTTATCACCGCGCCTATATTACATTTTCCCTATTGGGATAAGCCCTTCCATGTCCATGTAGATGCCTCAAGAACCGCCATTAGAGCAGTGTTTGCATAGACAAGTGAAGGTATTTTTGATCACCCTCTATGTTTCATAAGTAAGAAGTTGACACTATCGAGTAGAATTACACAATGACTAAGTGCGAAGCATTGTTAATGATCTACGTGCTTTTAAAATTTAGACAATATCTACTGAAACACCCTTTATATTTTACACCAACCACATGGCATTAAAGTATTTGGTGAACAATCCCATTCTACAAGGGTGCATATGTGGGTATTATTATTTCAAGAGTTTGAGTTCATGGTAGTAGTGAAACCCGGGAAGAGTAATTGTGGGCTTGATCATCTATTAAGAATTGATTCAGGAGAGGACATGTAGAATATTGAGGAGACAATGTCAAATGTGTAATTTTTGAGGTTACGGTACACACCCTTGTATTTGGAGGAGATTGTAATCTTTTTAAAGGAAGGTGTGGTCATTGGAAGGAATGAAGGAATTAGAGAAGAAGAAGCTCGCCATATGCACCATGCCTTACATTTTGATCGGTGGAGACTTATACATGTTATTGATGAATGCATAGGTGTGTATTAGAGCATGAGCCTGCCATCATGGAGGAAGCACACAAAGGAAGTGTGGGTGGGCATTATATAGTTATGCCACCACGCGTAAGATATTAATGGCATGATTGTGGTGGGAAACCCTATATAAGGAATGTAAAGACTATTGTAAAGTGTGTGACCATTGTCAGCACATTGGAAAGTGAGGAAAGAGAGATGAAATGCCTTGAGCCCTATATCTAGTGTGAAACCTTTTGAGAAGTGGGAAATAGAATTTTTAGGCCCTATTGCACCAAAGGGCACATAGGACTAGGTCACGCTATGTCATCACTTGCATAGACTATTTGACAAGGTGGGCAGAGGCAGCTCCAACTAAAGATTACACAGCAGCCACAGTGGCAAGATTTTTGTGGGAGAACATTATCACAAGGTATGGATGCCCTTTAAGTTTAACCAGCGATAGGGGTACACATTTCTTAAATGAGACTATGAGGATCCTATTAGCAAAGTTCATGGTAGCTCATCACAAGACTACCCCTTATCACCCACAAGCAAATGGAACCGTAGAGGCATTTAACAAAATACTAAGTCATACCCTGACCAAAATTTGTGATGTCGAGAAGACAAGATTGGGATGACAAGGTATCAGCCATATTATGGGCTTATAGGAAAACTTATAAAATTTTGAAGAAAGCCACACCATTTTAATTGGTGTTTGGTGCGGAAGCCATTCTTCCAGTTGAATTCATGTTACCTTCTCTATGAATAGTGCACATGAGAGGGTTAGCTGATGAGCAAGCGTTGGAAGAGATAATTGATGAGTTAATGAAGTTGGATGAGAGACGATCACTGCTAGGTGGATTCAGACAATAGAGAAAGCAAAGCAAAAGCATGGCATGATCACCACATTAGAAACAAGAATTTTGAGGTTGGGTAGATGGTCTTACTATATGATTCTAAGTTTTTATGCCATCCTGGGAAGTTAAAAGTCCATTGGTTAGGTCCCTACACAATCTCATACATCCTTGATTCGTGTGCGTGCCAGTTAAAAGTGCTAGATGGAATGAAATTTCCTAGACACTTCAATGGGAGTAGGTTGAAGCCCTACTATAAATAAGTCTTCTTGGTGTTTGTAAATAAGGAATGTTTTCCAGTTAGTTTAGAATTTTCCTTTATGCATTTCTTTTCTTGTGTTTCCCTTTCACGTTGTTGTTTTGTTTTGTGCCTTGGGCGCTGGTAACCTTATTACTACTTTTTGAGAATTTTTGAGTGCGTAGAGGACCACACATTGTTTTAGTGTGGGGTGGAGTAATGTGAAGGAGAGCATGGTTAAAAGGCCAAGGAAGTTTGTGTTGAAAAACCCAGTTGAATGGCCCTATTGAAAGAGGTGCTTGGAAAGAAAAGATGGAAAAAGGATGGTTGGTGCCAAGATAAAAGCTACTTTTAGATCCCATGTACAAAGAAGGGAAAAGTGCATAAGCAACATGAGGTAGGCGAGAGAAAAAATCAGGATAGAAGAATTACCTTTGGTGCTAAGTACATGTGCGTAAGATTCTCCTATCATGTTGGATTGGTTGTGCACCATAAGGTTGGAGGATTGTTCGCGTAGGTTTGGGCGCATGAGGGAAAGTGCTAAAGTCGGGATTTGTTTGAAAAAGTGCATTAAATGTTAAAAGTATGGTGGTAGGTGAAGGAGCACTTAATGCTTAAAAAGGAAAAACTATAAATAAAGGGGTCAAGGAACTTCATTATTCACTTTGCATATAAAGAGAAAGAAGTGCTTTTTACACCTTTGCAAACTAGGGCTTCCAAAAAATTGATCCGTGTGAAGAAACATTTGGAGAAATTGAAGCGTGAGTAACTAGTTTGGATTTGCGAACCAAGAGGAAAGGATTTCATGGGTGTAGGAAAAGTGGGAGAAGGCGCCATCTTGTGAAAGGAGTATCCTAGTTAGGGTTTGAATAACTAGGGCATGGGGTTAAGGAACTTTCTTCACAAGTTCGAGATCTAAGGTTGGAGAGAGCGGAAGAACAGAGTAACATGGAGTGATTGAAGTAGACCCAAAGAATAACACCCAAGAAACCAGATAGCACACCAAAGAAGGGCAAGGGAAAGAGTGGTATGCAACTAACTGATGCATGCACAAATGAGGAGTGGTATGCAAAAATGTAGTACCCAGATGGAGTGTTGTTAGGGAAGGAGTGGGAGTCCCATCTGAGGAACATGTCTATGAATGACTACAATCATCAAAAAGTAAAATCGAGAAGGAGATGGTGTTGGAGTTAGTGTGCCCAACAAACAAAAGGACACCAGAAGGGTTTGCCCATTTATAATGATGATGTGAAGGTTAAGTTGGAGAAGGTAGGGTTATTACAACTCTTTGAGTTTCCCTACTTTGGGAAACCTAAGCACTTATATCAATGACTAATGTCGCATGTCCATGAGGACTACTTCCACTTCACAGGGCACAAGATGCGCATAACCCCTCACTCATTTCACATTTCATAGGCCTCATCTATGAAGGAGAAGGTTTGGAGGATGACTTGACTGAAAAGAAGCGATTAAGGAAACTATCACCGCTTATGCATACAAGAAAGGGTCAAGGTATTATGATGTCATAGACATTAAGGATCCGGTAATGAAGATGGCCACACACCTGGTGTCAAATTTAAATGGCTAGGAGAGATGGACCTAGGTTAATAAGCCATGGTTGAATGTTTGCAGGAAAATTTTAGAGGGCACCATCTATAACTTGTTTGCATTCATCACGAGATGAGATTATCAATTATGTGAAGGAAGGTGATAGGATCCTTTTTGGCAATGTCCTATTAACCATCATGTTTTCGGAGATTGGGGTACCGGATGCATCAGACAAGTTCATGTGGGAGTACCCTGCTAAAGACCCCTCACCCACAAAGAGGTTTGAAAAATATGCTTGTGACACCATGAAAACTGTGCACAAGGCGTGCTTGGAAAAATGGTATACGTGCCTAAGGAATGCATTTGGGGTGGAATGGAGAATTCCAACAACTACCAGCAACCACTAGGGGAGAAGTGGAATTTGTTATGTACCAACATTTCTACTTGGGTATTCAAACTATTAGATGAGACATGGAGCCCATGGTGCAAGCTCCCCTTTTCCTTCACAGCTCAATACTTCCAAGTGGGAGTAAACAGGTTCAAGGAGTCCAAGAAGTTTAAGCTAGACCTTGGTAATCTAGACTAGGACCATAGGGAAATGTGCAAAGGTTTGGCATACCCCGGACAAGCTCACGTACATGGAGCGGTACATGTCACATGAAGTTTAAATGACAAGGCCCATGACTCTTCCCATTGCAGATGGATCCATGGCACACGTGTACATCTGCATAAGACCCAAGTCTAAGAAGGGCACATATCTAGAGAATGAGGTATCTATACCTCAGGATCAAATGGTAGGAATAGACCCATGCCTAAACGGGAGGAAAAAGATCTAGAAAAGAAAATACCAAGTGTGGTGGAGACACAGGAAATAGGTTCCCTGGGACAAGTACCAGAACCAGTATGTACACATGCAAGAAGAAGCCCATAGTAAAAGAGAAGACTCCAGAGCCAGAAAATCCATCAGACAAGGAGTCATTAGGAGAGGAAGAAACAAAATCACCTACACCGAGAATCTCCGGTTAGGAAGAAGAAAAGGGTAGAAGAAGAGACCGTCTTAGAAGAGACTGAGAGTTTGGACAAGTACATAAGAGAAAAATATGAGAGCAAAGAGGATGAGAGTGGAGAAGAAGTAAGTGGGGAAGAGGACCCCTGGAAGGATCGAGACCACTTGTCTTTAATATACATGATTCAGAGGAGGAAGGCAGAGAAGAAGAATAGGGTTCCAGTTCATATGGTGGAAGGATAGCTAGGTAGGAGAAGGCACCCAAGACATGGGAAAAGATGAGGAAGCTAGCACGTAGAAGCAAGAGTCTCCAAGTTCTGTGCACATAAACAGACAACCAAGGTGGTAGAAGGAGAAGAGACCAAGAAAATTGAGACCATGGTGGAGAACAAATTGGAACACAACGTTGAGCTAGTGTTGAACAAGGAGAAGAAGGAGAGCATAGAAGAGGAACATGACAAAGCACTAGAGGCCCCATTTTGACTATAAGTATACCTAAGGGTACATACACGGGAGGAAGGTGCATAGAGGGGGAGAGGCTAGAGATGGGTTATATTGATGACCCCAAGAAAGTGTTCTACATGCGTTTCCAAAGTACCATTCCGGTAGAGGAGCTTGTAGCAATGTCATCTTTTTACAAGGAGGTTACATATCCATAGACAAGGAAGATTCCCTCATGGGCTATAAATTCCCACCTTGATGAGCTAGAGTTTGAGGTAAGCCACGGGAAATAATAACATTTCTAGGACCAAGAGAAGACAACCTAGTGGTGGATACCCAACAAAGCTCTTGGAAGAACAACTATGCAATGTGCTCAACAAAGTCTCCATTGAGATCGAGGCTAGACTCTTAGCAGAATGATAGGATCATAGATCTGGAAGGGGAGCTAAAGAAGAAAGAGGAATAGCTAGCTATTATGAAAAAGGAGCTAAGCTAGGAGAAGTTGATCGTGCCTAAGCAAGCAGTGTGAATTAAAGGATGAAAAGGATAAGGTATGCACTGTGTACAAGAAGGTGGAATCCATAAATGTGGCTATAGTATTGAAGCATCCAAACTTAGCATCACCTGTAGAAGTATGGATCAGCCTTGGGATGC
Source organism: Taxus wallichiana var. yunnanensis (assembly GCA_018340775.1). Classification (NCBI taxonomy): domain Eukaryota; kingdom Viridiplantae; phylum Streptophyta; class Pinopsida; order Cupressales; family Taxaceae; genus Taxus; species Taxus wallichiana. Next base: position 481,133,847 of record CM031234.1, read on the forward strand.
CTAGAGGATTTAACAAGGATCCTCACCATGGAAAGATAGTTGCTAGCCTTGGAGTCTGCTAGAAGAAGTTGTCACGTGCCTAGAGAAAGAGGATAAGTTGAAGATTGTAGCACTCATCATGGAATACAACAAGGTTCTTGCTGATGTAAGGGTTGCTTCCCAGACTGCTGAGGCCACGTATGATAATTGTGTGGATAGAGACAAAGTGGCAGGCACCTTGGTCACCACTCATGAAGTAGAACTCAAGGAGTTCCAAGAGAAGAACAAGGGAAATAGGGTGGAAAGGGATAAAATCCTTGCCGAGGTCAAGAGGAAATATGAAGCCATTAAAACCTTAAGGGGTTCAATCAAAAACTAGTTGAAGGAACTATATCCACGTATTACATGAAGAATGGATGCACTGGAGGATATAGGAAAGGAGTTAGAGAAAATCACTGATACCATGAGCACATAAGGAGATGGACTAAATTTTGGGGAGGTGAGTGCCCTAGTTGGCAACCTCTCGAGAGAGGTCGGGAAGAAGTTGATAAGCTGGAACAAGTTAGAGGCCAACTTGCAAAATGATTTTCCTAGCTTGTTGTAGTCATTCCTTCACTCTCCCATTCTTTCTTCTTCCCCCATTATTTCATCCCCTTATTCTTGTCTCATGGTGTAAGCCTGTTGTATTTTTCTTTCACTAGAGAAGTGTTCTAACGGACAAAGAACATGCATAGTGTGGGGTGATGTTGGGCCCCTAGAATATTGGCTAAGTACAAAAGGTGTGTATGCACATAGGTCCTATTTGAAGAGAGGCACATAAGGAAAAAGCACGCAAGGTAGGGTTTAAGGAAGCTCGCGGTGTGCGTGGATAGAACTAAGGGTTTAGGACTTAACCAAATTGGGCGTTCGGGATAGAACACATGAAAAGCATGACCCGAATGCACATGCTATGTGGATAAGGTGTTAGCCCTGACAAAGTTGGCTGGGAAGGAGCATGTATGCAGTAGAAGCTTCTAGAAGCACATCATTGTGAAAATTTGAAAGCTTGAGCTTGGGAGAGCATGCTCACATGGAGGACCACATTCAGACACTTGGCATCGGATCTGAGGGCACTAGAGGATGAGTTGGCAGCCCAGAGAGGCTATAAATACTAGCACCTATAGAGTAAATAGGGAGAGAACAAAAGAGGGTAGAGCTCTATAGAAATACTACAAGAACTCTGTTAGTGGGTAATGGTATTTGGGAGAGAATGTATAATGGGTATGGGGATTGCAAGTTTTTCTTTGATAGCCTAGCTACATTAGTCCAGTTGAAAAGCATGATTATATTCTATTTCTCTCGTGACATTATGTAATGGCTTCATGGATGTAATGAGGTTACCAGTTATATGAACATCAATGATTCTAATTCATACATCTTTCTCATAGGATCTCTTTCATTTATGTTTATGTTAAGTATGGATGCTTGTATACTTCTTTCTATTATGGTGCAAATTATATAATCTATTAAGTACTTTCTGTCTATAATGACTGCAAGGATCTAAAGGCTATTCGAGCTCTATGGTTCTTGAATGTCTTAACTCCATTTAAATCTCTTAAGCACAAATCATAGATGATGATATTTCCCACTAAACTCACATAAAAGAGAGACTCGGCACCCGTGCGTGCCTCAGGTGAGCGCCCAACATCCACTGGGTGATAGGCCGGCATGCATGGGGTACCTTTCTTTTGTGATAAGGGTAAAAATGATTATCGTGTGTAAGGTAAGCACCTTCATATTATCTAAATCAAATCTATAATCCCACTCACCTTTGTCGGTGCACATTTGTCTACATCCTTTCTCCTCTAAGAATTTTTTTGATTTCTATAATCCTTTTGGATCGGAGGTATCACCATTAGACCATCATATAACTATGGACTGTGTCATTCCCTTTTCCTTTGCATTATTAGTTAAATATCACTTGCTTATCATTTTATCTTGTCATTATAAGATCAATTTCTTGAACACGGATTGATATCCTTACAAGGAAGTCCTTGGCTTCCAAGAACTCACCTTTGTCAATAAATCCAAAATTTATCTATATAATCTCATCTTTTTCTTAGTGTCGTGATCCGAAGGTTCCTCTCTGTTGGTGAAAGAAGGAAGGATATTTCATCCATCAACTTCAACATCTATCATCTACGTGTGTCGTAAACCCCACATCTTCTCGAGGCTGGTTTTATTTTTAATATTTCACTTCATTAATTTAAGTAGAAAGGTAAAATCATCTCTAAACACATATTTTGAGCCCCTTAGTGAAGAAAATATGAATAGGATATATGCGTGCACAATACATGACCCATAGACTATGGAACCATATAAGGAATGTGTGTTGCAGTGGGGAGATGTGATCGATTAGAAACACCACAAGTGTTTCTTGTGAAAATTACACCCATGACATGTATGAAATGGTCAGATGTGAGATGAAGGGATGAGTGACTAGAATGATCGGGTCATGCATGGTTAGGCTCATGGGAAAATTTCAGTTACCTAGATATACCAAAGTGAAGAAAATATTGAGTCTTTCTTATGTACCATGGGAGAACTTTGAAAGAATGAAGGTGATCAAAGAAACGTGTTAGTTTATACCCCGCATGTAACAACTACATTTTCATGGGTGACACAAAAAGATAACTTGTTGGGATGGCAAGAGGTGAGAATCACCTTTTCAACTAGGTTCACATGGAATAATGCACCTACACACATGAATAATGTTTCACCAATAAGAGTGTACGTATGAGAAAACACATAAGGTAGAAGTTTGGGTACTTGAGGAATACTTGGAGGTCTTAATGACGTTGCACACCATTAAATACTAGGATGATCAAGAGAAATACTTTTTTATGAGAACAAATACATGAGAAGAAAAGAAACACCAAAATATAGAATTAAAATCATATCTTTGGTGGTTTGCCTAACATGAGCTAGATCCGGGAAGCGAGGTGATTCCTAGAAGGGTTTTGATCCAAGTTTTCAAATCAATTAAATACTGATAAGAACATGAAATAGAGATTCCTAAAGTAGTTGTATAATTTAGGTATCTCATACAAACACAATAATTTAAATCTAATCTAAACAATGAATAAAAGATTAAATTTAAATTGGGTTATGGGTTGTCAAGTTTTATAGGTGTAGCTAAGGGTATTATGGGGGTCTAGGTGAAGTGAAGTGCTGGTCCGAGGGAAAATTATAGGCACAAAGACCCATGTCAATTGGGTATCCGATTTTGGTCATGGTTATAGCCTAGATCGGTTGGCTAACCGATCACGGTAGGGGAAATTGGGTGTCAAAGGTGAAAAGGGGTTGGTATTGGATTTCGTGATTGTGCGGAGTGTTGGAATTTAGGTAAAGTCTCAAAGAAAGATGAGAGAGGTGATTTTAAAGGTAGAGTGGTTCCAGTTGGTAGGGTATCGGGTATATGGGTGACATATGGTATTGGTGAGAAAGAAGCAATACAACAAAACAATAAGATATCTAAGACCAAAGCTATGAAACAAACAACTTGGTTATGACACTTAAATAAAGATATGGAGATTGGTAGATGGCAGTGGTTAAAGAAATGGGTCTAGATCCAGTTCCTTCATAATGAATCATGTATGTTTCCTTGTGTGAATGATCTGAGGATATGGAGTAAGAGGTTGGTTGATGAAGAAGAACTTGGATGCTCTGGTGTTATGTTTGATCAGTGGATACTCAATTGAATGTCAGGATGTGAATGAATAACCAAAAGACAACTAAAAAGTGGAACCTAGGGAAAGAGTTAGAAATCCTTATTTAAAGGAACCAATGGTGGTTCCTTTCCTTGTGCTAGCTAAGGAATAACTGGTTTCGGTTAGGGAGAAATAATCAATTTTTCTCAAAATAGCTTATTTCTTCCCTTTTTGGTGTGGATAAAGATTGGAAATGCGTTAGGTGTAACATTCCTATTTTAAGACTTTAGAAACAAGGAATTTTTTTTTTTAGTAATGTTCTTTGTTCTAAATACGTAATTTAGAACACACATTCCAAAACAACCATTCTTATAAAAGATAACCATATGCAGCTGTAATGACTCGGTAAACTACCGATCTATTCATTTCATGACTCGGTGAACTACCTATCTATTCATGTTTAACACTAAGTATTGAATAAATTTCTATATACTACGTATACTTGGTTCTCTTACCTTGTTCTGGGTATTGAGTGATCTTTCTAAGGAACCTAACTGAATAGTTGTTACCAATATTCATCTGCATCACGATCCTTAAACTAGGTGATATAAGACAATGCAACTAGTAGCTTGTGATACTTTGGCCAAAGATTTTGACATACTGTTCATATTACTTATTCCTTGATGACATACTCATCAATCCATAATACATCCTTCACTCCCACTCTATTGTTATCTAGAATGTCCTTTACTAACTTCCATCGGACCTCTTGCCCAAGGTTTAACCCTATTTCTAGTTAAACACGTAGGTTATGATAGGAAGGAGCTCACGAAGACTTAGGATAGATTAGAATCTTGGGTCAACCTAAGTCAACCCTGTGTTCTAAGGTACCCCGATTCCTAGAGGGCTACTTCGTATCTTAACTATGTTACTTCCGAGTCCTCGAGAGAAATAAAGTTCAAGTCCAAAGGTGTGTAGATCTAGATGATCAATGCGAAGCGTGTTACCTCATGTCAACTACTGATCTTGTATCCTTGAGAAGATCCTAAAATTCTCAAAGGCATAGCCCTACGGTTGGTGTGTGCCAACATTCTAAAGAATAGCCTCGTCGGGATATACATACCCCTAGGAGATTATTAAAGTTTAATTAATTTGGATTCTAAAAGGAAGATTTCAACAAGCCTTCCCGGACTCTAATCCAACTCTCCCTAAGTTCTTTTCCAAATCAGTTCCAATAACCCTTACAGAACTTCCTTAATGAAGATTTCTTTCAATGTTCGTTAATTTTGGCTAAAAAATAAACTACAAAGAAGAAAGATAACAACCTCTTAAGTTCCATTTAACGTGACTTAACCACTAAGGAAGTGTAACAACCACCTAGGTTGTATCTTATTTATACTAAATTAAATGAAGTCTAATGATTATATTAATATCTTCCTTTTGCTTACTTTTTTTTAATAAGAGAGGAAGAAACTTCCTCTTCATGGTTAAGTTCTAGGTTTTAACACAGCCTTTATGTCCCTTACAAATTTCATAGTTTCCATTAAAATTTCGTTACACGTTACCTTAATATTATGAGTTGTTTAGATAAGTTCATTGAAATTATGCAACTTACTAAGTTGCTTCACAATTAGGGAAATACTCTAATTCCCTTTTTCCTACTTATCCAAGAACACTCATTGAAACATATAAATAACATGATGAATATCAATAGGATAGGATTCCATTTCTTTTACAAAAGTACAAGATAATTTACATACTTCATGCAAGTAAAATTCTCATTCTACATTTCATTTTCAAAACTTATACATTTATAACTTATGCATTTCAGACATACTACATGACAACAGCCTTCATTCAAAAGAGAATAACTTTTATTATTCAACACATCATAAGAACATATCAGATTTCTTCACAAGAATAAACTTAGAGCAGCCAATGCATCATATAAGTTTTTGCCTTCTTTTATCACGTACAAAGTCCATCTGCAAAAATTGCTAGCACAGTCATTCAATGAACTCGAGTATGATAAGCACTAAGCCTTAAAACAAAGTGCATTCCACTAATTGTTCTAATAAAAACAACCCTATTTTAATGAACAACTAGTATTTCATACTCCCTAGGCATGAGTAATATCAATAAAAGAAGAGCAATGCTAAAAGAATATAATATGTAAAATCATCTTACAATTAAATTATAATTGATCCTATCAATTATCTTTACTAATAACAAACCATAACATCCCATTGTTTCCAATCCTACAAATATAAACGCGGAATGTTTTGGCGGTGAGGAATAGATTATCCTTCATTCCTTTGAGAAAAGAGATAAGGGTTAGATGGTGTGCGCGACTTGCTTCATCCTTCATTCCCGATAAGTTAGAAGGAGATAATTTGAATGTTGAGATGGTGTGCGCGTACCGTAGAGAAAGATCAGATCGACTGCGAAGAACTCCTTTTTGTCTTGGAAGGACTACCTGCAAGTAAGAATACAAGACCACCAGATTTTAATTAGACAATAAATGAGGGAGCTGCCTTAGGCCCAGGAAATATAAAACTTCCTTTCAAAGGTGGTCAGTTCCCCTTTTAATACGAATTAACACAAATGATAACAAAGAAAGCTATTGCAAAATCACGATTTAGGTATCTCGTTACAAAGCAATAGAAGCTAAACTATCAATAATAAAGCGTCACGTTGTTTGTTTGGTTACTGGTCGTTGATACATTCAGGTTGAGTTATAGGGATAAACTAGACTGGATCTGAGGTTGTTAGGTGACAAATAGGCGAGAAAAGGGTTTTGGGGTATAAGTCACAGTGACCGACGTCGGTCATTGGATAACCGACCGTGGTTAGAGAACCGCCGCCGGTGGGGGATAAACGACACCGGTAGGGGCAGCAATCTAAGTGCTTCTAGATAGAGGTTGGTTGCAAGGTGATCGTGGGGTTATTAAGATTAGTGGATGGCTGAGGGGAATAATGGGAGGACAGGGAAGGCTCAGAGTGTGATAAAATGGTCTTCTAGGCAATACAAAGATGTATGGATGAAGGTTCTGTAGGGTGCTGGTAGGTGGTAGATCTAGGAATGAGCTTATAATTACTATTAATCCACAGGCTCAAGAAATGGTGCTTAGAAACATACAAGACACTACTTACTCTGCTCTCCGATGGAGATGTAGGTTCCAGGATTGTGATGACGAAGACAGGCTCAAGTGGGATGATCTCGACAATCCAAGATGAGAAATCTCCTCTTCCGATGCTCTGATGAGTGTCACTGGGGCCTCGGTTATTTCATTGCAGATCTTGGGCTTGATGTCCTTTCTCGCAAACTCTTCTCGTTTCTTCACTTGTCTTCGCTCGGCCAAGCAAATCCGATCCTTTCAATGATTTCTCCTCTTTTTGATCAAATGAAAATCTGATCCTTTGTTTTTGGTCGAGTGGTCATTTACAAGGAACCGATGGCGGTTACACAACCGATGGCGGTCGAGTAGAACCGATCGTCGGTCACGTCAAAGTGGGCTATTTTTGGTAAAATAGCCAACTTTCCCTCCTTTTCTCCCGAGGGATTAGTCGGACTTGGTCAAGTCATTATGAGGTTGGTTTTAGGTGCGGGTGAGGAGTAATTAGTCATGGGTGTGGATGTGGACCAAGTTATAGGTCTTAATTAGGTTAGTTTAGGTTAAGACTAGGTTATGATGAGGTGGTAAATGAGGTGGCAGTATGTATGATGTGGATTTATTAATTATAAGGTAATTAATAAATAATTATGTAAGGTTTAGGTGATGAGGTTAGGTTCGAAATGAGATGCGGGGCACAGGGGTCGTAAGACACAAATTTGGTGTCTACATTAGCCCCTGTTATCGTCGTGTAGCTTGTCTTTGTTAAAGCCGCACTGACAATAATAAGAAGTGGTTACCCCGTTAAGGGTATAGGTAATCCCCTCAAATCTATCACGATTGAGGTACGTGAAATCGTGGATAGGGTTGATAAAGGGTAAATGGTGTTTATATGATGGTAAGATGGTGGGGTAGGTCCAAGGAAGCAGACACACGTTGAAATGCAGTAGTGCGACCAGGGTACATGATTTGAAGAGCAAACAAGCAATTCATAGGCAAAGGTCGATAGTTTATCCAAACAAGGGTGATATAATCCTGGTATCCAAGGCATAGGAAGTAGCTCCAGGGGATATAACGGGTAAGGTACAGGAATGTTTAGGCATGTTCGGCAGTACCAAATGGTTGGTTTGGTTGAGATAAACGTCACGGTCTTGGTCTAGGCAAAGTTGGTCGACTGATCAAGTCAAGGACCCTAATCATGCTAAAACACGAACAGGTGAGCTCGATTGAACAAAAAGTGACATGATGGGTGGATAAAAGTGTATTGTGTTGATGTTGGGCGAGGTATTTAATCGGGCAAATGGGGCCTTATGGGTCGGGCCAAATTATTGGTTGGGGTGGGTGGGCCAAATGGTTACGCCCTGGTCGGGCCAAATGGGGTTACGGCCTCGGTCGGGCCAAATGGTTGGTTACGGCCTGGGTCGGGCCAAATGGTGGTACGGCCTGGTCGGGCCAAATGGTTGGTTACGGCCTGGGTCGGGCCAAATGGTGGTTGGCCTGGGTCGGGCCAAATGGTTGGTTACGGCCTGGTCGCCAAATGTTGGTTATGGCCTTGGTCGGGCCAAATGGGTACTACACGGCCTGGGTCGGGCCAAATGGTTGGTTATGGAAGTTAACAAAGGGTTTTCACCAAGGTGGATATAGGTGATGTAACAAAGGGAGAAAGGGATACGATTAGTAAAAAGGACGATTAGCAGTAAATTGGGGAAGAGGTGGGATAAAACCGATATCGATTGTCCATGACCGATATCGGTTAGGTGACCGATACCGGTTCCTTAGGCACAATATAACCAGATATCGGTTATAGTCAAAAACCTATAAAAAGAAAAAAATACGGCTACACGTCATTGTCATATTGTCAATTTGAAACCCAATTTGAGTTGTCTGAGGTGTATTGTTGAGATTGGAGCATTTGTTGGTTGAGGTGGCGCTATTGGAGTGGAGAAGTGAGTGGTTAGTGGGCCCGAGTGAGTAGGAGGCAGCAGTTGATTGGTGGAGGACCCAGCAGAGGAGAGGTGGAGCTATGGCACAGCCAGGAGGAGCAGGAGGTGCTGGACCAGCTGGACCACCACCACCCATCCCACCACGACGACGTGTCGTCGTACCGGTAGGTTCGAAACCCTTCATTATGTGAATTTGATTGTGTTAAGCTGGATTTGGGTTTTGGGTAGGAATGTAAGGTTTTTAGAAAATAATTAATAAATGGAAATTATTTGAAAAAAGGAGAGGGTAGATAGGTGAAATAGGCCAAGGTGGTAGGGTGGGTAGGTTTTTAGGGTGTTTGGGTGGGTATATAGGGAGAAATAGGAAAAAAATTGAATGGGGGGTAGCGCTGGTCGGGTTCGGCTCGGGTATTTTCAAGGACCGATGCCGGTACTAAGTCGACCGAAGCATCGGCCAAGAAATTTTCGCCCAGGTGAGTTAGTCAGAGTGACCTGTGTCGTGTCCACGTACATCGACCGCGTCGGTGGGAGAGGGGACCGGTGGTGGTCATGGGTGACCGCACCGGTCCCTACTTAGGAATATTTATTTTGTTGGTTGGTTTTGCTATGGTTCGGGGGTGTTTGGTGGTTTGGGGCTGTGGTTTTGGGTGTTTAGGTATTAGTGGTTTGGGTGTTGTTTGTGGGGGTGAAGAGGGAAGGGGTAGAGGTTAATAGGAAGGGTGATTGGTGAGTGGGGGAAAAATGGGGCGATTGTGTGGTTGGTGCGGTTCGGATAGATTAGGTGTGGGCATGAATGGGGAGGTGTTAAATTGGTAGGGGCATAGGTAAATGGGTGAGAATAGAGTGAGTGATGGTAGGGGTGCGAGATAAGGCAAGGGGATATCGTAAAGTTTTTAGGGTAAAATAGGTGAGTGTAGGTGTGTGTTATAGAGAGTCGGGTTGTGGTCGGGTGGGTAAAAGGGGGTATAGAAGGTTAAAGTAGTTGTTGTTTGAAAGGGTAGGTCTAATGAAGTGGGTGATTTGTGCAGGCACATCAAGAACTGACTATATGGGACAGATGCCCCCCGTTGTTGGGATGATGATGCGGCCACACGTGTCGGCAGCGTAGTGGGGCATTATGCGCGAGGTGGGACTCATGAGTCCAAGCGGCACAGGCGATCGATAGGGATCACAGTTTGATGGTCACCCTCATCGAGAGATGGGATCCAAGGCGACTAATGTGTTCCATCTCCCGACTGGAGAGATGACCATTACATTGGAGGATGTGTATCGCATCCTTAGATTACCGATTGATGGAGAGGCAGTCTTCCAAGTGGATGCAGAGATAGCCATGGACCATCTTACATGTATTCGGGGATGCAGCCCACGCTTATTGACGTATCACAGCACGAGCATCGCGTATGGGGATATGTACCGTGCCCACCGACATGAGACACGGCTTGCCGTGTTGATGATGATCGGATTACATGCTTCGCCCTCCCGGACTCAGAGGGAGGCCGCTTTCCATGGGCGTTGATGGGGGTGTTACACGAGATGGTCGAGGAGCATACATGTTATGCTTGGGCACCAGTATACCTGGTGCAGTTATACCGAGAGCTGTGGGGCTATCGCCGGATGAGGTGATTCGGGATTTTCTCTACATTTTTGTTACACTGTTGGGCATATGAGCATATCATATGCATTAGACCAGTAGGGCTGCCCCAGCAGCCAGGGCCACAGGTGATCTACAGATATGGCTTTCAGAGGTGGTTGGGGGTCGTGGGCCAGCCACGAGCCATTCTCACGGACGAGATGTGGCATATTACCGGCATGTATTAGAGGGCTTGACAAAGCATTAGATATTGTATGGAGACCTTATAGAGGTCATCACCCCCGCGGAGGAGCCCGATCAATTACATGGTGGATCCAAAGATACATTCGGATGGGGACGGAGGCCGGGAGAGTATGAGCGGATACCCCTGGAGAGGGTACGACGACAGCTGGGGCTATGACAGGATGAGCCACCTCCCTTCCCTCAGTACTGAGGGATGATGTAGAGGCTCCACTACCTGCACCACAGCCTATGGACCCAGATTGGGTAGCCGAGAGGCAGCAGATGATGATAAGTGGATGACGCCGGTGTACAGGATCATTTTTGGTATGGTGGGCAGGGGAGAGAGCCGCGAGGAGAGCACAGCCCGCACAGCCAGACTTAGCGGCTGTTAGAGCAGAGAGGGACCAGCCTCAGAGGGTAGGTACATATTGTTGTTAGGCAGGTAGCTTCACTGTCGCGCACAGCACGTATAGGTGTCTTACAGGGGCAAGTTAGCCCAGCATGTGTACATGTGCATACCACATGTGTACCACCACAGTGCACAGTACCGCCACAGTGCACCACCATGTGCACCACCATGCACAGTACAGGCACAGCACCACCAGCACCACCACCAGTGGCACCAGCATAGGGGGCACTATTATTAGGAGTCGGGGGACCAGCCCCAGCAGCGATGGTGGCACGGGCCCGCTATATGGAGGCGAGAGCGGAGGCTCGGTATTATCAGGATGTTCTTGATGGTACCGGGCGACTATCGCCATATGCGTGCATAGAGCGGAGACCTCACATGAGCCAGAGATCCCTGTGGTGGCAGCCCACACACCTGGTGGGTCTCGTTACAGGTGGAGGAGACGAGAGGGCACACAGGACCCGCAGGGAGACAGGCAGAGGGCGGTGGGGAGAGCTGAGGGATCCCTGGGTCGGAGAGAGATGTTTTGTTTGTAGATGGATATTAGATAGAGGCACCGGTCTGCGAACCGGCTATGTATAGAGAGGCCTGTGTGCCCATATATGATTCTTTCATTTATTTATTCATTTATTGTATATACCGCCTCGTGAGCCGAGTACGGGTTGTATAGTTGATACCGGCCTGCGAGCCGAGTATATTTTTGATATGAGAGACCGGCCTACGAGCCGAGTCGATATTTGGACAGATTGTCATGGCCTCTGCATGCGGCCGGCTTTCAGTATGATCTATGAGATCACAGAGGCCCCTATGCAGGGCACATTGTATATTTGAAACTTTTGATATATAGATATGATGATTTTGACCTACATGCTGTGTTTAAAATGTGTTAAGTGTTTTGTCGATGGTTTGTGATATTTAATGTATGATGAGTTTGATCCACATGGTTTATATATTGATGGTGTTGATGTCTTTTGTTGATGGGATGTATGTATATATAGATGATGAGTTTAATTGACATGTTGTGTTTATGAAATGTTGGATGTGTTTTGTCGCTGGTTTGTGAAATTGAACGTATGTAGTCACGAATCGATCCAAATGGTGTATAGATTGATGGTTTTTGATATCGTTTGTTGATGGCTTGGTTGTTTTTGTAATATGGATAGATGATGTTGATGAAATTGTGATGAGATATGGATTTGATGAAAAATTATAGATAATGGTGTTGTTTATGCAGGAAAAAGGGACGGGCGCCACAAAAATTTGCAAAAATGAAGAAACGGCTTAGGTTTAAGCAACAAGGGGTACATGACCGACATCGGTTGTGTAACCGATGTCGGTAGCTATATGACCGATATCGGTTACGTAACCGATATCGGTTATGAAAGAATTATTTCCCTAAAAATAGAACTCATTGGGTTGGCAACTTAAGTTCTTATTTTTAGCATTCTTATTTTTAGAGTCATGCAACAAGTTAAATATGTGAATGCGACGCTGTTTGATGACTGCTACAGGTAATTGCATGAAAGAATTTTGAGTGACAAGGAGGAAAGAGACAGGTGAAGTGAGCGTAATGAGATTCAGAAGGTAGAAAGACAAGTTATATTTGAAAAGGGTGGTGAACATGGCTGAACGAGGAGAAGCATCCAGCAGTAGGACGAGGGGGAAGACATGTTCCGCCCCAAGCTGCTACATCCCGAGAGGTAAACTGTTTGGTTGTAATTTGATTCTTGCATGTTTTGGGAATAGGATGAAAGAAGTGTAAGTGGGGAAAGATGAGAAAGAAAAGGTGATAGGAAAGGGTTGGGGATGGGGTGAGTGCTATGGGGTAGGTAAACAGAGGTGGTCACGTATGTTTTTAGGTATAAATAGGAGTAAACGGGCAAAATAATTATCGTAGGTGTATGTTTTTAAGCAGGGTAGGTATATTTTGACAAAGGACCGGTATCGTTTAGAAGGAACCAAGTATCGTTAGCAAGATACCGGTATCGGTTATTCATAACCGATATCGGCCACCGTAAGAGTTTTTAACTTGAGAAAAAACCCGTAGAGATTTGTTCTTTCAATAATTATGTGTCGCTTTGATGTACGCAGCGTAAGGTGGTTAAGGATGAATGATATCGTGCGCGTTGTTGTCACGAATCCGAGTGGATGTAACACCAAGCTGAATGGGCATTGATAAATCGTTTGGGGTTAAGTGGAATCCGCTATTATTCAAGAATCACGCGTAACCATGCTATGTCAGAAAGCGTTGATCGAGAGATGGAATCAAAAAGAATACCTTCTATCTGCCAACAGGGGAGATGACAGTGACTTTGGAAGATGTGTTCCGTATTTTGAGACTCCCAATGATAGGAAAAATAGTGTATCAGGCGTTGCCTAGCGCGGGGCGGGCAGCGATAACAATAGTATTTGGGTCAGCTGCATGAGATTTGACACAGTGAGGTTTATCATTTACGTATGGTACAATGTATGCAACACACCCTGAGGAAACAAGGTTGGCCGTGCTATTAATGATAGCGGTGGGGTATTATGCATTACCGAGGGTGAGGGTGGAAGATTTCCCAAAGCATTGATGAGTGTTATTTGGGAAATGATAGAAATGAGCGTGACTTTCGCATGGGCACCCGCATATCTGGCAGAGTTATATAGGGGTTTATGGGCCTGCAAGCGAAAACACAGGACGACACTAGATTGTTCATACTTATTACATTGTTGGGCCTATGAGCATATTGTTTGTGTGTGTCCAATAGGCCGACCCATCGAGTCGGGAGAGGCAGGAGTGCAAAGGTTGGGATTCAGACGATGGGTCCAGACAGAACAAGAAGCGAGATCCCAGGCCGTGATAGATGACATCGAGTATTATAGACAGGTATGGGAGATGGTGACGATTGTGGATATTTGTTGGAGGCCTTACGGGAACTATATGGTGATGGAGCACATAGCTGAGGAGTTGAGGGGTGTAGAGCGATTGAGATGGATCGCAGGGCACAGGCCGGGTGAGTACGAGAGAATTCCTCTAGATCGCGTGCGGTGACAATTTGGGTTTCGTTCAGGATATACCGATGACATATAGACCATACATGAGGATCGATGCCGAGGCAACATTCTCACCTCCCGGCCTACACCTCCGTAAGGGCCGAAAGAGAGAAGCAATGATCGTAGGGTAATGGATGGGAACGACAGAGGCCTATAGAGTATGGTGGGTAGCAGAGCTGCGAGGTGCACGTGAGCGCCCTGACATAGCTGTGATTACAATGGAGAGAGATCGTCTGCAGGAGTTGGCTCACCAGCTTCAAACACAGGTGAATGAGACAATGGGATTGTTAGAGGTTTCTCAGTTATGAGTGGAGAGACTGGAGGCAAGATTCCTCCACGCGAGAGGACGTATTCGTATGTTACAGGAGATGTGGCAGATCAATGGGAGGAACCAATGGCAGTGGCACCTTTGAGGATGGAGAGGCCAACTGAGGGGCATCGACGATCACGATCACCACCTGATTCGGGAGGAGGTGCAAGGGTCTAAGTGAATTTCATAGGAATATAAGAATAAATAAGGATGCCGACCTGCGAGTCGATGATAGAGAAGATGCATTTGTTTAACATCTAAAATAAAACTAAAGATGTATGTGGTTTTGAGTGATGATAATAATAAGAATTGTTGTGTTTTGAATGTTGTTTTTGTTTTGTTTGAAAAAGGATAAAGATGAATGTTGGCAAATAGAAATACACAAAAAATATTTATATTTACAACACATGATAGGGTATGGTAGGGATGGTCGAGCTAACCTTGGGAGACTCCATGTCTCCTAAGTGCTGCCTACATAGCCCATTGCACAAAGCAAGGAGGGGCCTCAGACCGATGTAGTTCTCCCTTAGAACCAGGGAGAGGTGAATTCAGGCAATTTAGGTATGGTTAGGCAATTTGTTGGTTGGTAAAAATATTGATATTGGTAGGGTAATGTTGTTGGTGTTGGTAAGGAATTGGCGATGTTGGTATAGGTATAGGTGAAGTGAAAGTTAGCCTACCCAAGTGGTAGGGAACCGTATCCTGATTAAGGTCAACACATAATCCTAGAGTCGAGCAAAAGAGGCAAAAGTGTCCCGTAGTTGAGAAGAGCCAAACAAACCACATAATAATGTAGAATGAAGTTGAACCCCTAGGTACCTTGCATAGACGAGAAGTCGATAGGTGAAAAGAGTGGTATAATCACAATATATCGGATATACGTCACGTCCCTTGAGTTTTGTTGCTTTGACAAATGGTGAGGTGAGGTGGTTGATGTGGGCGAGGATGCAGAGAACTTATTATAAGATGATTATTCTGACAAAAGAGAACCAAACCTAAATAGACAAGTCCATGACTCAAAAGTGTTCTGAAACACTGCTTTTATTTTTATTTTATTTTTCTGGATATAGACTGATCGATGCGGGAAGTCTACATGGGATATGTATTTTGTTGTTCTTGAGGTCTTCACGAAGCTGATCAATGCGAGAAGCTTCTGATAAAGGCTGACTGTGTATAGCTGTCCTTCAAGGGAGCAGTCTATTTATAGTAGCAGATGCGGTATTTATGTATAGCTGTCCTTCGGGGGAGCAGTCTATATATAATAGCAGCAATAGTTTGGCATATAGCTGTCCTTCAAGGGAGCAGTCTATTGTATAATTTAGAGGTCTAGATGTCCGTTGGGCATAAAGCATCTAGTTTTTGTAGGAAGTTTGACTCAAGAAAATCCCATAAGTGTTTTAATTAAGAATGTGTTATTTTGATACTTTGAAGTCATGGACTAGACTAAAAAGGGGAGGTGATAATCAAACCATGTGAGCTTGATTTGATTTTGAGATGTAAGAAACAAAGTGTATGCGGTGGTAAATGAGCTCAAGGGACGAGCGTAAGGTAGATAAGAAGTGATATAACACTAATTTCAATAGTAGAATGGTCGAAGATGCAAGGCATTAAGGGCTCTGTGCTCAGTTTACCATTGCGAAGCTAAACGATAAGTGCCTGATCCATAAGTGTGAGTGATAATGTAAGGCCCAATCCAATTAGGAGCAAATTTTCCACGTTTGCTCTTTTCTAGTTTGGTTACATGTTGATTCTCTTTGAGGACAAGATCACCAACCTTAAAGGTACGCTCATGAAGTCATTTATCATAAGCACGCTTGATGCATTTTTGGTAGATTTGAAGGTGATCAAGAGCCGTAAGACGACGCTCGTCAAGAAGCTCTAATTGGGCTAACCGCTTCAAGAAATCATCATTGGTGAGAATATCCTGAAGAGATATTCTGAGGGAGGGTATTTGTATTTCGAGAGGCAAGACCGCCTCGGTACCATATACCAAAGAAAATGGTGTGGCATTAGTGGAGGTACGAATGCTAGTACGATAAGCCCAAAGGGCAAAGGGAATGTGATCATGCCAATTTCTTCCGGACTCATTGACAACTTTCATGAGGATTTTGGTTAGGGTTTTATTAGAAGATTCAGCTTGACCATTGGCCTGTGGATAGTAAGGTGATGAGAAACTAAGTTTGATACCAAAGTTGTCACAAAGGTCTTGTAACAACTTATTTTTGAAAGATTTACCATTATCTGTTATTAGGCGATGAGGAATACCAAAATGACAGATAATGTGATGGTTAACGAATTCGACAATTTTTTCTTTTTTGATTGAAATGAGTGGAATGGCCTCCACCCATTTTGTGTAATATTCGGTTGCTGTGATTATCCAATGGTGACGTTGCGAAGAGGGTGGGTGGATCTCACCAATAAGGTCTAAACCCCATTGTGAGAAAGGCCAAAGATCTCATGCGACCTGTAGTGGATGGCTAGGAGTATGTTGAAGGTTGGCATGTTGTTGACACATAACACAACGCTTAACATATTCGTAGCAGTCGTTATTAAGAGTAGGCCAATAATAACCTAGGCGAAGGATTCATTTAGCCACGGCAAGGCCACTAAAATGTCCGCCACAAATACCGTCATGGACTTGTTGGATGGTATAGGTGACCTCTGCGCCGGTTAGACATCGAAGGAGGATACCATCAAAGCCACGTTTATAAAGGAGTCCCCCCATGACGACATAACGAGAAACATGTTTAAGAAAAGTGCGTTTTCCGGTACTAGTTAGGTCAGGTGGGAGAACAGAGGTTGTAAGGTAGTCGTGAAATTGGTGGTACCAGGTATCCTGTGAATTAGCAGACACATTATTTATCATACAAACAACCGGTGCTGAGTAAGATGGGGCAAAGAGTTGTTGGACCAAGACGAATATGTCAGAGTCAGTTGGTGAGGCAGGAATTTGTGAGGCTAAGCAAGCCATAGTATCCGTAAATTTGTTAGTGGAGCGGGGAATGGTCTGGATAGAATAACGAGTAAATGAGGTCAAAAGTGAATCCACATAATGTTTGTACTTTTGAAGTTCCTCATTCTTACATTGGTAGATGCCCATAACTTGATTGACTACCAATTGAGAGTTGCCGAAAATATTAATAGATTTGACACCTAAATGTAACGCAACCTGGAGACCCAAAACAAGGGCCTCGTATTCCGCTGTATTATTAGTGCAGGGGAAATCGAGCCGGAATGAAAGAGGCATAGGCTCAGCGTCAAGAGGAATGAGAACAACGCCGGCCCCTCCGCCGCGCTGGCATTTGGATCCATCGAAGAAGAGGGTCATTGGATACGACTCTTCCCTGAGTGAAAGAGTGGCGATGAGTTCATCGGGGAAATAAAAATTGGTAAATTGTTCCCTGTAAAGGGGCCTCCGCAAGTTGGTCCGCAATAGTTTGTCCTTTGATTGACTTATGTTGTATAAACTCAAGGTCGAGGTCAGCGAGGAGCATAAGCCATCGGGCGATGTGTTGGTTTAGATGTGGTTTGGCATACATATAATGAATGGGGTCCATGTTGGTCATGACAAAAGTTTTGTGATTCAGGAGGTAATGTCGGAGTTTGGTGGCTACGAATGATAGGGCTAGGCACAATTTTTCTACATGTGTATACCTAGTCTCGTAATCCACGAGAGTACGACTTATATAATAAATGGCTTGTTCTCGACGTGCCGAGTCCCGATGTGAGCATGGCTCCTATAGCATGGTCGGGCAAAGTAAAGGTAAAGGTAGAAAGGGCGATCATCCTGAGGTGGAATAAGCACGGGTGGCTGCAAGAGATAGGCTTTGAGAGCTTCAAAGGCTTGGTGACACTCTTCACTCCATTGAAAGGCAATGTCCTTTTTAAGAAGGTGATGGAAAGGTTGACATCGATCCGAGAGTTGGGAGATGAAACGCCGGATGGATTGAAGTTTACCCTGCAAACTACGCAATTGTTTGAGGTTTTTGGGTGGGGGAATTTCTAGGATAGCTTTGACTTTAGATGGATCGACCTCAATGCCACGCAAAGAGACGATAAAGCCAAGAAGTTTTCCCAAAAGAACACCAAAGACACATTTCTTTGGTTGAAGCCAGACTGAATATTGCAACAGGTGATCGAAAATAATGGTTAAAACATCGAGATGTTCACTGCGATGTTTAGATTTTCCAAGAAGATCATCGACATAATCCTCAAGGATAGTGTGCATAATGTCATGAAAAATGTAAGTCATAGCCCGCTGATAGGTGGCACTAGCATTCTTAAGGCCAAATGGCATGACACGATAACAGAAGGTTCCCCAAGGAGTTATGAAGGTAGTTTTATGTTGATCGGCCGGGGCTACCAAAATTTGATTGTATCCCGAAAAGCCATCCATGAGAGAAAGCATTTCATGGCCCGCAGTGAGATCAACAAGTTGATCAATACTTGGGAGGGGGAAGTCATCCTTGGGGCAAGCGAGGTTAAGGTCTTGGAAATCCATGCATATCCGAAGTCCCCCCGTCGCTTTAGTGACAGGTACGATGTTAGAAATCCATTGAGGATAGTCAATAGGCAAGATGAAGGAAACAGAAAGAAGTCGTTGAAGCTCTTCTTTGACCAAGAGGGCAATGCATGGATGCATTTTTCTCAGTTTTTATTTTACTGGTTTGGAATTGGGGTTTAGGGTGATGTTATGGACAGCAATGGTAGGATCAATTCCTGGCATGTCAGCGTAAGACCAAGTGAAAGCTTGGTTGCGGGTACGGAGAAAGGTAGTAAAGGTGGCTTGTTCTGATGTGCTAAGGGATTGTCCGATCTTCACAACGTGAGGATCCTCCTCTGTGTGGATGTTGATTTCTATAGTCGACTCATTCAACATGGTTTGAGTTTCAGATGGTAAGGCACGTTGAATATAGGAGTCGTCCGCCCCAAGGTAAGTGAGGATGGAGTCATCATCCTGGCACTCAACAACATTAATCGAAGGTGAATCCTCTTCGATCATGTCTGGATACAAAAGGGGAAGAGAAGATGGGTCCTCATTATCACGTTGATAAGTGAGAGGACCTATGAAGATAGCATTTATGAAAAAAAAAGTTAGGAGGGATAGATTCAGGGTCTATCGACTCTGTGGGTGATGATGGCAAAATGGGTGATGATGGTTTGGTAGGGGTGACGTCGTCATCCTCCAGGATACAATTGACACGAGGTTTCTCCGGTGTAAGTGTTTTAGGAAAACCGAGACCACTACGATCATTGTGTTTGCGTGTAGTCACGGGAATGAGTGTATGTCGGCCTTGTTCATAAAGACCAAAACCAAAGCCTTTCCAAGCACAGTGAGTCAAGAAGGTGAGGGCGAAACGACAATTTGTCAAGTATTGAAAATCGGATTGGAAGGGAACCACACCAAGAGGAGGTTCCGGGGTAACAGAGGATGCGTCAACACCCCCATACGTTAGGTTGGTGCGGCAATGGGGTGGTCCGTAAGAGATTACCTCCCCCACGTGACGGTCGTAGGTGGGATGTGCATGTAACTGTCCATACTCCTGTGGGGTATGGAAAGAGCTAATGTTATATAGGTGGTACTCCCCCAGCATAAGGCGTTGAAAAACATCTACTAAGGGGTCGGAGGTTGGGATGTTATCTGCGGGAAAGGAAGTGATATTTGTAACGGTGGTTTCATTGGTTGAAGGTGTAGGTGCATTGGAAGTGGATGGTTGGGTTGGATGAATGGGTGTCTTGACTGGTACAAGCACATCATTAGGGTGATACAACATATTGCAAGTTTTGAAGGGGGGAGGATCAGCTTTTATGGTGTAGGACTTCCCCTCGTACTCAAATTTTATGCATCTATGTAAGGTGGAGGGAACACATCCCATAGCCCGGATCCAAGGGCGGCCTAACAACATATTGTATTGGAACTCTCCCTCAAGGACATAGAAGAGTTCAGGTAAAGTGCGTGGTCCTACACGAATGTTAAGGATCACGGTGCCTAAGGTAGAAGTAATAGCATCATTGAATGACCGTAACATGATGGGGTTGGCACACATGCAACTAGAAGGGATATTCATTTGTTGGAAGGCTTTTGAAGAGATGATGTTTAGGCTAGCGCCCCCGTCAATCATAACACGATGTACTCGAATGTCCCAAATGTAAGCTGAGATGAAAAGAGCAGGGTCAGGATCTTCAGCACCAAAGTTGATAATTTTGTCTTCGGAGAAACTGACAGCAGCGGCTTTCTGTTCAGAGACAGAAGTGGTTGGGGAGATAGATTGTTTGGTGAGTGAAGCAACGTGATTGGGTGTTAGAATAAAGGTAACAGGAAAGGTTTCATTAGGTAAGACCTCTATCCCTTGAAGGATTTCAACGAGAGCTTGTCGATGAGATTCAGAAGTCTGAATGAGATCATACAGTGTCATTTTTACAGGCGATTGGTGAAGTTGTTTGATCATGGTTCGGTGGGCAATTCCATTAGAGATGGGGTAGGCAGGTCCACGAATAACCACTTTAGGTGGTGGTGCAATCGGGATGGTGGACGGAGAAAGAGATGCCACAGGTGTGTTTTCTTTCGCTTTCCCATTGTTTTTCTACCCTCGAGCAAAGCAACATTAATCATATTGATCTCGTGAATACAAGAGGAGGAAGACAGTAGGGATAGGTCATGTTCTTTGAGAGTTGGGGCTGTAATAATGATAGATCTTGGTGAGGCGGGACAGGTGGTATAGGAGAGGAATGAAGCTAAAGGTCTCTCTCTTCACAAGTTGTCTTTCTTAACTTTTCTATCGGAGAGAGGTGACTGACGAAGTATGGCTTTTAAAGCTTTACATCCCTCTACATCATGTCCTGGTGTGCGGTGGTAAGTGCAGATTTTAGACTCATCATAACCTATAGGTCGAGGTTTAGACGGGTCATAAGGTCTAAGTGGGGGTAGAGAAATGGTCGCATTCTCCACCAACATAGCAAGGATTTTGGCGTAAGATCCTTTGAGTGGGTCAAAATCAAAGGAAGATGAAGGTATTGGTTGGGTGGGTTTTGGTAATGTTTGGGTATGGTTGGTTCGTACGGGTGGTGGTTTAGCCAAGGGGTATTGATACGTGGTTTTAACTAAATGTGGTTTCTTCGGTGCAGGAGCTACGTTTAGCTGGTTAGATGATGAGGCTCCAGATAACGTGGTATCCGGAAACAATGGTGGCAAAAGAGGAGTGACGGAAAACAAGTCCTTTGATGATGAGATTTGTTTAGGGTTGATGGGTGGATAGGATACGTGGGGTGACAGTGTTGATATACCCTTAGATCTCTGTATGGGTGCAGAAGGCGTAGGTCACTTTAAAGAAAACGCAGGAGGTATAATATATTGATGTAAGGTAGAGGGATGGGGTCCCAATATGGAAGGTAGGTGTGACGACGAGGGTTTGAGTTGTGATAGCGGCATAGATTGAGGAGATTGGGTCTGTCTCCTAATGGGATGGACGGCTTTATTTTTAGATAAATCAAGCCACTTAGGTGGGTGTGTTAGACTAGGTATTGGTGAGGTCCCAAGCGTAGGGGAAGATTTGGTTAGGTTAATAGAAGTGGATGAGGTATTTGGTAGAGATGAGGGGGTGAAGATGAGGACATAGGCATTTTAAGCTTCTGTAAACACTTCGGGTATATGGTAGAAGCATCTGGATCGGTCATCTGCATTTGAGTAGAATATGGCGTACTCAAACATTCCCATAGGACCTGTCTATCTTCTGGGGAATGACAGTCCTCACATGTGAATAGGAACTTTTGTATGGAAGAAAGGTGGGTTGTGATTCGGTCCACTGTGGGTGTGATACAGGGGGTAGATGAGGCACTGTATCAATGGGTGTTAAGAGGTCAACCGGTTGCTGAAAAGATTTAGGTGATGAAGGACTAATAGGTAGGAGGGCATGTTTGAGAGGATCCGTCATGTTTAAAGAATGTGGTGATGTCGGTTCAAGAGGTTTCTCGTCTAAGGATGACAAAAGAAGTGGCGAGCCTTCCTCTTGTACAGCAAGAATGGTAGAAGGAGACGTTTGGGAAATAGATAAATTAGATAACATCCGCTCACAATCTTGCAAGGATGTGGTATAAGAAGGCTCATTTGTGAGAAGGGAACTTTGGGCGGTTAATTCCTTGATGGGTAAAGGAACGGCAAGGATTTCAGTTTGTCTTGATGGCGAGGAAGGGGGTTCGGTTTCCTGCGTTAGGGAAGAGGCTTGATTCAGAATTTGTTCAATAGAGGTCTTTGGCTGGGAATCAAAGACTGCATGGATCTCATGAACACTCTCCTCGGCTAAGATATCTTGATTTATGTTACTGTTAGAAGAATGATTCGGGAATGGTTTGTTGAATATTTTTAAATTTGCGGTTAGCAGGGGCGTTAGGATTATCGAGGGCTATATCCCCCGCATCAACCATTTCCTGCACTATGTTTTTCAACATCTTGCAGTTTTCATGACTGTGTCCCTTCACGCGGTGGAAGTTACAGAAGTCATTTTCTTTGTACCAAGAAGGTATGGCACGAGTGGAATCAAACCCGGAGTGAGGTTTAACAGGAGGTAAGGTAATGGCTCCTGCTTTAAGCAATTTTTCCAATATCACACCATATGTTTCTCCCAAGGGAGTGTAGTTGATGGGCTCTGCTTTATACTTATAGGTGGTTTTTGGCGGGGTATTAGACGGTGGTTGGGATTTGACCATCACCGCGTGCACGGCCCCTTTTGATTTCGAAGCAGTCGATGGGTGAGGATTGGTGGTGTTAGGTTTGTTGGTGGAATCTTGGGTTCGAAAAGTGGGGTTTTTGTTGCGCAACCGCAATTTCTCTTCCTCTAAGGCTTGAATCTCTAGTTTTCGAGCTATAGTAAAGGCCTCGTCAAATGTACAGAAAGTTTGAATTTGGAGGGTAGGAGAGATGTGCTTAAGCGCGCAGCCCACGTAACATGGATTCGATAAGTTGATCGAGGCAAGGCATATGTAAGTTGGTTGATAAGGCCTCGCCATCGTCCAACGAAATCTGCGATAGATTCGTCCTCAAATTGTCGGATGGCATAGAGGTCGGTGATAGATACTTTCTTGGCAATGTTAATGGAGAAATGATCTAAGAAAGATTGGGCTAGCTAGTTAAAAGAGAAGATTGAGGTTGGGTTAAAGCATCATGTACCATTCCAAGGCATTGAAATTTGTGTTTTCCAACTAGTGTGTTGTAGATCCCTGTTAAAAACTGCATTCAAATCTTCCAAAAATAGGTTAAAACTCAACAAAAAATATCAAATCTTACATTTTGGAATTTTCTTAGAATTCCCTTCATTTCATCTTTTTACTCCGAGTTCCCAATCTGAGTGCAAGGCCTTCAAAAATGGCGTTTTCAGAGATCTGGTCCTTATCCTCCTTTGCACAGACTTGGCCCTTTTTTTACAAAACGTACTGAGCTCATTTTATATTGTTTGGAGCTCCTTGGCACAATGGCTGGGCACTTATCCTTTTACCCCATCATGCATGGTTCAAATCCCTTCTCCTTCTCCTATGCCACCTCTTTTGTTTTAATCCCATGTTTAAATGCATTTTTAAAAGATTTGCATGTATTTTAAATGGGATAAATCCCATGGTGGACGGATATGGTTAAGTGGTATATCCCACATTTTGTGGGGAGATAATGTTTAGGCTTTAAAGCCTTTTACCATGCAGGTTTAAAAGTGGTCAAAGGACAACTTGGAGCATAACCGCCCCCACCTCTTTCTCCTCACGTGGAAGCTTCCACGCATAACATTAGCATCCCCTACAACCGCTTCACCTCCTTCCACCATGTGGTCTTAGCATGAGCATTGGGTTTGGTGGTTAAATAATAATGTATGAATATTAGGTTTAATACTAATGTATGAACATTAATATACCGGTTGACATATACATTTGCGTGGCATTTGAAAAATGGTGACAAATAATTACAAAGTAATATGAAATTTGACCCACATGATATATGACGAATAAGACCACATGTCGACCCGCGATTGGAAAATCAAACCAACCATTTCATGATTGTCGAAGACCGGTGGATAAAACCCCTTCAATTTTTTCCAAAGCCTTTTGCCACGTGTCGCAGTGCGATTGGTCCAATATTGACCAGTTGACCAGAGTTGACTTTCCCTTTGACCGAACATAACTAGAGCTCCTGATGTCCGTTTTCCGCGTTCTCATAGTCGTTGGAAATCTCTTGAGATGATCTTTGGCACTGACACAATTTAGGGATGTTTAGGTAACTTTCAAAAATGATCCCTTGATCATTAGCTCAGCCTTCTGATTGTCCCACCATGAAGATGCTTCATGGGAAAGTTGATATTCTCCCCAAATAGCTTTGGGTTCTTCTAAGATTTTCCTTATTGCAAATTACTTGTCCATCTCACTGAGCCAATTCTCAGCTCCATCACCTAATTTGGTGCCATCAAATTTAGGTGGACTTATCATTTTTATATCATTAGTGAGTTCATCACCCAACCTAGCCTTTTTGTTTTCTAGTTTGGACATGCACATTAACATTGTTATTATCAACACCCATATTAGGGTTTTCCTCGGGAGGTCACCGATTATTATTACAGATTCTTCTTCCTCCTCTTTACTCATTACTTGTTGCTCGAGAATAGTCAAACGATCTCTTGTGTCCAACAAGGCAACAAGGATCTCATCAAGTTTTTGGGCTATGCTGCTCCTTCCTCAGTGAAGCATTGTTCGCAACATTTCCTCTTATCCTAACCATTTTTTTATAATAAAATTCAATTTTATTAGATTATGGACACAATAGGTCCAAGAGCTACAACCTTCACTCGATACCAAGATGGAACATTCCTATTTTAAGACTTTAGAAACAAGGGAATTTTTTTAGTAATGTTCTCATTCTAAATACATAATTTAAACACACATTCCAAAACAACCATTCTTATAATAGATAACCATAGGCAGCTATAATGACTCGGTAAACTACCGATCTATTCATTTCATGACTCGGTGAACTACCGATCTATTCATGTTTAACACTAAGTATTGAATACTTTTATGTATAATACATATACTTGGTTCTCTTACCCTATTCTAGGTATTGAGTGATCTATCTAAGGAACCTAACTGAATAGTTGTTACCAATATTCATCTGCAGCACGATCCTTAGACTAGGTGATATAGGACAACGCAACCAGAAGCTTGTGATACTTTGGCCAAAGATTTTAACATCTGTTCGCATTACTTATTCCTTGATGGGATACTCATCAATTTGGAATATGTCCTTCTTCCCCACTCTTTTGTTATCTAGAATGTCCTTTACTAACTTCCATTAGTCCTCTTACCCAAGGTTTAACCCTAGTTAAGTTAACAATGTAGGTTATGATATGAAGGATCTCATGAAGAATTAGGATAGATTGGCATCTTTGGGTCAACCTAAGTCAACCTCGTGTGCCAAGGTACTACGGTCCTAAAGGGCTACTTTGTATCGCAACTACACTACTTCCCATTCCTAGAGAGAAACTAAGTTCAAGTCTAAAAGTGTGTAGATCTAGACGATCAATGCATAAGGGTGTTGCCACATGTCAACTAAAGTACTACATCCTCAAGAATATCCTAATCTTCTCGAAGGTACAGACTTGCGATTGGTGTGTGCAAAGCATTCTCTGAGAATAGCCTCGTCAAGATATACATACCCTTAGGAGATTATTAAAGTTTAATTCATTTGGATTCTAAAAGGTAGATTTCAGCAACCCTACCCAGACTCTAGTCAACTCTCCCTAAGTTATTTTCCAAATCGGAGTTCTATTAATCCTTGCGAGAACTTCCTTAACTTAAGATTGCTTTCGATGTTTGTTAATTTTGGCTCAAAAGCAACTACTGAAAAGAAGTTAGGACAACAACCTCTTAAGTTCCATTTAACGTGACTTAACCACTCAAGGAAGTGTAACGGCCACCTAGGTTGTATCTTATTTAGACGAAATTAAATGAAGTTTAATGATTATATTCATATCTTCCTTTTTGCTTACTTTTTTTTAATAAGAGAGGAAGAGTCTTCCTCTTCATGGTTAAGTTCTAGGGTTTAACACACCCTTGATGTCCCTTACAAATTTCATAGTTTCCATTGAAATTTCATTACACGTTACCTTAATATTATGAGTTGTTTAGATAAGTTCATTGAAATTCTGCAACTTACTAAGTTGCTTCACAATTAGGAATTACTCTAATTCCCTTTTCCTACCTATCCAAGAACACTCATTGAAATATATAAATAACATGAAGAATATCAATAGGATAGGATTCTATTTTTTTACAAAAGTACAAGATAATTTACATACTTCATGTAAGTAAAATTCTCATTCTACATTTCATTTTCAAAACTTATACATTTACAACTTATGCATTTTAGACATCTTTGCATGACAATGACCTTCAATCGAAAGAGAATAACTTTTCTTTTCAACACATCATAAGAAAATATTAGATTTCTTCACAAGAATACACTTAGAGCAGCCAATGCATCATATAAGTTTTTCCTTCTTTTATCACTTACAAAATCCATCTAGAAAAATTGATAGCAGGTCAGTTTAATGAACCAGAGCATTATAAACACTAAGCCTTAAAAGCGAAGTGCATTCCACTAATTTTTACAATAAAAACAACCCTTCTTTAATGAAGAACTAGTATTTCATACTCCCTAAGCATGAGTAATATCAATAAAAGAAGAGCAATGCTAAACCAAGTTTAACAAAAAGAAGAATAGAATATAATCTGTAAAATCTATCTTACCAATTAAATTATAATTTATCCTATCAATTATCTTTACCAATAAAAAACCATAACATCCCATTGCTTCCAATCCTACCAAATATATTACCTCACTTACCTTTACTATAAGATACGAAGTGTTTACAACATATTCCCTCTTGGATATTTCATCTAACTCTCAAGTAAAGAAGGAGAGAAACCATACCCATTATGCCAAAGTACATAACATCAACAAGGTAGAAATAGGTGTATATCATGAATTAAATTGTTCCTTTAAAGGTCCTCTACTTTAAAATTCAACATTTTAAGGTATTCATCAAACAGATCCAAATGAAAGAAATCCAAGAAGGAATGATGGATTAACGAGTCAACAACAAATTTTGCAATTTCTTTTTCCAACCTATCTTCAATATCATTCTACTTCATTTCAGTCAATTGACAAGTGTAAAAAGACTAATAAACACCAATTTCTTTTTCCAATAAGAATAAAAATCAACCCAACTACATTAGAAGAAGAGTCTTAAGAATAGGATCCCAATTCTATAATCATTTCTTTCAACTTAATTAAATATTTTTACCTCCTCCCAGGACATACGGTTTAAGTTCATGCAAGAGTTCTAAGGAAAGAGAACCAGATCAACTTCAAGGAAAGAGAAAACTAAATGCTATCTTCCTTTCTAAATCTTCCCAATATAATGCATGAATTCTACTTCCATTAGGAACATTGTAACAAAAAATCTCATACATAGTCCAAGGATAGTAAAATGTCACAATGTATACATTAAAGACTTAACAATCTGTTATTAGACCAGACAACTGAAGAAAACATACTAACATTTTACCTTCTTAGAACATTTTACCATCAAACAGTGGCGTTCCATCAATCCTTACCATTAATTTCCTCTTTTTAAACTCGATAATAAAACAGTGAAGTTCAAACACAGACCGCAATCAATTTTGAATCGCAATTTATCTTTCAAGTCTTAACATTCATTTATTGGACCCAACATGAGGTAAGGAATTTGTGTAGATGCTAACACTCCAAACTTTCCGTAGTTCGGAGCAAGGAAGAACTATCTCAACAAAGTATGTCAACGTATCAATACAAGAACTACAAATTAGGTTTCCTAACAAATGACAATATCAAAACATCATAAATAAATACGTACTATCCAAGACTCAAAATACAATTTTGGCATAGTGTAAAGCATAAAATCCCTCAAAGGATCAGGATCATTCAAATGCTTATAACCAAGTTCGGTTAACAACATGTTCCCTCCTTAGTTTATAAAATAATCAAAGACTATAGAATCTGAACCAACACATCGTACAATGATGCCTCACAATATCTCAATCAAAAATTCATAATTACACCAGCACCGTAATGCTAGGTCAAATACAAGAATTTACTTATAAACAGTTCCAAATAAGAAAAGAGTTTCCATTTCCAGTTAACATCCTTTCAAACCCAGGTTTCCCAACTCAAACGGGATGTAAGATGCTTGACAGAGCTCAGACCAGATGACTTAAAAACTAGGTTCATAAAGAACCTCCAAAAACATTTAATATGGTCATAAGAACAAGAATTCACAAGCACCATGCCATATGAGGCTTCAAACAACAGTCTAACTTATCCAAGATAACAAACACAGGTTCCAAGTTAGATGTAGTTTTCAACAACAGCCACAATTTTCACAAGTTGAAATACAAAAACCAAGTCATATATGGTTTTTCCAAAGGCTTTACAAACATTACAATGATCAAAGTTTCCGCAAGGTGAGATAAAAAACAACAAGCCATATATGGATTAATCCACATTCCGTTTAACTATGAAATAAAACGCTAACACCATAGAGCCAAGAATCTCTACAACGGTTCTATCTACTGAAACAAGATTCCAACAAATAGCTCAAACTTGTTTGTAAATATCCATAAGAACTAGAGTTCCTTACCAGTTCGAGTTCACAAAACACAACAAGTTCGCAAACACTAAACTCAACAAACACAGGTAGATCTCAGTAATAATTATAGGCCATAAAAGAAGTCAAAACCAAACAACAATTTCTAGCAACTGAAGAAGCTAAACAAAGTTGCAGTTTTGTTCATGTATACATAGTTCCTTTGTGCAAAAGACAATACAACATAAGCTTTCAACAAAATCATGTATAACATAGATTCGAAACCCAGAATGCAAGTTTTACAAAACCCATCAATCTATTTACCAGATAAAGCATGAAATTCACAAAACTCATTAGAGAAAAGTTTTTTTAATGAAACACATACAGGAAAAAAAGAGATTTTAACAGTTAGAGCCTATCATGCCTGATAGTGTCACTGTAAAATCGAAGAAGACCTCTAGCTGAACTCGCTTCTTCTCCTCTTCTCCACGAAAGATCAAACAACCAGATACTTCTTCCACAATGCTTCTTATACACTCCATGAAATGAAAATAGATTTGAAACCTCCAAAATAGCCATGAAGTGCAGTTTAAACTGCTGGTTCGAAAAACCAGAGCGCATGTAGAAATAAAATCGGAGAACATGTAAAATGAAACAACCCAACAAAAATCCACTTGGCATGCCTACCTAGGTAGTTTGGGCTCAATAGCCAAAAACAATTAATTTCATTTACTCCATATCTCCCACCCAATCTTCCTTGCCACCACTTGCCAATTCTGGCAATCATCAAATAAAAAATAACATGTATTTCCATTTTTAGTGATACTGCCACCTAAGCCTCTGCCAAACCAACTAACCCCTACCAAAGTTGGTAGTTTGTATGCATTAATAAACCTTATCAACTTCATCATAAATGCCTTAGGAACCATCGCCACTATGCATGTGACCCCCTTAAGTCCCAATTCATATCCATTAGTTTAGGATAGGTTAGATTTCTTAGGTTAGATCTTAGGTAGAATTTAAATTTATACCTTAGGATATAACACTAATAACTAACCCCCACCATGACCTTAGCAATTAGGTTAGATAATTTCCACATAGGTAATAATTGAGTGCCATAGTTTAAAACACTAGGTTAGGTTATAATAATACCTTGTAGTATTAGGATCTATGTTAATTTAATACTTAGTAGCCTTTTCAATCCCCATTAGTTCCGATCTTAGGTTTGGTTACAAATCAACAATTCAACAATTCAACCAATCAAGACAGAATAAGGAGTTTTAGGTTAGGCTCATAATTCTTTCAAGTATCATAGCTTAGATAGATATATATATATATATATATATTACCTAGGTTAGGATCCCGTAGGTTAATCCTATATAGGACCCTGGTTCTCTCTCTTATGTTGTGAACGGATGTAAGCCCTTTTATCAAGCAATGACTTGTCAAGGTCGATCTTCAAATACCCAAGAAAAAAACCTATTGATTAGAAGTACATTCACATAGAAATTAAAGAACTTGCAACCACAAAGTTTAGTCCAACATGTATCTTAACTCCTAGAATGTCAATTTTACCATTCGTTCAATGAGTAGTTTTAAAACATTCCTTGGATAAGTGAAATTGATCCAAGGATGAATCAGATTAATAGATAAGTCTACTAACTTCTTAAACTAGATTGTAAATCACCTTTTAGAAGTGAAAAATGGATTCAGAGAAGTCAATCTAGTTCAGTCAAAGGATCTTAAGAGCATAAAATACTTATCCATATCAAGCATGATTTCCAATAATCAGAAGAACATATCCTTATACGGGAAATCACATATCAACACTTGAATGCAAAGGAGGAAAATAACAACAATCAAGGGTGTTACATGCTTCCCTCCTAGAAAGAATCATCGTCCTGATGATTATCTCTTTTAACAATTTACATCAAGGATAGTCAATTCATTCACTTCTCTTCTCCTAAGCCAAATAGTTAAAAACCTTATAGTTCCGAAATCAGTTTTAAATAACTTTTTATTCAAATCAAGTAAATATATGCCCAAACTCTGGCTTACTTAATGTCATAAAGGATAAATTCATAAAAATTTATTAGTCAAATGACTTCAATTCTATTTAACTAGATATGGAAAAGTAGTTTTCGTATCCTCTAGATTTTCCAAGTTGTACTCTCCTTGTTAAGCTGGTCCCATTGTACCTTACATTGACTTATTTCTCTATTTCTTAAATGTAATTGATGATTTTCCAACGATCGAATGGGCTTAACCATGATTATTTCGGGTCTTGGACTGCAAGGAATTCCAATTTAACACATGTGATAAATCGAAACGTATTTCTTAAGCAAAGAAATATGGAAAACATCATACATTCGTGACAAAGGTAGTAGTGCTAAATGATAAGCTACGGGGTTGATTAATTAACTAGATATGGAAAAGTAGTTTTCGTATCCTCTAGATTTTCCAAGTTGCACTCTCCTTGTTAAGCTGGTCCCATTGTACCTTACATTGACTTATTTCTCTATTTCTTAAATGTAATTGATGATTTTCCAATAGTCGAATGGGCTTAACCATGATTATTTCGGGTCTTGGACTGTAAGGAATTCCAATTTAACACATGTGATAAATCAAACGTATTTCTTAAGCAAAGAAATATGGAAAACATCATACATTCGTGACAAAGCAGGTAGTAGTGCTAAATGATAAGCTACGGTGGTTGATTAATTCAAATATTTCAAAAGGTCCCACATAACATGGTGATAAATTGGAAGCCTTGCTAAAATTTATGGAACTCTTTTCGGTTTAACCCAAAGAAAAACCTTTCTCCAAGTTCAAATTTCTGTCAACCCGCTTTAAGTCAAAGCATAACTCTTTTCCTATCTACTACTTCTTTCAAGTGTTCACAAATCATTTTAACTTGTTGTTCCATTTCCATAAGGATTTTAGGTCCAATTACCTCTCTATCCTCAATACTATCCCAACTAATAGGGTTCTACATTTCCTTTCGTAAATCACCTCAAAAGGTACCATCTTAAGAGAAGCATGAAATGTATTATTATATGCAAATTCAACTAATGGAAGGTACTCCTCCAACTAAAAAGAGGAACCCATGGAAAGATTTAGAGATCCTTATTTAAAAGAACCAATGGTTGTTCCTTTCTTGGTGCCGGTGAGGAATAACTGGCATCAGTTAGGGAGAAATACTCAAATTTTCTCAAAATAGTTTATTTCTTCCCTTTTTGATGTGGGTCAAGATTGGAAATGTGTTAGGAATCTTGGTTCATGTTTTAACACATGGTAAATTGATGGAAGAGGTATTTGACAATTAATATTAGGTTTAGAAGAAGTCTTAGTTGATCAAGTGAAGTGATGACTCAATGTAAGGAGTGATAACCTAGTCTTAGTTAGTTAAATGCCCTCGAGAATGGGTCTAAGGTCAAGTGGTGATTAACCTAATATTGATAACTAATTTAATAATAATGTGTGGAAGGGGTCATGGTAAGGGGGTGTGTTAATTGAAAGTTGATTAGGGTTGCGACCCAAGTTTAGGTGTCTACATTTTCTCCATTTTGTCACATAGCTTGTACTAATAAGTGACGATGACAAAAACAAGAAGTAGGTTTCCCTAGATAAGGGTGGAGGTGAACCTTCTTTAACCAAGAATTGATGTAGTGGAAGATGGAATCAGTGATTGTTTTGATAAGGTGGTAGGTGTAGGTTATGGGTGTGATAAGGTGAAGGTAGTAAAGTGCACACACACACACTCAAAATAGAATAAGGCACAAGGTTGAAGAGCACACAAAATCTACATTGTCAAAGGTTGATAGTTTATCCAAACAATGGTGATGTGGTCCAGGTATCCAAGGTATAGGATGTGATCCTGGAAACACAAAGGGTCTAGGTTTAGGAATAGGTATAGGTGTGTTCTAAACACCAAAAGGTTTTATTTGGTCGAGATAAACATCATGAAATAAGGAAAGGTATGGTCAGTAGATGAAACAATATAGGTAACATTATTGTGTGTTGGAGCGAGTAAGTGATTTTGATTTTCAAATAGGTGGGGTCAGTTCAGTGAGGGTATATAGGGGTGGAAAACATGCCCTAAATATCCTTAGGGAGTTGGTGAGGTGGTGAGGCTGATAGGTGAGTATATCAGGATGTTTTTAGGGCTATGGTAGTAAGAGAAGGGGACCCTATAACAAAAATTAGGTCAAATGAGGTTGATTGGGTTATTGACAGGGTGATCGATGCGTATAGGGGGACCGATACTAGTAGCATGACCAATATTTGTCACCTAGGGCACATCCGGACCAATTTCATTTTCCAAAATAACGAGTTAAAATGAAAATCCCACCCCAAAAGGGCTCATTTGAGCATTTAGTAATTTGTAAAATGACATGTGGAGAGAATATTTGGGAAAAAGACAACAGAGAGGGTTAGCCAAGTGATTTGGTGAGAGATTAGTGGTTGGAGGAGTGAGTTTGAGGGCCCAATTACATCCACTTGAGTGAGTTTGATTGGTTGAGAGTTGGGAGAGTTAGTTGACATGACGAGGAGGTAGGAGAAGGCTCTCGGGGCAATTAGGTGTAGGCTCCAGAGGTCCCAACATGGAGGCACCGGTGAGTAGAGGTACGATTCAATCTTGAATTTTAATTTTTGCTAAAGAATTAGGTAGGAAGATTGAAATTTTGGTTAAATTTTGAATTTAGATTGATATGGGGGTGAAATTAGGTTGTTGGAGGGTGGAATTAGTTTAATTAGGGGTCAAAATGAATTATGGGGAAATTTGGGTTTTTGGGTGGGTAAAATCAATGTTTTTGTAAATTAATTGCAATGGAAGGACATGGGGGTTTAGATTTTAGGATAAACCATTAACCAACATCATCGGTTATGAACCGAAATCAGCTAGAAGTGGGGACTCCTGACATTGGTAGGGTGATGATGTCGGTCGCGCCAAGAATCGTTAAGGTTTTAATAAAATGGTGTTTGGGAATGTTGAAGGTATGATTAAATTACATGGGGTGTCAAAGCTAGATGTAAAGATAGGTGTAGGTAGGGTAATATATCCAAAAGAATGTTAAATGGAGGTTTTAGGTAAAATGATGATGTAATAGGATGAGTTTGGGAGGGATGGGGAAGGGTAGGTTAAACAGGTAAAATCAGTGAAATAATGTGAAGAGTATGATTAAGGAGGTAGGGTGGGTAAAGGTGTACGGTCAGGTAAGGAAAGATTAAGAAAATAGGATAATTTGAAAGGGTAAATGATTTACTTATGTGAATGTTGTGAATATAGGCGAGGCAATGAGATGAAAATGAGGGATCAACTGTCGCCCTTGTTAGTATAGATGAGACCTACCATTTTGGAGGAGGAGAGGGAGCATATGTGGGCATTCGGGTTGAGTGCAATGAGGAGATATAGGAGGATTTCCTGAGATCACAACATGATGGTAGCCCTTAATGATAGATGGGATCCAGCTACTAACACCTTTCATATGCCGACAAGAGAGATGACCATCACATTGGAGGACATCTATAGGATTCTGTAGATGTTGATTTTGGGGAGCCATTATGTCAGGTCTCATCTTTAGATGTAGTGGATCACATGGCTATGGTTTTAGATTGGCTATGGCAGAGTTATCGTAAATGCAATAGTGTGAGTATTAGTTATGGTGAGATTTATGCAAGTGCACCCTTGGGAGACCCAAATGGACGTGTTGATGATGGTTGGTGTCAATTGTTTTTCCCTTCCAGACTCAGAGGGTGGGAGGTTTCCACGAGGATTTTATGGGAGTCCTAGAGGATATGGTGTTTGACCGGATTTGTTTAGCATTTGAACTAGCATGCTTGAGTACGATTATACAAGGAATTGTGGGCTTACGGGAGGATATGATGCTATGATATTTTTGTACCTATTTGTTAAAATGTTGGGCATATGAGAAAATTGTGTGCCTTCATCCACTTGGTCTATCATGACAGGGGTGGGAGGTGGTTGTATATAGGGAAGGATATAGGTGATGGTTGTGGATTGGAGAGTAGATGAGGGTGGATGGGATGACTATGGATATAACATGTTATCGAGGGAAGTCTTGGTTAGCTTATCAATGGTAATGATTCTATGGAGGCCATAACTCATGTATCCAGAGTTCACGGGCATGTAGGTTGACCTTGAGGGTTCTACAACTTCTTATATGGATTCACGGGGGCAAGGCGGGGAGCATGGGTGTATACACATAGATAAGGTCGAGATGACATTTCAACTTGCAACATGTTGTACTCACACCATTCCCATAGTACCGTTAAGAGGATGTGGAGATTACATTACCTCTTCCATAATGAACACCACTAACAGGAGTGGAGTAGTAGTAGCCGATGACAAGATAGATGATGATAGGTGCATAGCTTTGTATAGTCAGTGGTGGGCCACATAGTTATAAGTAGCACCAGTAAGGAAAGGACCATCTTATTTGGCCACATTCATTAGTGAGAGAAACAAGTTATAGAGGTAGGTGACAACATTACAATCTTAGGTCACTACATTATAGGTACAGGTAGCTACCCTACAAACATAGCTAGTGGTGGAATAGGCACATGCTTGTGACAGGTGATAGGTTATGGAATTGCAGGCCCGGAGGTTGCTACTTTATAGGCATAGGAATCCACTTCTAAAACACAATTAGCAGCGGCGTAGGCACGGGATGGTTACGGGGACACTTAGTTACCCCTCTATCACCCCAGGGAACATGATGGGATGCATATATAGGAGAAGGTCCACCCTCATAGGAACATATTCCATGATAGGGTCCATAGCCTCGGGTATAGGGATAGGGACCACTACCACTGGGATAGGTTCCACCCTCACGAGTATCAAGACACGGGGTCTAGAGATAGGTAGTAGAGTGATGCCACCACCACAAGTGATATCGATGGATAAATACATATAGGTTGTCAGAGCTAAGGTGAAGTATTATGAGGATCATATTGTAAAGCTTGGTCTTCCTATTACTAGCTATGTTACCTATAGAGCTTAGTAGGAAGCTATTCGAGAGGTCAGCCTCCTGGACCCATAGTGCCAATAGTTTAGGGAGCCACTATTATAATGGGTAGTCAATGGGAGGTGGACAAGTACATGGAAAAAGAGGCCAAGTGAGGGGATAGGAGAGAGTGGGAGAGGCAGGACTCTCCGGGGATGATATAGATATTGAGATGTTGTTTATTTTTTATTTTTAACTTATATATACTGACCTTTGTGCTTTGAAGAGGTGACGAGATTTTACGAGAGACTTATTTATATCTGGAGAGGCATTTTAATTATGGAAACTAGTTGTTGACATGGTTGATGTTATGGTTTGGTGTAATTTCAAGGGAGACATTAGTTCTATAACAAAAAGCTAAGACAAAATCTAAGCACCATCAAGATGAGAGCTAAACAAGATCAATA
Source organism: Taxus wallichiana var. yunnanensis (assembly GCA_018340775.1). Taxonomy (NCBI): domain Eukaryota; kingdom Viridiplantae; phylum Streptophyta; class Pinopsida; order Cupressales; family Taxaceae; genus Taxus; species Taxus wallichiana. The sequence goes on from CM031234.1 coordinate 481,170,228, forward strand.
CTAAGCATAATGCATTAACTTTGAATTAACATGCTAAAGTATTCAAACCTCTACTTCTCTAGATTACCAACAAAAAAGTAAATGGACCTATGTAGACTCCATGGCAATCAAATTGATTGTTTTGATCTTCAAGAACCTAGGAATGGGAGCTCATCAAAGCTTGGCTACAAGACCCTTTGACTATTCCCATATGACCCAAGCACTTGGAAAAATGAAAGAAAGGAGGCTTAGCTCTTCAAATGGTGAATTTCTCAAGAGTAACAAAGAAAAGCTTATAGTCTATTTGCTATGTGCTTTGCTTTTGTCTTCTCAAGAAATTTAGGTGTAAGTGTAAAGGTAGGAGGAGGGCTCTTTATATAGCCCAATGGATAAAGAATCACTACATCCCTTTGCATGTGGGATAATAGGGATGTTGAGTTAGTTGTGGATAAGGGGGGTTTAGATAGGGTTGAGTTAACTTTAGGAGGGTTTAGCTTGTCCTTTAGTGACCCATGTGGATAAAGGGGGCTCATTAATTAATCAAGATGATTTAATTAATAGATGTGCAAGCTTATAGAAGCTTTTAGAGGAATATTAGCATGATTTAGACTATAAAAGGGGATTAAATCAATTAAATATTGATTTATTGGTTAAATGAAAGGGGAAGCTAATTAATTAATAATAATTAATTAGTCTAGATAGAAGGGGGGATTATTAATGAAGGTCATTAATTAGGGTATTTGTTGGATAGGTGACTTAATTAATTAGCGTAGTGTAATTAATTAATTAATGATAGAGAGAGAAGTGAGCACTTTTGATGGTATGTCACCAATTTGTAGGAAGGGAGATAATTAGCACAATTTAAGTATTTAAATTGCTTGGGGTAATTATGGGTGTCTACATTTTCCCCTCTTTGGGGTGGCGTAAGTGACGCCACTTCAAAGATAGTAGATGGATGAAATTTTGAAGGGGTAGAAGAAAAATTAGTAGAAGTGAGAGATGCCCCCTCGAGTGTCGATGGGGTGATGAAGGAAGATGATCGATGATCGAAAAAGGTGAGAAATAGATAGAAGAATGGGGTAGGGGAAGAATGCCCCGGTGAAATGGAAGATTAGGGGTGAGAGGAAAGTGATGTAGAAGAAATATGGAGAAGTGGAGAGAAGAACTTAGCCTCTAGCCTTTGTATTGGAACAACTTCAGTGTCATCATATTGCCAAAAGATCTACGTCATCGGTCCTTATGAAAAATATAAGCATACGAAAAAGTAGAATGACATGAAAAGCCATACTACGAACAATTGTCCATTGCTGAAAACACCAACTCCATGCAACATACAAAATGCAATGTAATATGAGAAGGAAACAAGCTCATTTAATAGGAAAACAAGTACGAATGCACATATCTCAACCCAACAATGGTCAAGATAGTTGTACAAATGTTTTGTTATCAAGTTAAAGAGGTCCACATGTTCGTGATTGATGACAAGGGTTAAAAATGATGCCCTGAGAAAGGATACATGCAAGGGGAAATGATGATGGACACTGGGTCCAAGTAGAAAGCTTTGTGTGCAATGAAACAACACCAGCAACAAGACGTGCCCTAGAGTATAGATGAAGCAAAGCAGCTAGCTTTGTGAATGGTTGTGAATCGGTGATCCATGAGTCATGTTGATCGGGGAAGATGTGAAACAAACTAGTAGGATATGGAAAGAATACCATGCGCAAGACACAAGTTTCAGCCATAATAAGTAGGTTACCTATTTTTGTAGGTTTTTTTTTTTACTTTTTAGGATTTTGTGAAGAATTTTGCCTTGTTTTTGGATTTTTGAAGTGATATATATATATATATATATATATATATATATATATTGTTTTGTGTTTTCTAAAATGTGGTGGATAGTAGAAGAAAATAAGAAATAGAATGAAGTGCCTAGATGCAAAAGAAAATGCCCCAGGTGGAAGAAAGGAGAGACAAGTGACAAATAATGTCCCTGTATAATGGAAAAATTAATAAAATAATTATTTTTAATAAAATAATTATTTTATGAGAGTGTGGATAAGAAGAAAAATCACTTAGGAGCAATAAAAATTGTCCTAGGGAGAAGAAAGGGGTACTAGATGGGAAAAAAATGCCCCAACATGGTGAAAATAAGAGAAAAATAATTATTTAATTAAAATAATTATTCAACGGTGAAACAGAGAGAAAATGGTGGTCAAAACAAGCCTCCAGGTATCATGGGTGGTGAAAAATAGCTTGATATACCCCACCTGGGGGGGTAAATCACCATGACCAATTCATTTGTTACTAACCACTACTGAGTTTTTACCACGAGGCTCTGACAGTGATGAGAATGATGGTGAGAGCACGAGACCGATTGAGAGGCAGGTAGACACAGTCTGAGGGTACAAGTGCAGTGGCATGCAGATGATGGCGTCTTTGTGAGTACCCTAACCCTTCTTGTCAATTTTGTAATTAATGCCCTTAGAAGTAGGAAACTAGGTTAGGGGGGTCGTCGTCGGTGCGTGTGCGCGTGGGCAGTGCACTAAAGGTGGCGTAGGTGTCCAAATGGGGGCAGGCATCAGTGGTGTGCATGTGTGTGCATGTGCAAGCACAAAAATACACACACATGCACATACACACACACACACACACACATGTGCACACACACACACACATATGGCATAGGAGTGCATATGCTAGGGTCCACACATGCACGCACGTACGCGCGTGCATCCAATGATGAATGCATGTGCACGTGCCCACAGGTGGTCGCATGTGCACATGCACATGTCAAAAGGATGGCACACATGCCAAAAGGTGTGCATGCATGCCCCAAAAGGGTGCACACACACCCCAAAGGGGTGCATGCAGCATGCTTGGAAGATGGAGGAAAAATAGAAAAATGCCAAAAAGGATGACACTTAGAAGAAAATTTAGGATTTTGGGTTAACCCTAAAATGATAGCCAAAATTTAGAAGAAATGTTAGTAACTGACATGTGGTCTTATTTTTGTAGAGACACCTACTAGTACTTCAGATGCGTGAGCATCATTCACGTATTACAGAGCTGGAGGGGAGCATGCACCGATGAGACCGGTGTGTGGTGGCCATACTCCTAGAGGTGGTGGGCCTAGGGCCCCGTATATCCCGGATGCCATCTATTACGTTAGATCATGGACTTACTTGCTTGCATTGGTGAGTGGTGGCACAGTGAGAGCTATGCTTCAGGCTCCCCACTGGAGAGATGACCGTGACCTTAGAGGATGTGTGGTGGATTCTCCGCATGCCCATCTTGGGTTCATTGATCGAGTATACTTCGACCTAGGGTAGATCAGGGAAGTTGTTAGTGATTTGTTTTGATAGAGATGATATACCGCATGATGGTATGATTGTTGCATTACATGATTGCATCACCGATCCGACACTACACCGGGGGCCTCTATATGTTATGTCACTTATCAGTGGGTTTTTTCTCACTGATAAGACTAGGACATCCTTTTTGAGAGGGTTGATGACACTAGTACATGGGATCTTCGGTGGTGAGAGCATTATTGTTGGGGCAGTGCATATTGGCACATTTATACTAGGATCTTCATCTTATTACCTACCACCATCAAGAAGATGGTGGGGCCTGCCTCGCTACTGTAGATTTGGTCATGGGATCACATTGCTATCGGGTGCCCGTAGGCACTCTACATGTCCGAGCTCTAGAGGATCCATCTTATATGGCGTGGGTTTCAGTAGGTGTGACATATGAGGTCACCTAGGTAGTTTATATAGATATCACCGAGAGTTTGATGAGGTATTAGACAAGGATATCATATGGAGACCCTACTGAGTAGATATAGTGGCCGGAGGATGCATTAGAGCTCAACATTTGTATATGGAGCATTTCCTTCTTGGCAGTTGTAGTTACATCATTGAGTTATATAGGGTAGATAGATGCCAGTGACAACTAGGCATGGTGTAGGGGGTTCCATAGCTAGACATGTGGTATGCCCATCGAGACTCTGAGAGGTCGACCATGGGGCCGCGCATATAGGTGACCCGAGCTAGGGCTAATTTTTTATAGGTGGTTCCATAGGTATGGGATCAGTGCTATAGGTTAGAGATCAGGCACCACTATGAGATTGGACTTGGTATGCTATTATTTTACCCAGGTGCTTGACTATCCCAGATGAGGCCTGGGCAGCAACAGGTGCTCATCCACCGAGAGAGATTTGGCATGGTGGTGATATGAGGGAGGATGCAGCCCGTGACCCAGAGGATCCATTTGATGGGCTACCACATGATGAGTAGGGTGTAGCACAGGTAGTGGAGGACGAGGGACCGAGGCCATAGGGACTAGGGACATGCACACACATAGTTCCCTAGCTTAGATTATGAGAGTAGAGGGATAGTCATCAAGGCGGCAGCAGGAGGATAGGCCCGGTGGCATGCACAAGTGGCATGGCACACATAAGCCACCACTCTATAGTAGCAACTACAGAGAGCTCTAGCAGAGTGAGACTAGAGTCATAAGAGAGAGAGAGACCTAGGCCGAGTCCAGATTTTAGTAGTGACAACCGAGTGAGATCGAGAGCTCGAGCTCGAGCTCGGGCTAGGAGGAGGTGACAGTGTTGTTCACTTTTAGTGAGATATGATAGATGGCCTCACAGATGGCTCAGGTGATGAGCCTATATCAGCAGAGACACAGCCCACTACTGCAGCCCTGTGATACTAGAGAGAGAGAGAGAGAGAGAGAGTGTGTAGTGGGCCAGGCCGAGCTTTCCGAGCCTCAGTAGAGATAGCATCTTTTCGATGCATAGATGGCATAGTGGTGACTGCCCTGATGACACATAGAGATTTAGCTACTGATAGAGGGTAGAGCATCCTACTATAGATCATTATACTTTGAGGTAGTGTTGGCTGAGTTGTGGGCACCTTCTATAGCCAGCAAGTGAGTAGAGGGACTAGGTCGAGAGGCCTCAGGCCTCAGTGGAGCAGCCATGGCCAGTGAGACCTAGTGATGCTCGTGTTATGCCACCACCATGAGATAGACCAGCCACCCCATCTGAGGGCTCGAGTCAGCCTTGATGATTGTATTTTCACATACGCCTCTTGATGAAGGCTATGAGTAGATTGTGCTCGATGTACACCATTCTTTATTTGTATAGTAGTTTTGACACATGCCTCTGATGAAGGCTTTTGTATTTGGTGATTTGATGTATATCATCTCTTTTTTGTATGCCTATGATGAAGGCATTTTTTTTATGTATAGCATGATGTATACCCATTTTTATATATATATATATATACCACACACATATATATATATATATATATATATATGGACATTTTTTGACATGACATATGTGTTTATGAGATGTTGGACATTATTTATTATTTCTTGATGGAGTTCATGGATAGATAGATGTGTTTGTGATATATCTTGATTTGATTTGACATGTATATGTATATGTATCCTGATTTGTTGATGTATTTCATGTGTTTTGATTTCCATATGATAGATCTTGTAGTTATATCAAATGTATTTTCTCATGTGATGTGCCAGACTTAGTGGATGGGATGATATGATGATATGGGTGTGGGGGGATAGATTTTGATATTTGTGATCCCTCTTGCCCCCATTTGATGATACGATATGTGATGATTAGCTTAGCATTCATGTATGATGTATACTTAGCTTTTTCTTGATATATGATGTATAGATGATGTTAGATGTGATGATATTGATGGAAATATGATGATGTGATAACAAAATGATGCACATGCAACAAGAAAACACAATCAAATGCCAACAAAGAACATAATGAACTAATACAACAATGTATCATGACTCATTAGCATGCAAAAACACACTTCAATATGCACAAGTAAGAATAAATCTAATCTAATCAAGAAAAGATGAATCCTAACAAAGCATGCCTAAGCAACAAACAAAACAAACAAAAACAAATGTACAAACACAAAGAAACTATACAAGCAATCAAGCAAAAGAAACAAGACAATGCAAGTAAACTTAAGTAAATGTTTTTGTAAGATTTGTTTTGTAAGACAATTTTCTATTGTTTAGGGTTTTCTAACATTTTGAATTGTTTTTGTGTTTTGTGAAACAATTTTCTATTGTTTTTTGAAACAATTTTTTTTTTTTGAAACAATTTTCTTTTTTGTGAAACAATTTTCTATTGTTTTTGTGTTTTGTGAAACAATTTTCTATTGTTTTTGTGTTTTTCCCATAGTTTTCTAGAGCTTATGCATAGGTAACCAAGAAAAGTGTGGATGCCCCCAGCGTTAGATGGGGAATATACAAGGGCAAATGCCACATGCTTATAAACAAGAAGGTGAAGTCATGTAGAAGTGCCCCCAACGTAAGATGGGGAATAGACAAAGACCATGCCCTTCATAGATGAACAAAAGGAGACAAAATGGATCAAGGCTTGACAAGATTGGCTCAAGGAATCTCGAAGGTAGAACTAGCCCTAGGCTAAGTAAAAGTACCCTCCAGATGCAAGATGCTTGTGAACAACGAATCTTCCCAAGGCACCGAAACGGTTTTCACCCAAGGACTTATCCAAAGTGCCACAATTGCATGGTTTTCACTTATGGATGACCTTTTTTCTTTTTTTTTTTCTTTTTTTTTTTTTTTTGTATTTTGACTATTTTACCATGTTTTTGATTTTTTTTTGCTTTTTTTGATTTTGTGCCATGCTTAAGCATAGAACCACTTAAGGTGCATGGCATTCATGGGCTCATGGAGCTCATCACCATTGGGGTGAGCAAGTTTGTATGCTCCTATGCCATACTTAGCCACAATAACATAAGGTCCTAACCAATGTGGTTTGAACTTTCCTTTCTTTTCTCATTTTCCCTTGTGTTGAATTGATTCTCCTTCATGACCAAATCACCAACCTCAAACTGATGAGGTATGATTCTCTTGTTGTAATTTCTGGAGACTCTATTTTGATACACTTTGAGGTGATTAAGGGCATGGATGTGCTTCTCATCTAGGAGCTCTAACTCAGCCAGTCTAGCCACCCGGTAATCTTCATCTTTATCAGATAATCCCTAAGAGAGATTCTTAGGGAAGGAAGTTCAATTTCTAATGGGATGATAGATTCCATCCCAAATACTAGAGAATATGGTGTCACACCCGTAGGAGTGTGAATAGAGGTCTGTAAGCCCAAAGAGCTGGGTGGATTTGCAAATGCCAATTACGACCTGTCTTACTTACCATTTTCTCCATTATTCACACCAAAGTCTTATTTGTGGCTTTGGCCTGTCCATTACCTTGGGGATAATATGGTGTAGACCATTTTAACCTGATTTGGAACCGATGACAGAGATCCTTTACCATTTTATTCTTGAATGACTTTCCATTATCAGTAATAATGGCTGCAGGAATGCCATACTGGCGAAAATGATATGATTCATGATGAATTTGGAAATTTGAGCTCTGTTACATAGGTTAAGGGGACAACTTCCACCCACTTGGTAAAGTATTCAGTAGCCATGATGATGTGGGTATGGCCATCAGATGAAGTAGGGGTAAGCTTCCCTATCAAGTCAAGTCCCCATTTAGAAAATGGCCATGGGGTGGTGATGGGTTGCAATGGTTGTGATGGAGCATGGATGAAATTTCCATACTTTTGACAAAGTACACACTTCCTTACATAGTTGCAATTGGTTTCCATGGTAGGCCAATAGTAGCCTACTCTTAACAATTTCTTGGCCAAAACCATTCCATTAGTATGTGCTCACACACCCCTTCATGTACTTCTTTGATTGCTTGGACCGACTCTATCATATCGAGACAATGTAATAGATTCCCATCATAGCCATGATGATAAAGCGTACCTCCTAAAAGGGTATAATGGGCTATTTGGTGAATTAGGATTTGTTTCTTGAGAATGAGAGATGTCGGGAGGGAACATGTTGTCTTTGAGATAGGTAAAGATGGGCTCATACCATGGGGAATTGGGACCAACAACATCACAAGCCAGACATGATTCTGGCATGTCATACGTAGGTTGATGTAGATTTTCCACAAAGAATGGCATGTCATTACTTTCCGGTGGAATGTGGAGCATAGAACCCACTATGGCCATAACATCTGTACAGATCTATTTTGCACTCTTGGAATTTTTCAAATGTGATGTGCACAAAATACTCTTTTAGAGTTTCTACAAACTTCTTGTAAGGTATGATTTTTTCATCCTTAACCTTGTATTCATCATTAACTTGCTTGATAATTAACTGAGAATCACCCACAATCTTAACATGGTGAATGTCCCATTTGATGGTGAGCTTCATCCCTATGATAAGTGCCTCATACTCTGTGATGTTGTTCATGCAAGGAAAACCTAGATGAAAATCCTGTGGTATGGGGTCACAGAAGGAGTAATGAGGACCACACCTTGCTGAACCATGAAAAGTAAAGGACCCATCAAAGTGTATCTACCACATGATAGATTCTTCAATATATAGCAATGAGGCATCTGGAAGATCTAGATTCAAAGGTTTAGTGCCTTGCAAAGGTGCTTCTGCTAATTGATCAGTGAGTACTTGTCCCTTAACCAACTTTTGATGCACAAACTCTATGTCAAATTCACTTAGTAGAATGATCCAATTAGCCATTCTTCTGTGAGGGTGGGTTTAGACAACAAGTACTTGAGTGGGTCAACTTTGGATATAAGCTTGGTTTTGGTATTCAATAGATAATGGTGAAGTTTTTGAAAAAGTAAAAAACAGCCAAACAAGATTTTTCAATTTGGGGATAGTTGAGCTCATAAGATGATGAGAGTGTGACTGAGGTAGTACACCACTTTTTCTTTGTGACCAAGGTGTATTGGGTGAGCAACACACCAATAGAAAATTGAGTAGCAGAGATATAAAGTAAGAGTGGCTCACAGGAGTTGGAGGCATGAGGACAGGTGGATTGGCCAAGTATTTTAAGCAAGGAAAAGGCTTGTTGTTGCTCTGGTCCCAGATGAAGGTGACATCCTTTTTAAGTAAGGTGGGTGAATGAATGACACTTATCAAGCAAGTTGGGAGATGAAGTGGTGAATAGCTTGTATTTTTCCTTGCAAGCTACGTAATTGCTTAATGTTCTTAGGAGGAGGCATCTCAGTAATAGCAGACACTTTAGTAGGGTCTACCTCAATTCCCCTTCTTGATACAATGAAGCCCCAACAATTTTCCTGATAGCACGCCGAACACACATTTCTTTGGATTCAGCCGGACCTTGTACTCTCGTAGGTGCTCAAAGATACACCATAAAAATAGTAGGGTGATCTTCCCTTGTCTTAGATTTTCCAAGGATGTCATCCACATAGTCTTCCATGATATCATGGATCATATCATGGAAAATTACCATCATTTCCCTCTGATAAGTAGCTCCTACATTTTTGAGACCAAATGGCATTACTTGATAATAAAGAAGGTACCCCAAGGAGTTGTAAAATCCATTTGTGTTGATCTTCATCAAGCTATCTTGATTTGGTTGTAACCTGAAAAATCCATCCATAAGAGATAAGCATCTCATATCCTGTTGTTGAATCCACAATCATATCAATATTTGGCAGTGGAAAATCATCCTTAGGGAAAGCTTTATTAATGTCTCTAAAATCCATGTAGATTTTGATCCAATGACAAGATTTTTCTAGATAGGGACGATGTTGGATATCCATTTAGAATAATCAATGGGCTGAATGAATCCTACCACAAGCAATCTTTCTAATTCCTCTTTAACCAATAGGGCCACCCTTGGGTGCATCTTTTTGAGCTTTTGTTTAATAGGCTTAGCATGTTTGCATGTATAAACTAAGTTGTGCATGACCAAAGTTGGATCTAAGCCTGGCATATCCTTATAGGACCATGTGAATACATCTATAAACTCCCATAGCAGTAGCATGGTGAACATTTTTATGTTCCTGTGCTGAGAGTGATGCTCCCAATTTGACTATTTTTGGGTCCTCTTCTGTACCAATGTTTACATCGATAGTTTCCTCTACTAGTAACTTTGACAAGTCCTCCATATGCGTAGGATCGGGAGGAAGGTTGAGATCTTCATCCAAGGATGTCTCCATGAGATTTTCATCCTTGGCGTGGTCACTTTTATTGTCCTTTGATTTTTGCACTATTTTTTGGCAGTGCCTCAAAGAGGTTTTCATTGTGTGACTTGGACTTTGATTTTTTTGAGGCTTTGTTTTGGAACTTTTTGCCCTCACTTTTTCTTAAGTTTTTCTGACCATGAAGCTCAAGCCTCCTCACCAAAGTAGGCGTAGGTATCCAAGTCAATATAGAAGCCCTTTTTGTGGTCTCCAATGGGAATTGTATCCCGAATACCCATGAACTCTGTGATAGCTTCATCATTCTCAAATAGATCTAGTGACATATGACGTTGTTGGTCCCATTCAACAAGGGAAGGGTAAACAAGGTCAAGTGTAGGTTCCGTAGGGGTTATGGTTAGGACAATGGTATTCATGAATAGGTTTGTGGAGGCAAGATCCTCATATTGGCTACAATGGGAATCGTATCATTTGTCTAGATAGTCAGAGCTATCCTCACGTTTAGAGAAAGTAGCATCTTGATCATTGGGATGCACCCCATAAGGATGAATTCCAATGCCATATCTTTCTATTTTAAAATGGGAGAGGCACTGGTTCTCGTTGTCCTTGCTCATTTCTTCCGCATCCTAGGCCCTTGTAGCCCATGGAGTACATCATTCTACTAGATTTCTCGTATATTCAGGGGTTTGATAATAGGTTGGATGAGTATCCTCTGGGACCCAAGTCGTAGGTGGATCCAACAATTTTTCTTCAGCCAACAAGCCTCCAGGTAAAAATGACCCAATAGTTTGCTCATTTCTAGGTCATCTAAAATGATAGTTGGGTCGACCTCTAGTCTTAGGTGACAATGAGAGGTCTGAAACTAGGAGGGCTTGTTGTACATTATATTCTCCACATCCGTATTCTAGGATCTTCATTTCCCATGAATCAAAAGGAGAAGTGGATGTAGAGGCACCATGGGTGCAAGAACTGAGAGAATCGAATCTACCCGGGACTCCATGGCTTCAGATTGGAGAGGAACGACTATATCGGTGGAGGGACACACATATGTACCCTTACGTGTAAAACTATTGAGAGCTCTGTAATGAGTGAAGGGCTCTGAATCTCCTTGTATTGTAATAGTGTGTCCCTCATGCTTCAGTTTAATGCATTGATGGAATGTTGATGGCACGACTGCATGGCATGAATCCATGGTGGCCTAGAAGCATATTATGGAAGTTCCAAGTCTAGGACATGGAACTTTGTTTGATGAAAAGTGGGACCCACTTCCATGGGCAACATGATTGTGCCCACTGACTCCCTTTCGTGTTGTTGTAAGTGGTGATAGTAATGATGTTTGACTCAAGATCTGCTTTAGTATGTCCTAGCTACTTAACCAACTTCAGTGTGCATATGTTCAACCCTGATCCATTGTCCACAAGCACTCATTTGATCTTCTTATGGGTAAAAATACCTCAATGTACAAAGGAAGATTATGCGTTGGATTTTTAGTAGTGGGATTTCCCTATGATCAAAGGCAATGTGTTTAGTTGGTACAATGTTTGCTACTGCGGCCTGAAGATGTGTAGGATCTATCTCTAATGGCACTCCTGACCCCTGAAGAGTTTGGTATAGAATGTCTTTGTGTACATTTGATATCTTAAGAAGATCCAAGATCAAAATCTTGGTAGATGTTTTCTCAAGTTGTTCTAAGAGGTCATACCTACCATTTGGTGGGGTTGATGGAGAGGGTTCAAGAATCACAAGGTGGGCATGCCTTGTTACCATGGCACAATCCTTTCCCTTGATTTGGATGGTGTTGACATGGTCAGTAGGAGAGTGAATACATCCAATAAGTGAATCATAATGATTGTTGTCTCTTTTGGTATATAAATAATTCGTTGCTTTATAACTCTGGGATGACTCTCCCGATCCGGCTTTGACTCTTCTGATTTACCATGTTTGGGGAATGGTTCTTTATATATCCCCATATTTTGTTGGGTGTCTGAGTTTTCTCTGGGTTGTCCACCTCTATCTCCCCATTGTCGATGAGGTCTTGAATATAGTGATGAAGTCATAGACATTTGTCTATTTTATGTCCCTTGACATGATGTAATTTGCAATAGTCATGCTCCTTGTACCATGATGGTTTTGGAGCATTGTCATCAAAGGGTTGTGTCGTAGGGTACGTCACCATGTGAGCCGCATCTAATTGTTTTAATATAACCAAAAAAGGCTCATTGAGAGGAGTGAACATTCTTCACTTTGGTGGTGGTTGAATAGGTCCTTTGGTCAGTTTAAAAGGTTGACCGGTTTGAACCATTTGTACACGTTTGGAATTTGTGATCCCGTCACCCACCACATTTTTTTTTGTTAAATATCTTTGGCTTCTCCGTAGGTTTAACACTATGATTATCCTTAGATTGTGACTTAAGAGTTCCTTTGGCAATAAGGGCTTTCTCTATTTGAACCCCCTTTTCAATGACCTCCTCAAAAGTGTGAACACAATGCATTTGAAGGTGGAAAGCAATGTCTGGATTTAGGTTGGGCACAAAGATACTTACCAACTATTTTTAGGGAAAGCATGCAAGGGAAGCGGCTAGCTATCCCTCTCCACCATTGTAGGAAGCTAGTGAAAGTCTCATTAGGGTGTTGTTTGGTGCTACATAAATCTGCCATGGTGATATCACTTTCTATATTGTATGAGAAGTGACACACAAACCTCTCTGCCAATTCTGGCTAGGTAAAAATAGACCCCGAGGTAAAATGAGTAAACCACTCCAAGGCTTGACCTCCTAGACTCTTGGGAAAGAGTCGTATGAGATAATTATCACTATAGGACACCTCTTGACATGCCATATAGAAATCCTTGACATGATCTCGTGGATCTCCCTTCCCTCTATATTTGTCAAATTTTGGCATGTCAAATTTTTTAGGGAAAGGTTGAAGTGTCATAGCTTTGTCAAAAGGATGGGGACATAGTTCTTCATATTGATACTTTCTAATGCTCCCCACATTTGCTCTCTTGAAGACTTGTGAGTGTTTCTTTCATAGATTGTACTTCTTGTGTGAGAAATTGTTCTTTAGTGGGAGAAGCGGGGATATATACTCGATGATACTCCGCATTGTCTTCTCCTTGATTTTCTCTATGGAGTTCACTGATTTTGACCTTAGGCCTTGGTTTTGGACATTCTTGCTTGCTTCCTTTTGTACATGAGAGGTTAGCAAGGCTAATTGTTGGCTAAGGTTACTAATTTGTTGTTGAATGGTGACCTCTTCTTCCAAAGGTTCCTCTTCTTCCTCATATTGTGGAGGTTCTTCAACATTCTCGTGTCCTGACCTGATTTTACGTGGCACTTTGATAAAGGGTATTCTATGTCCCACTACATTATCATTTCTGTTGGAGGTAGAAGCATGTCCGTGTGTTAAAATATCCTCCATGTTGATAAGAGGTCGCTCCTCCTCATTGGCGTTATTCGTAGGTGGGATTGTTTCATTTTCCGTGGGCATTTTGGCCCCTAGTTCTACAACCCGTGCTAACACCCTATCCTTGTTTCTAAAAAGGAACTCATCTAATAAGGTGGGGTCAAAGTCAAATTCCACATGTGGGGATTCCAATTCATCACCACTATGATCAACCATGTCTTCTATCTCTTTTTCCATGGAAAATAGAGGCCCTAGATCATGTCCAATAAAAGGGTTTGACCCTTGTCTATTTGAGGCTTCCCAAGCTTGCACTTGTTGTGCCTCGTATGTTTGCTTCTTGAGCCCTAATCATGTTTTGGGAGCCATGATTTGCAATAGTTTCACTAAGGTAAGTTGTAAATGTGTTCAAAACTTTGTGACCACACCTAAGTGAAATGCAAGATGAATGTCAAGAATATGAATGAGTATAAATGTTAGAATACCAATGTGATAGAGTGATAAATCAATAGTGACACAATGTTTGGTACCTAAGCCTATCAAATGAATGAAGTACTTCCTAGATTGTGCTTCAAAAAGTAGTTGGTGTTGTAAGATAATTAACAAGATGTCCTCACTTATGCCAAGTTCAAGGGAATGAACAAGACGTAAGTAAATACAAGAAGTTAATGTGACCTCCTAACAAGGTATACTAGAAGCAAGCTCAAATTGATTAATACCTATATCCCAAAAAGTGCCAGTTATAATTTGTGAGTGACACAACAATGTCACCAAGATATGTTAACCAAACTTTGTGAGAAAGTAAGGTATTGATATCAAGATGATATTGATATAACACATGCACAAGTGGTAACACGTAGCACTCTTCAAAATCGAGGTAATAATAGAGTCAAACTAAAAGCTTAAAGTATAACTATGAATTGTTAAAATGTGTATAATGTAACCTTACAATATGGATATTTAGGTCAAGTTTACAAGAAACAAGACGTAAATACCAAAATTGTAATGATACGATATAAACAAGGTAACCTTTCTAAGGAAGTTCAAGATGATGAACCACGCCTAACTATGATGACGATCCTGACATGGGTATCAAGATCACAAAGGCTACCAATGATATGAATATGCCTCCACACACTTTAGATGTTTAACTTACCCAGCCACAAACATGGATGGGCGTAAATGGACAAAAAAGTGGTAGAAACAATCGATTGGTAACACAAAGGTAGTCACCCTTCTTTTGATCAACAAAGTGTCAAAAGAATGTGAAGGAAGTAGATCAAAATGGGGATGAAAAATGTTGGCTTTACTTTGGCAGAGTTTCACCTCACCTTAAGGCAAGTGAAAAACTAAAAAAAGTAACGCGTCACATGTTTCGTGATGAATGATGGCTCACAACTCAACACTTGTTTTGAAATGGTCAAAGTGGGCTCCTGGCCAAAGAATATCTTCCTAGGTGGTTCTCTCATCCTAGGTGTTACAAAGTTGTCTTAAGCGAGTGTGATTTACCCAAATAGTCCCGACTATCTTGGGAGTATCTCAGCTTTACTTTACCCCCTTCGAGCACAAAGGGAAACTAGTGCATCCACGTGTGCTCTCCTGGGGTCGCCATATGGACAACCGGTAATGCTATCTCACAAGGTAATACTAGTCAAGTAGGTAGTGTGGAGCACTTCCCATTTCATCCACAAGGTTCCCTCTTGTGTGGACTACTTTGGGGTTCCTGGTACCACCCCCATTGTTGTAGCTTAAGGTGTTATGCCAAAGGGGTTATGTTCTAGTTGAGTGGATAGGGACGTACCCTTTTCTAAAACCTGTACAATATAGTGTTTTGAATATGTTGTTCTTTTTATCTTGTTTAATTTAGATGTGGTTTTCTTGAACACCATTTGGAAACTTGTATGACAATTGTATTAGTAGTTTTTGACTTTTTTGATTCCACCTTTCTTTGACAAGCGTGTGTTTTGGTCCTGCACAATGAGTTTAGTAGTTTTCCATAAAAAGAGTAAACATCATTTCTGATTCTCAAGATCATCCAAGGATGCAAGAGAAGAGCATACGTGATGTTTCCAAAATCCAAGAAGATATCAAATGGAAAAACACTTTAATTCAAACACACCAAGTTAAACCATTCCAATTCAGATATTCCTAACAATTTCAAAGCATCAAAAAGACCTAAGAATCATTTCGATTCCCAAGATCACCCCAAGGGATGCGAGGGAAGAGCATACGTGACCTTATTCTTATAAGAAAACATGCAAAGGTTTATCTAATCTAGCAAAAACATGTAAACATACCCTGCAAAAATAAGCATTAATTAGATGAAAAACCTGCAAAGAAGTTAGCACCCTAACACCCTAATTTTAAGAACATGGAAAGATACATGTGCCCTAGTTTGGGGTGTGTGCATGTGGGTTAGGGTGGATGTGCCACTCTGTATTTTCTAACTTATGCAGTGCACTATGCGCCAGAGAAAGGTGTGTGTGCTAGGATAAGGGTGTGCACCAAGGAGGTAAACAACAATATTAGGATCGATAGAGTGCATGCACCACCCAGAGGTGCTGCGCTATGATTAGGGTGTGTGCCACAACCGATAAAAAGTAGTGCTCAATTCTAACAAGCACCACATGCTACCAAAAAAGTGCCTGCGCCACCAGAGAGAGATGCCTACACCTGGGTTAGTGTGTATGTGTGTCTGATAGGTTTTCACGTTGTAGTGAAGGTATAATATGAAATGGCATCTGCACCTGGGTTATGTGCCTGTGCCCTAGTTAGGGTATGTGTGCACTGGGGTTAGTGCATGTGTGCCAGGGTCAACAAATAGAGATTCAAGCTTTGACAATGTGCCTCTATGCCACCCGAGAGGTGCTTGCGCTAGAATAAGTGTGTGCATGCGCCCTGTTAGTGTGTCTGTGCCACTCCTGCAACCAAAGTATGGAAAAAAACACAACAAAGCTCACAATACCTCAAATTTTAACAAGTTAGCTTGAAATTGGCAACAACCCATTAAAATGATAACTATGAATGAGAACCTACACATATAATATTAGCAAAAATCCCAAGAAATTGAACATTAATTACTATATGTGCATATCAAAGGTTAGCCAAAACAATAGAATTCAAGCTAAAAAAATGCTAAGGGACTAGGGATCTCGGTCCCCCACTGGGTGTGCCATATGTGTGCGTGTATTTGTGCTTAAGCTAAGTTAGATGAATAAGAACTACCACCTAAATAGTTCTATAACAAAGCTAAGACAAAATCTAAGCACCATCAAAGATGAGAGCTAAACAAGATTAATACTAAGCATAATGCATTAACTTTGAATTAACATGCTAAAGTATTCAAACCTCTACTTCTCTAGATTACCAACAAAAAGTAAATGGACCTATGTAGACTCCATGGCAATCAAATTGATTGTTTTGATCTTCAAGAACCTAGGAATGGGAGCTCATCAAAGCTTGGCTACAAGACCCTTTGACTATTCCCATATGACCCAAGCACTTGGCAAAATGCAAAGAGAAGGAGGCTTAGCTCTTCAAATGGTGAATTTCTCAAGAGTAACAAAGGAAAAGCTTATAGTCTATTTGTTATGTGCTTTGCTCTTGTCTTCTCAAGAAATTTAGGTGTAAGTGTAAAGGTAGGAGGAGGGCTCTTTATATAGCCCAATGGATAAAGGAATCACTACATCCCTTTGCATGTGGGATAATAGGGATGTTGAGTTAGTTGTGGATAAGGGGGGTTTAGATAGGGTTGAGTTAACTTTAGGAGGGTTTAGCTTGTCCTTTAGTGACCCATGTGGATAAAGGGGGCTCATTAATTAATCAAGATGATTTAATTAATAGATGTGCAAGCTTTTCACCCCACATTAATATTAATTTAATTTTTTTATTAAATTAATCCGCATCCTCCTAACTTTCATTATTTTATTATCTTAATTGACCTAATTTTCTACCTCACCTAGACACCTCATCCAGCCACCTCACGCTCGACCTATTGTTGGCATGTTTCCATAAATAACATGATAACTAAGTCTTACTTTCCTTAATGAGATAAGATTTAATCTAACCCAAAAATCAATGCCTAATATTTCTCTAACCAAATTCCTGCTCATTAGAAGGGAAGCGTCATTACGATCCACGAAAAAATAAACCAACTCAGCCCAAGAAATTAGAAAGATCTTCCCATTTTAGTAAACCTAGGAAATCGTACCTTAAATAATGTCGGTCAGGACCTAAACCGATGTCGGTCCAAGACAGAACCATCATTGGTTATCATTTATTCACCTTAGCAACCTTGTTTGAGGATTTGGATCATTCAAGACTAGAGAAGAAGCGAGATCGAGCTGCATGCAGCTAGAACCAACATCTTTCCATGTATCCAAGTATCCAAAACCATCATCCAGGTAGATCTAGGAGCATTGTACCTGTGGTATCATTCCGGAAACACCAAACACCATTCCTCCTATCAACAATCACGTCCATCTAGGTATCAAACCTCCATCATAGTATCTTGTTAACCAACATTATTCTATTTTTCATTCTAGTAGGCTTTTTTACTTCCATTATTAGTTTCTACTTGAACTCTCACTTCCCCACCATTTATCTCCATACAAGTTTGATCATTCCTTCACCCACACCATAAAATCACCCATACCCTGATAGACATCTCTGAGTATTTCCAACACTTCCCCAGACTTACATCCACTCCTCACCATCTCTGAATCAGTCTCAAACAAATCCTAAAACCATGAAATATTGAGTTATTGAAAATCAGTAGTAATGTCTTCGGTTATTACTAAATCGCGTAAATCGACACGAGACCAACACTAGTCTTTGTGTTTTATACCTTTCCCAAAAATAGAGCCAAACAACCTCCTATCAATTGACCTAAACAACCCAAAATCAGACACGACCGGACCAAGTACCTTGACGATTTACCTCCTCCTTTATATCCAACCATAACCTAGCTTGTTGTTATTGGATTTACTTATTCAGACTTGAATGAGATACCTAACTCATATCAACTACACTAGGACTTTACTTCTTTCTCACATTAATTTTTTTAAACAGTGGATTAACATTGACTATCTCAGTAAGTATCACACTTCTCGGAACTAGCATATCTTTAGGAATTCCTTTGTTATATATCATTTAACTTCTCTTTTGTGGTCTTGTTTTCTATTACGGGTAGTCCCTCCTATCCAAAAGGAATCTCAAAATTGACACTAGATCGAAAAGTTAGAACGTGCACAACCACCATTAATCAATTCATTTAACGGGGTATTCCTCCTAGCCCATAACCCTATCTCTGTTTCATCATTTAAGAACGTAAAGAAAATGGTGAAACATTTTGGCATGACTCCAATGGGACCCATCAAGGGTTCTATTACATTTTCTTCATTTCTAGGTGAAATTTGTGTGTTTATTTCCCTTTAAAAGGATTACACAATAATTTTCTTCCCTAATAATCCTCTCTTCTTTCTAATTTCTCTAAAAGAAACATTTCTCTTGGTGCATTTTTTAGGAATCATTCTTCTTTCTTACTTTTTGCATTTAGTGAAAGAGCGTGCCCTCTCATGTTCATCATTTGCTTCATTGAACATAATATTTTTGATTTGGGCTTAAAATTGGTTGCATTACATTCACATTTTCTACATTTAGCTCACATTAAAATGAGGGCAACCTATTATATGTTGGAAGTCATGGGTAGCTGATGGTTGACAAAAAGAATCATAGAAAGCACATTCTATCTCTCTCTCTCTCTGTGTCTTACCAAACTTACACAAAATTCAAATATACACATCTTTCGTAAATAACATCTTACTTTGAACACATGTCACTAATAACATGATCTAATTTTCAGGTACTCCCCATCTCGTTACCTCTATCGATTCATTATCTCAGAGGATGGCCTGTCCCCACCATAACATACTTGAAACCTCTCCTTTTAGATATCCTTCTTCGTAGGAATCCTTCCTCACCAAAAACTCTATTTTAGAATTCATGAGTCAGTCTTCTAAATAGCATAAGCTCAAAACATTAAAAGTCACTTGCTAGGTACATGTTTTTAGTGTTTGATTGATGTGTATTTTTAGGTGTGAGAATACTTTTCTCCATTTCTTCCATTTTGTTGCCTTACACACTCCATGATCATAGTTGGAGTATTCTGACTTCTTCTGAGTGTGTCAGGACTTCATTGCATCATCTCCAGACCTCTAGGTTGATTATTTATCTCACTAAAATTCATAACAATCCATTTTTTAAATCTTTCCAATTTTCCCGATGTCGGCATTAGTTACCCCACGACCGGCATTAGTTTTCCTTAACCGACATCAGTTTTATGTTCTTTTAGGTTAAATTTCCTAAAGAACCCTTATTCCATTTTATTTTTCATCAAAGTTCCGGTGAGTTTTGCAATATCTCTGCTTTGATAAATACTCATTATACAACTTGTTCATCTGACCATCACTAGTCTTTTCCTCATTTGATAAAATTGGTCATGTCTCATAGTCATCGATTGTGGTTACCCCTTAATCAACATCGGTCAACCTTAATTGACGTTGGTTACCCTGTATTGAACATCAACTAATATATTACCCAAATCTACCTATAGACACCTATTTTCTTCATTTTTACTACCCCTGTGTCATCTGTAGGATACAGAATCACCTGATATATACTCATTCACATGGTGTTGACTCACAATCAAGCTAATGCCCTTACATTTCACGCAAGTTGTCAACCACTCCTACCTAGCCCTTCACCACCCTCTATCATGTCACCCATGGATCCAACCTTACCTACCACCATTTCCGTAGGTGATGAGGAATTTGCACGACTCCTTGATCAGAATCCTGACCTTATAGTTCTACCTTTCCCACTCTTCCACTCAAGAATCTTTAGGTTAGTTGATATATGGCATGCCTGTATCCATCTCTCCTACCCTTATTCTCACTTCTGCATTAGCCCCTAATAATGTGGCATTACCTTCACTTGCTTCACCCCAGTGGTTTCATAGCTAGGACCCATACCCACTATGACCATTGCATCTGTAGTATCAATTGCACACCTGTAGTATCTGTTGTCCCCTCATCGATGACCCAAACCATAACCTCATCTACACCCATTGTCTCACACATACCCATTATAACACAACCACCCGTGGTGTTAGTGACCCATACTCCATTCTAGAACCTTGTCCTCTCCATCCCACAAAAACTTCTACCAATCGCTACTAGAGTCACTACGACCATCCCACCTATATAAACATACTATCAACAACTCCCTATCTCGTATGTCACCCATTCTAGATACATGCCCGCTATGTCGGTCCCTCATTCTCAACCTCCCTATTCGACATCACCATATAATGTAATGCCACCCACATCACATGTTCAATACTAGCCCCCTTTTTCCACAGGAGGAACCCCTCCACCACAACATACCAATGACCTCATCAAATCAATGATGGAAAGTATGTAGACACTCGAAGCATTAGTTTCATGCTCATGTAATTCTCTCACCTACGATGAAATCTGTAATGATCCCATTCATCTGTCCATCCCTATTTTCCCATACCTGTACATTGAGAAATGCCAAAATTCAACCGTTTCAATAGTAAAGAAGACCCACAACAACATTTGCGGTCTTTCAAACATGGGTGTTACCTGATCACCCATGATGACACTTTACTCCTACAAACCTTCTCGATGTCCCTGACAGGACCTACCTTGGACTGGTATAGTGGGCTACCAAGACACTCCATCTACTCATTTAATCAAGTATCCCAAGACTTCTTAGATCACTTCTCCATCAACATTGTTAAGAATTTTACCATGAATGATCTTTATTCCACACGACAAGATAACAACGATGAGTCTATCGTTGACTTTGTCACTGCTAGCACAACCTAATTAAAAACTCACATTTCAATTACCTAAAAATGAACTCATAGGTTTGGTTACTCGGGCTTGCACAAGACACGTCTCACCAACTCTATCGGTGTAAACCTTTCACACTTTTGACAAGGCATTCACCATGGCATGGAAATTGGAAATTCATGCTATAGAAGAGAATAAAATTCAACTTTGTAACAAGAACATTACATTCAAATAAAATGATGCTTCTTCATCTTTGAAACCCCAAAAAAACTATTCAAAACCCAAAGGATGTGCCAATGCCGTAGTTCTCAAGGCCGAGTCCTTCTCATCAATTAAACCTAGCCAAATCTCCTTCTAATATCTCTCTCGTCTAAGATTTCTAGTTCAGATGAGAATAATGAAATTACACTTCGATAGGAGAATCTTACTCTTCTATTTTGGAAAATATTGTTAAGCCTAGTGTCATTACCCTTCAACCTATAAAACCCCATACTATTTTTTTGACCTGAGCGACCCACACCCGCATGGTATAAGGAACATGACTTTTGTAACTATCATCATGTCAAAGTTCATATCGACAATAACTACATCACCTTCAAGAATATCATCCAAGAAATTTTAGACAATGGGGATCTAGTCTAGGATAGCTGAATGCACCCACTAGCCAAAACCTACATATATTCAAGAAGCCATTTCCTAATCATTCCCATCTTCCAACCAAGTGGTGACACTTCAAACAACAATAGCAATGTCCGTGATGTCTACAATATTTTTGATGACATATCGGTTGCTTCCCAATTACCTCATGTTCCTTCCATAGATGAAATCTTAGCCCGAGCTCCACTACCTACACAAGGACCTATTTCATCTACTCCTCCACCCATAGATGAACCCCCTTCATTTTCTCCTTCACCTGTGGAAGAGTCTATACTTAGCACACCACCTTTAGCCCCTCAAATTCTTTGAGAAGTTATCAATGGCACCTCTCCTACTCATAGGAGATACATGTTCACAACCTACACCATCACAAGGAGAGTCAACCTCATCTAGCCCATCCTCTCCTCTACCCATAGAGGATCCTATAGGAATACCATTTCCTTTAGATGACCATTCACCATCGGACCTTCAAGAGCCCGCAGATCTACTTTCAGCTCTCTTACCCATAGAGTCCAAGGCTATTTATTTCCTGTGTCTCAAACATATTTTATGGGAATTAAAACTTGATCCACGTTAGCCCCGCTTTACAACAGCACCATTTTCACGCTTGACCAATTTCTTGGACTATGTCGATAGAGCCTTACTTTGGGGATGCCTTCTATTTCTGTTTCAACACAAATGTAATTATCCTCGTTGACACCTCCATTATTTATCCAAAAGTGTTTTGAGGATGAACCAAACACAACCAAAAAAATTACAACACCTTCCATGTCACCACCCATGGCCCAACTCACACCTTTTCCCATAACCCAACATACATCTACACCCAAACACCTACCCTCACCTATATCATCTCCCTTACCTAAACCTATCCCTACCTTGGGGGTCATACCAATAGCTAGCCTTACTCACCCACCCATCAAATTAGATTTATCCACATCTTCCAAAACTAACGCTAAACTTACCCTAGCCCCTAAAAATAAGATCCAATCTCCTAGGCCTCATACACCAACCTCACTTACCATGCCATTACCACCCTCACCCCTTCCATCCATCCTAGGACCTCATCCCTCGACCCTGGCCAAGAAACCCCCATGCACCAGTAAACTAAGAACCCAACAACCCATTTCCTCAACTTATACCTCTAATATACCCAAGTGACCCACATAACTTTTGCACTCACTTGTAACCTTCCTACCACCCATACCTCCACTACCATCTTCAACGTCTTCACTACCCATGACACTTTCTTCTCTTTCACTCACACCTCTTGCCCAACCTACACCACCCACCTCCACAGCATCTCAATTACCCCATGGGTAACCCATCCTCTTCCACCATCATATTTTCCCTCCACATCTCGTACACCCATGTCATCATTTCCCAAAAAGATGCAACCTAAAGCTAAAAATCCTCTACCCTTCAATAAGGTAGTTAAACCAACCAAACCTTCCGCCGCTAGCTCTTCTACCATGCCCGTACCCAAGTAGATGCAACCAAGACCTAAGACCACTTCACATACCAAACTAATAAACCAACCCACCCCCTCCTATAAATCCTCTTCCTCCATAATCAGCTATACCTACACCCAAACCCACATTCACCTCCCATTGTGATCCACTAGCAAGATCCTATGCCAAAATCTTAACCAATCTCCTCAAAAATTCTGTCATCACATTACCACCTCTTAGACCTTACGACCCACTCAAACCCAAACCAAAATGGTTTAATGAAACCAAAATTTGTGCCTACCATCACATTCTAGGACATGATGTAGAGAGCTATAAGGATTTAAAAATTGCTCTTGTCCAATTGTGTCCTCTGAAGAAGAAAAATTTTGACAACGACGATCTTCTTAATGAGGAAACCATTTTTCCTTCACCAATTTCCATAGATCTTCTCCCATTACCTACTCAGCAACAAAAATATCCACCCCTAAGATTCAAGATTAACATGGTTCATATCATAGAGTTGGCCAAACCACCACCAAGATGCAAATGCACCCTACTCATTTCATAAGGATTGTATCCCCAACTAGGGTTTTTTCCCTCATGTCGTTATACCTTCCATGACACACCATCTTCATCCACCTCCCCTCAGATTAACATGATCAACATTTCCACCTGTGCTCGTAAAGACAAGGGATAGGAAAAAGCAATTGGCCCATTAACCAACCCTATACCCAACCTACCATCCACACCCATACCCAAAGTCACCATTCGAGGTCTTGCATATCCTATTTCCGATGGGGTCACACATCACATAATTCTAAAACAACTACACCAATCCCCCCTCAAAATGTCTTTATATGACCTCGTCCAAACCTTAGGGTCACATTTTCAAGCCCTCATGGAGGTCCGTAAATCTATTGAAGTCTTACCAAATGACCCCACACCCATAGCCTCCATCATTACCCCTCACCATGTAGCCTCTCTCACTAGATCATCACCTTCCTCTACACCTCCACCTACTCGCCAAGTGGCCACCCTCAACTTTTCAGATGAAGAGATCACTCCCTTCCAAAGTATGGCAACCCCGACCCCGCTCTTTTCATCTTTGTCTTTATCGACAATATACACATACAACATGGTATGATCGATGGTGGTGCTAGCATTAACATCATCTCCTCCAACACATATGACCAAATGTGAATACCTACCAATTGTATGCATGGTAACCCAGTTATGCTACGCTCCTTCAATGATGCCATGACTTCTACCCTAGGTACCATTCTTCTCCATGTCCACATGGGTCCCCGCACTATCTCGGAACTTTTCTATGTCCTAGAAGGGGAGTTCCAGTATAACTTGCTTCTTGGTCGACCCTAGATCTATGTCATGGGTTGTGTCCCTTTGAATTTACATAGTTTCCACAAATTTAAACATGAGGGACATAATTACACCATCCCTACCAACCTATCATCTTTCAAGACCCGTAACATATTATATCGGCCCAATGATGTGCTTGTACCAGTCAAAGCATCTGCCACTATCACTACTTCACCTTCACCCACAAGTCCATCCACCAAAACTACCACTACATTTGCTACATCTAACCTTGTTATCCCCACTGCAGCTATAGCCTCTACCGCTGATGCACATGTTTCCTTGTCATATAGCGAGCCATCTATCCCCACTACCCATATACCAACTACTAATCCCTTAGAAGGTTTTTTCAACGCCTCTCTTTGGGGGAATATTGCTTATACAATATTGACACCTTCCTCACCTCACAAGAGAATGGGAATCTACGTCAACACCCCAAACTATGACATCCGTATCGTTGATGCTTTTCCTTATGGCCCTCCCCACCTTTACACCAATGTAACATATGGGGGACTTGATATTTCCACCTATAAACCCGAACCTCCATCCCAAGCTCAACCATTTTCATCGACCTACACTCCCTCACTAATCACTAATTCACTCACACTTTCCTCCACCGATGTGCATGGAAAGGATTTGGCTTTGGCATTTAAAAACAAGGATGCCATAATTTCACTTCATGTACCTCTCATCAACACGATGTTGTAGTGGCATTGGTGTTGATGCTTCACTCTCAAGAAGGTTCATTTCGACCTTATCTAGGATGATAAATATTCCCCATCTCATTCACCCACATTACCATCTTCACACACAGAGTCCATAGATTCTTAATCTATACTCCTAATTTTTTTTCATAAACAACATTTCCTAGGACCGCTGACATATCGACTTGATGGAAAGGCTCCCTCTTCTCTCCCATTCCTGTATCCTGACATGATTGATGATGATACACCTTCTATTAACACCATTCAATTTCACGATGATGAGTCCTTCCTCACCTACCTTGGTGTGGAATACTCTTATATTCATCGATCATTACCCTCTGAGAGGAAAACCATGTTGAATGAATCAACCATAAAAATCAACATTAACACTTAGGATGACCCACACATTCTAAAGACCAGCCAATCCTTAAATGCTACTGAATAGGAAGCCTTCAACTCTTTCCTTTGGGACCATAACAATGCTTTTTCTTGGTCCTATGCCAATATGCCCGGTATCGACCCAAAATCATGGTCTACAATATCGTAACCATTCCTGATGCCAAACCCATCAAACAAAAGCTACGGAATATGCATCCTCACATTACTCTTTTGGTCAAAGAAGAACTTCCACACCTTCTCTCAGTTTCCTTCATCCTACCCATTAACTATCCCCAATGGATTTCTAACATCGTTCCTATCACAAAGGCAACTCTGGGGACTCCACATCTGCATGGATTTCTGTGACCTCAACCTAGTTTATCCTCAAGATGACTTTCCCCTACTAGGAATTGACCAACTAGTTGATCTTAGCATTGGCCATGAAATGCTATCACTCATGGACAGTTTCTTGGGTTACAATAAAATATTACCAGCTCAAGAATATCAACACAATAATGCCTTCGTCACCCCTTGAGGGACCTTCTGCTATCGAGTCATGTGTTTTGGCCTTAAAAATGTCAGCCTTACATACCAACGTGTCATGAATTACGTCTTCCATGACATCATGCATTATGTATTGGAAGATTATGTAGATGATCTACTTACCAAATCCAAACATCAAACCAAACACCTACCCATCCTTAAATTCATCTTTGACCACCTCATCAAGTATTGTGTTCATCTTCAACCAAAGAAGTTTATCTTTGCGGTACTTTCCAGAAAACTCCTGGGTTTCATCATTTCTTTGCATGGCATAGAATTCAATCCTACTAAAGTCAAGGCTATTTTGGAAATGCCTCCACCCACTAATCTCCATCAACTTCAAAGCCTACAAGGAAAGTTACAATCTATTCATTGTTTTATCTCGCAACTTTCCGACCGTTGTCAACCATTTCATCATCTTCTCAAGAAAGATGTTTCATTCAAATGGGATGATGAATTTCATAAAGCATTTGAGGCCTTAAAACAATACCTTCTTCAACCACCATTGCTCATTCCTCATAAAGATGACCAACCCTTTTACCTATATATTTCTGCCACTGACCATTCTTTAGGTGTCATGCTTGCTCATCATGATGACCAACACAAAGAGCAAGTGGTTTATTATATAATTTGTACGCTTCCAGACTACAAAACTAGATATACCCATGTCAAAAAAACTCTACCTAGCCTTATTTTTGTCGCCACCAAACTCCATTATTACCTACTCAACCACAAAAACTTTTTCAATACTAATACTAACCCATTACACTACATGTATGCCAAACAATATCAACATCAATGTGCTGCACATTGGATTATGCTTTGACCGACCTTGACCTCAAATTCATTCATCAAAAGTCCATTAAGGGCCAGGATATTGCTGACCAACTAGTCGACACACCTATTTTCAGGGATCAACCATCTAACTTTGACTTCCCAGATGAGTCTATAGCTACCCTTTCCCTAGACAAACCCACTTACCAAATGACACTCTTCTTTGATGGCTCCAAGTGTCAGTGTGGGGGTGGGGCTAGTGTTATCCTCATTCCTCTTGAAGGTGAACCTATTCCTTTGTCTTTCAAACTCGATTTTTATTGTACAAACAATATTACGGAATACGAAGCACTTGTATTGGGTCTCTAGGCCACTTATGCCTTAGATGTTAAGAAAATCAATATCTTTGGTGATTCTCAGTTGGTCATAAACCAAGTCAATGGTATATACCAGTGTCATAATGAGATCCTTCAAAAGTATAAGTAACACATAGACATACTTTTGACCACCTTTGACCGTTATACACTTCAAACCACCCCATGTTCTACCAATAAATTTGTGGATACTCGGCCTTTTTGGCTTCTTAGATACGTACTTTTCCGCCGACTATAAAATATTTTTCACCATATAAAGGCTACAATCACCCTCTTATTTACCTCGTGAGGTCTACTCCATTGGAACCCTTGCCCTTGACCCACATGACCTTTGGTATAAGAAATATGTAGACTATCTTTTCCTTTACATTTTACTCTCTAATCTCACTCGTAATGGACAACGAGCCTTTCTTAAAAGTGTCTCCCATTATGTCATCATGGGTGGTCTTCTTTACAAGTGCAGCTTCAATGACATTCTCTTATGATGCCTTATGAGTTTTGAAATTCCCTACACCATTAAGGAAGTCCATGATGGAATTTTTGGAGGTCACTTTAGTGGTTTAGCTATCGCAAAACACATCCTTTGCCTAGGATATCATTAGCCAAACCTAAACCGTGACTGTTGTGATTACATCAAACATTGCATGAAATGCCAACAACATGATAGTATCCATCACACACCTAGTCATGCCTTATAGGTCACACGAGACCTTTGGCCTTTCTCTCAATGGGGTTTGGATCTTGTCGGTGAGATCAACCCCCATTCTTCACAACGCCACCAATGGATCATAACCACTACTGAATATTACACTAAATGGGTAGAAGCCATTCCCCTCATTTCTACAAAAGCTGAGAAGATATGTGAATTCATCAACCATCATATCATTTGTCATTTTGGTGTTCCTCATCACCTTATCAGTGATAATGGAAAACAATTCAAAAAAACCCTATGCAAACTATGTGATGCCTTTGGCATCCAACTCAGTTTCTCATCACCTTATTACCCGTAAACCAATGGTCAAGCTAAATCAACCAATAAAACCTTGAACAAAATTCTTATGAAGGTATTCAATGATCTTGCAAAGATTGACATACGCATATCCCTTTTGCCTTATGGGCTTATCGTAATAACATTCACACTTTGACGGCCGCCACACCCTTTTCTCTAGTCTATGGTATCTTGAAGTTGTCTTAACTCTCAAATTATAAATTCCATCTCTTCGTATCTCACAACAAGACATGCTCAATGATGATGACTTTCACTAAGATTATTTTGTGTAACTTTAGTTATTAAATGAATGCCGTCTAAATTCTCTTGACCATGTCCAAATTTACCAAAAGCGTATCAAACATGCATATGATAAACGTGTTCATAAACAAAACTTCTAGGTCAATGACCTCATCCTGAAATAAAATCAACATGTAACTAAAGAAAATGGGGAAAATTTTATCCTAATTGGCTTGGACCCTATATCATTACCCTTGCCTATGGATCAAGTGCTTATCATTTGTCTTCACTCGAGAGGTAAACCCAAACCTGGGCCCTTAATGCCTTACATCTTTGACCATTTTATTGTTGATATCGAGTCCTATATCACTTTTTGTCAGTCGATTGCTCATCCCTTGAGCATTGTTCACCTTCCATATTACCCATTTTTGAGGATCCATGACTCAAAAATAATCATGTGATTCCCGTCACCTTTTAGCCCTATCTTCAATATGAGTACCATATCTCTACTCATAGCATGATTCTCATGGATACTTTTTTCTTCTTCAAGATGGAATCCCATGGTCATTCATCACTCAAAACCACCTCTTTCATAGTTAATTTTTTTGTTGTACGGTCTTGTCATCTAAACAAGAACCTAATCTTCCTCTATAGTCTTGTCCATGACTTAGACATCCAAAAACAAAAAGGGATACAACTCCTTGAGTCAAACTTCTAGCAAAAGATGACTCCCCCAAAAAGGGACATCTCTTCACTTTAATTCCACCACTATAAATAGACTGCTCCCTTAAAGGATAGCTATACAAGGTCATTACAAAATGTAATAAATATCCAAAAGCTTCCCACATCGATCAACTTCATAAATACCTCAAGGAGATAATATACTCATCCCATATAGAATTCCTACATCGATCAGTCTATTATACAAAAAAAGCAAAGGATGAAATTTTCATCATGGACTTGCCTATTCTTGATCCTGGGTCTCTTGTTCTGAAAGACATGTTGTCGTACACTAAGTTACGCTCAATCACCCATTCTCACCTCCTTTCCTTTTTGCCTAATTTCCTCTTTACTCAAGGGACTTGCTGCAAACATGATATTTCATGATAATGTGACTTTCTTCACCTTTAGAATAGTCCATTATGTAATGCCTTTAGGGTCTTTTGTTCATGGTCCCTTCGGTGTATGATCGAATCATTAGCATTCTTATCAATTAAGTGGCTCTTTTACCACCTCTTACCATTCACCTTCCTCATTTCTTATTTCTTATCCTATACAGGACCAACTCATCAATACCTATATTTAACAACCACTCGACCATGCATGTGACCTAAACTCAACCATGCCTATGACCTACATTCAAAATGTCGACCCTTGCCATTCCATTCTTCTATTATCATCATAATCTTCCCTAGCTTATGGGAGAACTACATCGGCCTGAGGTCCCTTTTTGCTAGGACTATGTAGGAAACACTCCGAGGGCATGGGGCCCTTGGAGGTTAGCTCGGCCACTCTCTACCCTGACCCATTCCCCTTTTCCATTCCTATTCACATTCTACCCTAGTTAGTTTCCTTTCTATATCAATAAATAGAAATTAAACCAAACAAACACCAATTAACAAACATCACTATCAACCATTTTTCCACATATCATCATAATGTTCACCAATTTCCACAATTCACAAATATTCGAAATTTCAAACATAACATGCATATCCATCATCATTTGTTTCCTTTGTTACAAATAACATGGAACTTAAATCTAGACCAAAACTTGACTCCACCCTAACTTGATCCATGCCTAAACTAACGTGACTCAATCCATACCTATGACCTGAATCCACCATGCCTATGACCTAACTCCAACCATGCCTATGACCTGACTCTATCCATGCCTAAACTAACCTGACTCAATCCATGCCTATGACCTGACTCCATCCATGCCTATGACCTGACTCTATCATGCCTAACTTACCTAGTTCCCATCACATGTACAACATCATCATCGAAAGTACATATACACATCATGCCATAAACATCATCATCACCATATATATATAAATCATCAACATCTCTACATGTCTACTCAAATATCTCCAATATACAATGTCTCAATACAAATGTCTCAAGATCATCGGCACAGCGTAGGCAAGATTATCATATATAAAACATCATTGACACATAGGCCAAGATTATATACAAAAACATCATCGACATGCAAGCCGATATCATATACAAAAATTCATCGGCACGCAGGCCGGTCCATATCACAAATAATCCCTATACTATCCAAAACGGTGATATCCCTCACCTACCCTTTAGATCTCTGAGTCGGTCTCTCTTGACTCCTCTTCCACTCATGTATGGTGCCCCATACCCACCTCACTACCTGCTGTGGGCCTCGATCTAGTAGTTGATGGCCCCTCACCTAGATCTGGCCTCCATACACTAGTGGCCTCACCCTGCTCCTGCCTCTGGGCTCACGGCCCCCTATGCTCTCCACATTGTAAGTGCGGGATTAAGTCCTCTCACTCAAGGCCTAATGTGCTTGGTACTACACATATGAAGGGACATCTGTCCCTCTTACTACCAAATGATCCTGATAATACCTCGCCTCACCTAAGGCATCCCTGAATCTAGCCATGAACACTGTTTGAGGAGGTGTCATGGGTCTCACTGCAACATATGTACTCTACCCTCTTAATAAGGGTCTCGACCCTATACCTATACCTGTACCATGGGACCCTATCCCCGTGTAGCAATCTAGGCATGTAAGGCAATAATATGTGTCCGTACAATGGCCAACTAACCTGTAACCCTACCACCTATTCCTGTAGGGTGGCCACCTACTCCCCATCTCTGGCCCCACCCTGTGTGGGTACCTGCCCCTATAATGCTGTGACTTGGGCCTAAAGGGCCACCACCTGTTCCTATAACATGGTAACCTCTTTCTGTGAGCCCATCAGTTGTCCATAAAACCTATAACCTAGCCCTATAAGGTGGCCACCTATCCCTGTAACATGTCCCTCTGGACTATGAGGGTGGCCATGTTTGGTTATCCTTGTCTTGGTGGTGCTGCTCATAGGCTGAGTTACCCAACACGGTCTATATATGTCAGTGCACCTAGCATCATCAATGTGTTGGTCCACTAGTGCTTCCTCCTACCCTTTTAGCATGGTAGGTTATGGAGGGGACATCGGCCTCTCCACGTCATCCCTCCTGTACTGTGGGAAGGGAGGTGGTACATCCTATACTAGCCCAAATTATCGTCTGACCCTATCTATGGGTATCAACTCATGCTCTTTTACATGATGCCTCTCTATCCATTGAACCAGCTATAGCTCATCTAAATCTATGGACATCTTCCCATATGATGGAAAACCCACATAGGGCCTCTAAATAATGTCCATGCCAGACAACCCCTCTAGCAAACACCTGTAATAGGCTACATCATATATACTGGCAGCTCTACGTGCTCCGAAGAATCGAAACCCAACACCTATAACCTAATCAAACCAAAATTGACTCGAATGCATCATCCCAAGGCATACCTAGTGGCCTCACACATATAATGTGCTCATATGCCCAATAGTGGAGAAGAAAGGTGTAGCATAGGCTGAACCACCGTAATCTCCTATATGCCCACAACTCCCTGTACAATTGCACCAAGTATGCTCGTGCCCAAGAAAATCAGGTCCTCTCCTCCATCATGTCATAGAGGACCCCATCAACGCCATGGGAATCTCCCACCCTCTGCTTTTGGTAGTGCGAAGTAACATACTACCTCCATAATAAAGACTACTAGCCTCGTCTCCTCTGGATGGGTGGCATACATCTCACCATAGCTTAGACCAGCACTATGGAACATCATCTATGCCATACCCTCACAAAAAACTATCAAAATCAACTCCTGAGACCTCTTAGGAGATAGAATACACTGTTGTCTCACTATCGTAGGCGTAGGATTTGATAGACATTATCTAGGGTGACTATGTTTAATGAAAGGTTTTGCAAGAGCTATTAAAATGGGCTAAGAAACACTAAAGAACCCCAAATATTTTTGCAAAATCCCCTCAATGGACCATATGATAAGAAATGAGCAAGGAATCTTATTTGCATGCATTAACTTGAAGTAAACAAACAACTTAAACAAATGAAGTTAACCTCTATTCTTGAAAGCTTAAAGTAAATAAACCTAAAAGGATCTAAGAAACATTTTATGATTCAAGAGAATGGGATCTCACCATTAATGGCTTCAAGGCCAATGGTTCTTCCCATTTACTCCATGTTATGTGCTAGAAATGCAAAAGAAAAGAAAATAGCTCAATAAAAGGGCCTAATCCTAGTAATAATACTATAATTTAGGTTAGAGGAAGAAGTGTTATTAGAAATGAGAGGGGTTAATAGGTTATTTATAGTTTTCCATTTGGGAAATGGGAGGCCTTTTGGTGCATGTGGGACTAAAAGAGAATCAACAAGTTAATTAGCAAGTCAAAGTAAGATTTGACTAGTTTTAGAGAGAGGTTGATCATGGTTAAGACTAGCTAACCATGTTTAGATGGTAATTAATCCTATTTAGATAGAAATTAGATTTGGGAGGGTTCGGAAGGCCTATAAAATCCAATGAAGTGGATTGATATTATAAGAAGCTAATATAGGTTGTAAAGAAGAGAATATTAGCCAAGAACAGGTTATTTTAACCTATTTAATTAGTTTACTAGAGGAAATATGACCAAAAGAGTGTCGTAAGAGGGGAGTTAGATAGATCTAACTGATAAGGTGTTGCCAATTTGTAGAAAGAGGACTAGCTAGGAAAATAATTAGGGATAAATGGTGCTTTAATCAAACTATAGGTGTCTACATTTTCCCCTCTTTGGGGTTACATAAGCTACATCATTTCAAAGAAAGTAGACAAATACAAATGAGTAGAAAATTTTGAAGGGGTAGAAGAAAAATTAATAAGATGAAGGATGAGGGATGCCCCCTCATGTGTCAATGGGGTGATGGAGAAACTCGATCAATGATCAAAAAATAAAGTAGGAGAGAAAGTGAGAAGAAAGGAGATGAGAAAGTAAAAAAGGGATATTGAGCTATCCACAAACCAATGCTTTATAGAAACAATACATAATCATCATTTTGCTTAGAATCCTCATCATTGGTCCTTATTAAAATGTAAGCATACAATGGAGACTTAAAATGACATGAAAATCCAAGATACAAATAGCCGTCTTGCGCTAAAAATGGCCAACATACACAAATGTAATGTAATATGAGAAATAAACAATCTCACTTAACATGGAAATAAGTACAATCACACACACTTAAACCAACAATGTTCAAGATAGTTACACAAATATTTTGTTATTGAGATGTAGTCCCAAATGTTCTGATAAATGACAAGGGTGAAGGATGATGCCCAAAGAAATGTGTATATGCAAGGAAAATATGAAGAACACTTGGGTCTAGTGAAAAAGTAATGTGCACAACAAAAATAGTACCAGGAAACTAAGAGTGCCCCAGAGTACAGATGAAGTAAGCAGCCAAGCTTTGGTAGATGTTTTGAAGATTTTAAATGCTCCACAAGTCGTTGTTTCAAAATATTTGAAAATGCTAGCAAGATATTAAAGGAGTGCCATGCGAGAGACACATATTTCAGTTGTAGATGAGCAGTTTACCAATTTTAGTTTATTTTCGAAGTATTTCAATGTTTTTGGTTTTTTAGATGGTTTTACAATTTTTAAATTTTCTGATTGGTTGGCAGAATTTGTATAAGAGATCAAAGATCTCCTAAAAATATGCACAACTACCTAAAGGAAAAGGCAAAGGCGTTAGTCAACACATAAAATGCCCTGGCGAGAAGAATTACAAGCCAAAAATAATTATTTAATAAAAATAATCATCACGACAGGTGAAAGATAGAGGAAAAAATAGAAGAAAAATGATAAGAAATGACGCCTAAAATATGCGTAAATCATTCCAATGTAATGAAGAAATGACTCGCAGGGTGACACTAAGCGCCCCAACGTGCAAAAATGAGTAAAAATAATTATTTTAATAGAAAAATAATCATCTTAGCGGATAGAAGAAGGGCTAGAACGATCACGGCGGAGAAAACATGCCCCGGGGCATTGCGACAACCTAATATACCCACTGGGGTAAATCAATCACGATCAATTCATTTGTACTAGAGTTCTTGCGAATTTTTATCACAAGTGTGAGCGACAGCCTGGAGTGAGATGGCGAGACTACGAGCAGGAGGAGACGAGAAGATTGCATCCAGGAGTTCATGCGAGACCCAATGGATTGACCCTATGTGACTGGCCTATCCCTCCTTCTAAATTACGCATTTAATGCACTTTTTAGGCAAACTAAAATAATTTTGATGTATGTGCATACACGCATGCGTCAAAACCAATGGGTACACGTATGTGTATCCATAAAAAAAATTGGTGTATCCGTTGGAGGAAATGACAGGGATGCATACATGTGTCTCATCGAAAGGGACGCGTATGCATTCTAGGTGGGGAAATGGGGACGTGTACATGTATGTGCAGAGACAGCACATCAACGTCATACTGGGCATGCATGCATCGACACGAGATGAGAAAAGACGGATGGGGCATGTCTACTTGGAGATGGGAGTGTATGCATTGGGATGGGTGCGCATGAATTAGAAAAGGTGAGCACATGTTGGAAAAGGGAGTAGAACACCCTTCCGCCCAAATGGCCAAGGAGAAAAGAAGACAAACTAGAAGAAAGTGAAATGTTTAGGAAATAAGATAGAAGAATGGCGATTTACAAGAAATTTTAGATAGAAGTAGATAGAAATGTTAATTGATACATGTGTGTTTTCTTGTTTACAATGTATACTACCCATCTTGCAGACCCATGAGTGATATGGTTGGCTAGTGATGATAGAGGCCCGGTTGACGATGATGATAGAGTGACATTGGACAGCCTTCTATATGTTACGGGATTGGCTCATGTGGCTGATATGCCCTAGATCACATTAGATCATGGCCTTTTGATAGCTATAGCAAAGTGATGCCACAACAAGAGTCAGTGCTTTTGGCTCCCGACTAGGGATATCACAATTACTCTTGAGGACGTATGGTGTATTATACGGGTCCCAACCTAGGGTCATCTTATCTAGTCTATGAGTTGTTGGACTTATATTCAGCAATATATCATATATTTTTTTGGTGTCCCGATGATACCACGGTATGGTATGAGCATTAGGCTATCACGGTGTATTGAGGACTTAGATCTAGACTGAGTAGTGGTTTATATGATAGCCTTCGTCAGTGGAGTCTTACTTCCTGACAAGATTAGTGCTTCATATCCACTCAGCCTCCTTGGAGTGATATGTGGTTTGGTAGAGGGAGAAACCTACTGCTGGGGTCAGTGCATCCTACCACATCTATAGTGAGACCTTCACTTGATTACCTACTACCATCAGAAGATGGTAGGACCAGCCTGACTTGCTTCAGATTTGGGCGTGGGACCACATTTCCATTGGTCACCTCTTAGTTGTTTTGAGAGTTGGGCTCCTAAGGAGCCTTCTACGATGGGTTGGGTCCCAACAGGGGATGATGTGTGGCCATATATGGGGGATGCATATCATTATCATCATGAGCTTGATGAGTTACAACAGGCTTCCATGGTTTGGAGGCCTTACAGACATTTCCAGTGGCCCGAGGATGGTTTAGAGCTCAATACTGCCACAGTGGAGCACTTTATATTGGGCAGTTGTAGCTATATACGGAAGTTGTATAGGGTGGATTGGTGTCGAGGTAGTTTGGCATTACCCAAGATGTTCCTAGGCTAGATAGGTGGTATGCTCATAGGGCCCGAGAGTATGTTGATATGGGTCCATAGATCACCCGAGATAGAGCACTGGCCAGTTTCTATAGGTGGTACCTACTATGTGGGTGCCACTGAGACAAATTAGAGATCCGGGTACTACACCTGAGTATGCACCATGGTACCATGGTGTGCTTCCATGTCGTTTGACTATTTCCAAGGTGGCGTATAACATCGGTGTGAGAGATCCTCCAGTGGGGCCTCCTAGTGGTGGTGAGGGTGGAGTCATTGGTAGTGATGATAGTGATGATGATGATGACGGTGGTCCCGACTCACACTAGTATGCGAGGGGCAAGGGACAGGGTCCAACATTACAGCAGCCACAGGGACAAGGTCCCAGGCCTAGGCCGAGATAGGTTTTTAGGGAAGCTGACATAGAGTTTCTCCCAAGAGGCATTCGGTAGGGATATACATCCCTCTTCATCATGTACTTCGAGCAGGGCCCGCCACCTCATGCTCTAGGGGGTGGTGGTGATGGTGGACAGCTGGCTGCCCTTTAGCAAGATTACAGTGCAGCAATTTCCACTCGATTACTGGTGGTTGGACAGAGAAATGCAACCAAGGCACAGTGTACATACCCTTACAGCAGAGTGAGACCAAGCACATGCTCAAGTACAAATTTTTACATTGAGAGAGATCAGGCTAGAGCATAGGCCACTCAAGGAAGTGATAGTACCCTATGGCAAAGTCATATTAGTGAGATGGTTGCACAAGGGGCTCAGATATTGATCATTTTAAACCAGTTGTAGACACGAGGTGTAGATGATTTTTTCTTAGAGGGACCATACCCAGGCATAGTCACAGGGTTATATTACACATAGAGATCGGAGACACGAGCCTAGGTGCATTTTATTATTTAAGATAGAGATTGAGAGGCCACCGCTTCTAGCAGGCTGGGATGATAGTGGTAGGTTGATAGGTGAGTGAGATGTCACCTTACAGGAAGCTATCACTTTTGGAGATGTTGATCTAATACAAGATGCCATGAGGTCCAGCGGTGAGGCTTTATATTATAGGACTTTAGATTTAAAGATGTGTATGTTTCATGCTTTCATATTGATGATATATCCATAGAAAGTATCACATGTTTTAGATTTTATGAGGTTCTTCTGATTTCTTATTCTAGCACTTGGGATGATACTAGATGATATTGGTGTGGGGGATAGATTTTTTATTATGCGCAAGCCCTCTTGCCCCCACTGATGATACAATATGTGATGACTAGCTTAGCATACATGCATGATGTTATACTTAGCATTTTTGTATATATGATGTAGTAGATGATGCTTTATATGTGATGAATGATAGATGATATATGAGATAACAAAAACTGTGCAAGAAACAAACATACAAGAAAAATTTAATAAAGCTAAATAATTGTACCTATACAACTCAACACAACTTATGATGTAAACACTCGAATTGATAAAACATACTAAATAGATCAAATTGACATGTTAATCTAAGTAAGTAAAATTAACCCTAATAAATTCATACAAGCTATAAATGAATCAAATGTCATATATAATTATTTCAAACAAGATCCAACCCATGCTAAGAAAATAAGTCACAACATCACACAAAAAGGTATTCACAATCAAAACTATACAAACCAACAACTAAAAGCAATTAAATCATTACCTTGTTTTTGTGGGACAACATTGACATATTTTCTAATGTTTTTGGGTTTATCTAAAAAGATAAGTTTTCAAGGCTATTGTTCACATTGTTTTCTAAGACAACATTGTGTGGTTGTCGTAGCTTCATCCCTAAAAAAGGGAGATTTTCGAATGTTTAGATTTTTGCATATCCGTTTTCTAAATGTTTAGATTTTTGCATTTTCATTTTTAAATGTTTAGATTTTTTCATTTTCATTTTCATTTTCTAAATGTTTAGATTTTTGCATTTTCATATTCTAAATGTTTAGATTTTTGCATTTTCTAAGGTCATGTTCTGAAAGTAATGTACAAGAACAAAGAAGCGTGGATGCCCCAGCGTGATGTGGGAATATACAAAAGGTAGAATTCCACGTGCATATGTACGAGAAGGTGAAAATGTGTAGGTGCCCTCAACATTAGATGGGAGTATGTAAAGGTAATGTCCTTCATGCAGATATAAGAGCAAATAAGCCAGATCACGGTTCGGCAAAGGTAGCTTTTAATAGGGTTTTTTAGACCTAGCAAATGGAGTCATATCTAGAAAGCGATGAGGGTTACCTGTCATGTTGTAAGAGTGAATTGAATTTAGAGAATCTTCCTTGAGCACCTGAAAAATCATTTTTCACCCAAAGACCTTCTCAATGCACCACAATTTCATGGTTTTCACATGTGGACGACCTACTTTTTCTTTATTGTTTTCTCAATTTTCCATTTTTGGCTTGTTTTTTCTTTATTTTTCTATTTTTAGTTCTTATCTGATATTCTCGTCATGCTTAAGTGTAGAACCACTTGAGGTGCATGGAATTCATAGGTTCTAGAAGATCCTCACCTTCCAAGTATGAAATTTTATAGGCTTCGATCGATACTTTGTAACTACTACATAAGGACCTAACTATTTAGCCTCAAACTTACCTTTCTTTTCTCTGTCTTTCACAGTGTTCTTCTAATTTTATTTTATAACTAGATCTCCTACATCAAATTCCTGATGAATGATGCATTTTTGTATCCCTAGACATTGTTATGATAGACTTTCAGGTGATTAAGCGCTCTAATACACTTTTCATCTAACAATTCCAAATTTTCCAGTCGAGCAACTTTGTAGTCCTCGTCTTTATCAAGATAGTCTCTGAGAGATATTCTTAGGGAAGGAAGCTCCACTTCCAGAGGTATGATGGCTTCAATGCTATAGACAAGCAAATATGGGATCACATCACTAGGAGTGCGGATGGAAGTTTGATAGGTCCAGAGGGCGAGATGTATCTATAATTGCCAATTACGGACGGTTTTACTGACCATTTTCTCCATAATCTACACAAGGGTTTTATAAGTATATTCTTCTTATCCATTACTTTAAGGGTAATAGGGGGTAGACCACTTGAGTTGGATATGGAAACATTGACATAAGGTTTTAACCATTTTTTCTTGAAGGATTTACCATTATCAGTGACAATGGCTGAAGGGATCCCATAACATAGATGAGATGGTTCATGATGAACTTTGAAATTTGTGCACCGGTGACATAAGTAAGAGGGACAACCTCTACCCATTTGGTAAAATACTTGGTGGTAGTGATGATGTGAGTATGACCATCTGAAGAAGAAGGATGGAGCTTCCCTATGAGATCCAAGCCCCATTTAGAGAATGGCCAAGGTGTTGCAATAGGCTGCAAGGCCTGTGCTAGTGCATGTATTAAGTTTCCATATTTCTGGCATAGTTCACACTTCTTTACAAAGTTGTAGCAATCTAATTCCATGGTAGGAAAATAATAGCCTACTCTCAATAGCTTCTTAGCTAAGACCATGCCTGGTGTGCGCTCCACAAATACCACCATGTACTTCCTTAATGGCATGAATTGAGTCAGCAACATCCAAACAACAAAGTAGATTCCCATCATAGCCATGATGATAAAGGGTGCCTCCTAGGAGAGTATAATGGGCTATGTGGCAAATAAGGGCCTTCTTTTCAAAATGAGTAATGTCTGGTGGAAAAGTTTCATCTTGTAGGTATCGAAAGATAGGATCATACCAGGGGGATAAGGGACCAAAAAATTCACATGCCAAACACAACTCTGGCATATCATATATGGGAATTTATAAATGCTCTACGAAAAAGGCATTTTACTCTCCTCAGACGGGATGTGCAAGAGAGACCCAATAGTAGCCATAGCATCCATGGATCTATTGTGTGACCTTGGTTCTTTCTCACATATGATCTGTGTAAAGTACTCCTTTAGAGTTTTGACCATCTTTTTATATGGAATGAGCTTCTCATCTTTAACTTTGTACTCATCATTAACTTTTTTAATGATAAGTTGAGAGTCTCCAATGACTCATAGTTATCGGATGTTCCAAGTAATAGCTAGCTTGAGGCCAACAATGAGTGCCTCGTACTCTGTAATGTTATTAGTGCACGGAAATCCCAACCAAAATGCTCTTGGTATGACATCACCTGTGGGAGTGATAAGCACCACTCCTGCTCCTGATCCATGGAAGGTGAATGATCCATCAAAATGGACTTTCCACTCTCTGATTCTTCAATGTACATCATAGATGCATCTGGAAGATCTAGACACAAAGGTTCCGTACCTGGTAGAGGCACTTCTACCAACTGATCAGCCAATACCTATCCTTTCAAGGATTTCGATTCATGAACTCAATATCAAATTCACTCAGGAGAATGATCCAATTAGCCATTCGGCCTATGAGGGCAGGTTTGGATAAAAGGTATTTGAGAGGGTCAACTTTGGATATGAGTTTGGTTTTATTTTTAGCGAGATAGTGGAAAAGATTTTGGAAGGTGAAGACAACTGCCAAGTAGGCCTTTTCTATTTGTAGATAATTCAATTCATACGCAATCAAGGTGTGACTGAGATAGTAAAATTCTCTCTCTTTATGGTCTAAGTCATATTGGGCAAGCAATGCACCAATAGCAAACTGGGTAGTGGAAATGTACAAGAGGAGAGGTTCACCTGGGGTAGGTGGCATGAGTATAGGTGGGATGACCAAGTACTGTTTTAGTAGTGTGAAGGCCTTTTGATAATCAGGTCCCCAATTAAATGCAACATTTTTATTTAGTAAATGGGTAAAGGGGTGGCACTTATCTGCAAGCTGTGAAATGAAGCGACGGATTGCTTGAATCTTTCCTTATAAACTCCTCAGTTGCTTGAGAGTTGTAGGTGGAGGAATTTTTGTAATAGTTGTGACCTTAGCAGGGTCCACTTCTATCCCTCTCTGTGAAACTATGAAACCCAAGAGTTTTCCTGATAAAACACCAAAGACACATTTCTTGGGATTCAAGTGTACCTTATAATCTCTGAGGTGCTGAAAAATATGCCTAATTACTTTAGGGTGCTCTCCCTACTCTTGGATTTGACTAGGATGTCATCAACATAATCTTCTATGATGTCATTCATCATATCATGGAAGATAACAGTCATGGCCCACTGATAAGTAGCCCTAACATTCTTGAGCCTGAAAGGCATGAATTTGTAGCAAAATGTCCCCAAGGGGTGATGAAGGTTGTTTTATGTTGATCTTCTTTTGTAATCCATATCTGGTTATAAATTGAAAAATCCATCCATTAAGTAGTGGAATCAACTATCATGTTAATGTTAGGTAGGGGAAATTCATCCTTAGGACATGCCTTATTAATGTCATGGAAATTAGTGCAGATTCTTATGCCAACAGGCTTCTTCTATACCGGGACTATGTTAGAGATCCATTCTGAATAGTCAATGGGTTTAATAAAATCAGCAGCTAACAGCTTTTTCCAATTCTTCTTTGACAAGGAGTGTCACCTTAGGATGCATCTTTCTCAACTTTTGTTTGATGGGTTTGGATCCGGGTGCACAACTAGTTTTGGGTCCAAACTAGGCATATATGCATATGTCCATGTGAATATGTCCACGTAATCTCTTAAGATCTCTACAAAGATATTTTGTTCCTGAGCTAAGAGTGAAGCCCCCAACTTTATCATTCTAGGTTGTTCTTCTGAGCTAATGTTGACATTGATTTTTTCCTCGACAAGCATCTTAGAAGCATTTTCCATCCTTGTAGGATTAGGAAGAAGAGTAAGATCGATCTCCTATGGTAGCTTATTATCATCTTTAAATGGATAAACTACTTCATCTTTAGATTTTTCATTCTGTTTATCTATGATTTTTTCAAAGAGTTTTTCACTGTGAGATTTTCGTTTATCCTTTTTCCAAGTTTCTTGGAAGTGGTTGTACTCTTACTTACCATATTCTTATTCAAACGTCCACATATCTCTGCTTCTTCCTCGAAGTATGCACATGTGTCTAGTTGAATTGAAAATCCTTTCTTGTGGTCCCTAGCTAGAATAGAATCCTTGAGTCCCATGAACTCTACAAATGCCTCATCATTTTTAAAGAAGTCTAGGGGCACGTGAAGTTGT
Organism: Taxus wallichiana var. yunnanensis; assembly: GCA_018340775.1. Lineage (NCBI taxonomy): Eukaryota > Viridiplantae > Streptophyta > Pinopsida > Cupressales > Taxaceae > Taxus > Taxus wallichiana. The sequence goes on from CM031234.1 coordinate 481,212,975, forward strand.
TGATCCCAATCTATAAGTTTAGATATACAAGGGCTACTTGATAATTTTTTAAGGGGATGGATTCGAATAAGGTAAGGACTACTAAATATGGGAATAGGTTAGTGGAAGCAAGATCCTTGTAGAGGCTACATTGGGAATCTGCATTGCTATCAGAATGAGATGAAACGTCCTCACATTCAAAAGAGGTGGTGTCATTCTCAGAGGGTAGAGTGTTATGAGGCCTTATCCCCAAGCCATGCTTATCTGACTTAAAATGAGGGATGAGAATAGGCTCTAGCCATCCTTGTGCATTAATGCCACATCTAAACCCACTATAGCCCATGACAAACATCATGCGGTGACCTTTGATGTATTGGGGTGCTTGATGGCATGAATCCATGGTACCTTTTGCACTCTGTTGGTAGGATCTTCTAACATTTTCTCCTTAGATAGGAGACCGCTATGGAAAAACTTTTCCAATGGTTTAGGACATTGCTCCCAAGTGCTCTTGAACTAAAAATAAGGCTTACCCCTTGTTCTAGGAGATACTGATAAATATGATATTAACAAAGCCTGTTCAAGAGTGAATGGCTCACCTGGGCCATATTTTGTCGACGTTGCCTCCCATGAAGAGAACGGGTTGACCAATGAAGGAAAGTCTTGATTATAAGGTGTGAGGGAATCTGAATCTATCCATTTCTCAATGGCATCTATTTTTATGAGGACAAAAACATCCACTAAAGGACACTCATAAGCCACATGAGAAAAACTGTGTAATTCCCTATAATGTGTGAATGGTTCCAGGTCACCCAGAATGGTAACCACTTGACCTTCATGACATAACTTGATGCACTGATGAAAATTCGATGGAATAGCTTGCATGGCATGGATCCATGGGTGCCCCAGGAGCATGTTGTATGGAAGGTCCAAGTCAAGGACATGGAACATCGTGTCATGAAAAGTTGGGCCTACTTCCATGGGAACTACTATAGTACCCATTGATTCTTGTTCTTCATTGTCGTAAGTTGTGATCGTGATAGTCTTAGCTCCCAGATCTATTTTTGAATGGCCTAGCTACTTAACTAGCTTCAAAGTGCAAATGTTTAGACCAGATCCACCATCCACAAGTACCCTCTTGATTTTGCAACGGGTAACCACCACTTCGAGATATAAGGGTAAGTTATGTTCAGGTTGTTACACGGGATTACAGTGCGATAAAAAGTAATATGATCATTAGAGTCTAGGCATGCAATCATGGCTTAAAGGTTTGTGGGATCTACATCTGTTAAAACCCCTGAATTTTGTAATATTTTATACATTATGTTCTTGTGGGAATTATATATTTTGAGGAGATCGAGAATAAATATCCTAGCAGGTGTTTTCTCTAACTGATATATTTGTAGACACCTATAATTATGCCCAAGTAATTTAAATACTTAAATTACACTAATTATCCCCTTTCTTCCAAATTAATGATACATCGTCAAAAGTTCTCATATTCCCTTTTGTTCTCATTAATTAATTACAATACACAAATTGATTAAGTCGCCTATCTAGTTAACAACCTAATTAACAACCTTCCGTTAATTATTTACCCCTTCTCTCTAGATTAATTAATTATTATTAATTAATTAGTCTTCCCCTTCATTTAACTAGTAAATCAATGTTTAATTGATTTAATCCCCTCATAATAGCCTAAATCATAGTAATATTCCTCTAATTAGCTTTTATAAGCTTACATCTACCTACTAGTTAATCACCTTTGATTAATTAAAACACTCCCCAACTCCCATGACTTGCTAAACATGTATTAAACCCTTCTAAAGTAAGGTTACCTTTAATAAAAATACCTTATCCATTCCTAATCATGTTTTACCTTTATCCCACATTCATGAGAATGTGTTGAATCCTTTATCCTTTAGGCTATATAAAGAGCCCTCTTCCTACCTTTATACCTACACCTAAACTCTTTAAGAAAGCAAATGCAAAGCATATAGCAAAGAGACTAAGAGCTTGCACTTTGTCCTCTTGAGAGTTCATCATCTTGAAGAGTTAAGCCTCTTTCTTAAAGTGCTTGGGTCATATGGGAAGTGTCAAAAGGGTCTTATAGCCCAACTTTGATTAGCCCCCATTCCTAGGTTCTTGGAACATTAAGGAAAATTGTTTTTGATATCCATGGAACCTACCTAGGTTCCTTCATTTATATGTTATTAGAGAATAGAGGATATTTAGGTGCTTAACATAGTTGATTTCATAGTTTTGTATTAATAAATGTTAGCATCTAACCCTTGATTAATTCTTATCATGATGGTGTTTATAGTGTTTTTAATCCTTGCTAATTAAGACTATTTAGGTGTTAGTCTTTGTTTACATTAGCATAAGTTTAAAAACATTAGTCTTTGTATACACCTCTTGAGTGGTGCAGGCATTTAATTCATCTAGAAAATCCACAGAGTGGCGTAGGTGTTATTTTAGGGGTGCAGGCATTGTTTTAGGGGTGCACACATCTCTCGGAGTGGTGTAGATGCACCGTGTGTTAAAAACTACCATTGGTGGCACGTACACACTAACCCACGTGCAGAGTGCTGAAAAAGGGGCATCGACATCTCTTTGCATTTTTTTAGCTTAAAACAATGATGTGCTAACGTTCTTGCGCAGTCTATCTAATCATATATTTGATGTTACAGGCTGTTTTTACATGTTTGTATTTGATTAGGTAATATTTTGCATTGTTTGGATTAAGATCATGTATGCTCTTCCCTCACGTCTCTCGGGATGATCTTGGGAATTAGAAATGATTCTTGTGTCCTTTTTGATGTTTTGAGGTTGTTGGGGGTATTTGTTTTGGAATGGCTTAAATTGGCATTCTTTGGATTAAAGTGTTGTTCCATTTGGTTATCTTTTGGGATTTGTGAATACATCACGTATGCTCTTCTCTTGCGTCCTTGGATGATCTAGAGAATCAAAAATGATGCCTTCTCTTTTGATGGAAAACTACTAATCATTGGCATACTAGGACCAAAATGCTTGTCAAAGAATGAAGGATTTGAAACAAAAGTCAGAAAACTACTAATACAGTTGTTATACAGGTTGTCAAACGTTGTTCAAGCAAACCACATCTAATTAAAAAAGATAAAAAGAACAACATATTCAAAACACTATATTGCAGGTTTCAAAAAGGGTATGTCCCTCTCCACTCAACTGGAACATAACCCCTTTGGCATAACACCTTAAGCTACAATAATGGGGGTGGTTCTAGGAACCCCAAAGTAGTCCACACAAGAGGGAACCTTGTGGACGAAACAGAAGTGCTCCACAAGTACCTATCGATTAGTAAATCCTTTGTGAGATAGAGTTACAAGTTTTCCCTATGTGACCCTTTTAAGTACACATTTGGACACATTTATTTCCCACTGTGCTTGAAGGGGGAAAATTCAAGATACTACCACACTAGTCATTACAACTTTTTGGGTAAATCATCCCGCTCGTGGATAATCTTTGTAGCACCTAGGGCAAGAGAACCACCTAAAAAGATATACTTTGGCCAGAGCCCACTTTGACCATTCTAAAATAGTTTTGAGTTATGAACCGTATTTTCATTGAGAAACATGTGACGCATTACTTTTGCCTAGTTTCTACTTGCCTTAGGCGAGGTGAAACTCTGCCGAAAGTGAAGCTATCATTTTTCATCCTTTCTTTGATCTACTTCCTTCACAATCTTTTGACACTTTGTTGATCGGAAGAAGTGTGATTACCTTTGTGTTGTCATTTCAATTGTTTCTCTCACTTTTATGTCCATTTACACCCATCCATGTTTGCGGTCAAGTTAGTTAAATATCTAAAGTAAGTGGAGGCGTTTTCACGTCGGTGGTAGTCATTGTGATCTTGATACCCATGTCAAGATCATCATTGTAGTTAAACGTGGCTCTTCACCACGGACTTCCTTGGAAGAGTTAGCTTGTTTGTATCGTATCACTACAATTTCAATATTTACGTCTTGTTTTTATAAACTCGACATAAATACCTATATTGTACGGTTACGCTACATACACTCTCTTGGCTATTCTGGCTATACTTTGAGCTTTTTGGTTCGATTTTATTTATTACCTCAATTTCAAAGAGTGCTAGGTGTAACCATTTTTACATGTTATATCAATAACACCTTGATATCAATACTTCACTTTCTTGATAGGAAATAAGAGATAAAATATGCGGAATAATCCCTTACAGAATCACAACAAAGAGAAACTAATATGCAAAAATATTACAGATCTCAAATAAAAGTGCAGAATAAATAACACAACACAGAGAGACAAGATTTAATGTGGTTCACCCAATTTGGGCTACGTCCACCAAGAATCACTTGCTCAGATTTTATTACAAGCCTCCACTCTCTCAATACAATACCCAAATCCGTTTGGAGCTATGCTCAACAAACTCTATAGAATTCACACCCGAATTCAAAACACATCTGTAATACATTTTCTTGTCTATCTATCATATGCATAAGACCATATAAATAGACAACTGCTTAAGTAGTTTTACAAAACCATGGGTATCAAACAATGGGAAAAAACAAAACCGTCCCATAAACCTATGGGTAGCCGAAGAGGCGGTTTTACAAAACAATGGGTACCGAAAAAACCATGGGCCCAAAAATAGCCCATAATGGTTACCCATTACCCATGGGTTAATAAACCACCCATGAAAATTCGCTTCAGGGCCTTTGCCCCTGAACCCCCTTTCAATCGAGGGGCTTGACCCCTGACCCGCTCACCGGTGAGCGGGACCACCGTAAAAATACCGAGTGTAACACATGGAAGGTGTACCACACTCTAACATGAAAATAGGCTCCACAAACATAACAATCTCCCACTTGGAGACTGATTTCCACTGAGAAAGCAACCCTTCACTGTCATCCGCGAAGGCCAACCAAAGCTGAACATAGGTTGAGTTTATCCCTTGTGACCACCTTGGTCATCATGTCTACAAGATTCTGACTGGTATGAATCTTCTCCAACTTCAACTTATCTTCCTCCAAAGTTGTCTTGATGAAGTGATATCTCAATTGTATATGCTTCGTCTTGGAGTGGAAAGTAGAGTTCTTAGCTAGGTGTATAGCACTCTGACTATCACTATGCAGCTTACATTCCTCCTACTTATGCCCCAACTCCTCAAGCAATTTTTGTAACCAAATCATCTCTTTACTTGCCTCTATGGCAGCAACATACTCAGCCTCCGTGGTTGACAAAGCCACTAGCTTCTGTAGTCATGAAATCTAGCTCACTGTTGTCCCACCTACAATGTAAATATAACCTATCGTGCTCCTCCTGTTGTCTACATCTCCAGCCATGTCTGAATCTACATAACCATGTAAAGTGGTGTTTGATCCATTGTAGCACAAAACTATCCCCATGGTCCCTCTCAAATACTAAAGGATCCACTTTACGCTTGCCAATGCTCTTTACCCGGATCACTCATAAATCTACTCATAGCTCCCCCTTTGCATGGGCAATATCAGGCCTAGTGCACACCATAGCATACATCAAACTACTAACTTGGCGATGAGTAAGGTACCTTAGACATCTGGTTTCTTTCTGCTCTGTCTTGGGACACTGCTCCTTTGATAACTTAAAATGGCCTGCCAAAGGAGTCCCAACCGGTTTAACATCCTATATGTTAAACCTATCCAATACCTTCTTAATGTACTCTTCCTGAGATAAAGTCAGCTTCTATTCTTTCTTATCTCGAGTTATCCTCATACCAAAGATTTTTCTGGCTACCCCCAAATCCTTCATATCAAAGGATTCACTTAGCTATTTCTTGAGTACTTTTATTTCCTACATGTTTTTACCTACAACCAACATGTCATCAACATACAAACACAGGATAATATAACTTCCATCCTCAAATTTCTTTGTATATATGCAATGGTCAGAATGACATCTGATATAACCTTGCTCCATCATGAAGCTATCAAACTTCTTATACCATTGACGTGGAGCTTTTTCAAGCCATACAAGCTCTTTTTCAGTTTACACACCATCTCCTCTTTACCTTTGACCACATAGCCCTCTGGTTGCTGCATATATAGTTCCTCCTCCAAATAACCATGGAGAACAATACGGTCTTTACATCTAAGCTGTTCTAAATGCAAGTCTTCTCTCGCCACTATTCCAAGAATAATTCTAATAGAAGTCATTTTTACTACATGAGAAAATATCTCATAAAAATCTATACCTTGATTTGTACAAACCCCTTGACCACCAAGCTGGGCCTTATATATTTTCTTTCCTCCATCTTTAAATTTGTAAACCCACTTGTTCTGCAATGCTCTTTTACCTTCGATAGCTTCACCAAATCCCAAGTCTGGTTTTGCATGAGAGAATTATGCTCCTCATACATGGTTTGCTCCCACTTCTTACTTGGCATCTACACCGCATTACTTCATCAAAACTCTCTTGCTCTCCACTATTAGTGAGTAATAAATAATAAAGAGAAGGAGAAAAATGTTCAGGTTCTTTTCTTACCCTAAAAGACCTCCTCACTATAGGAGTTTGGGGTTCCTATTGAGTAGGTTCCTGAACTGATTCATGGGTCACTTTCCCATCCGGAAGATCCTCTACCACTACATATTATTTCTTGGATTCTTCCCTATTTTCTGCAACTGTTGCTTATACATGACTTTCTCATTAAAGACCACATCCCTAGACCGAATGATTTTCTTGTCCTTAATACTCCAACATTTAAACCCAAAGTCATCACCACCATAACCAATGAAAGTACATTTTTCTAATTTAGCCTCTATCTTAGTCCTATCATCTTTGTCTATATGAACAAACACCTCACATCTAAAGACTCTAAGAAATTAATAATCAACTTTCTTACCATACCATGCCTCCTCGGGTATTCCTCCATCAAGGCACTTGAATGTCCTCTATTTATCAAGTACATATTTGTGCTCACCGCTTCTACCCAAAAAGAAAGAGGCGATCCTGCATGTAACCTCATGTTCTAGCACGTTCCATTATTGTTCTGTTCATCCTTTCGATACCCCATTCTCTTTGTGGAGTTCTGGAACCGTACTTTTCCCTGTGGATTCCATTCTTAGAACAATAATCATTAAATTCATTGCTGCAATACTCCCCTCCATTATCTACCAAGGCTTTCCATTTAACAAAAGTGTCAAATACATCGATTTGTTTCTAATACAATAAACCCAAACTTTCCTTGTTACATCATCAATAAAAGTAACATAATAACGTGAACCCCAAGAGATGATACAGAGCTAGCCCCCACACATCGAATGCACCAGCTCTAACTTACTCTCTTTCTTCATAGGTCCAACCTTGAGAACCCTTACTCGCTTTTGTTTCCCATATATATGCAATTCTCACATAAAACCAAACCTGTTTCGTATATCCAGGCAAATTCTTCTTTATGATTTTCACGCCCTTATGGCTCATATGACCAAGCCTATAGTTCCATAATGTTGTATATGCATCTGAAGCCACAAAATTATAATCATTAGTACTATCAATGGTTAAATACAAGTAACAACCTTCTTACCTCTTGCCACCACAAGAGCACCCTTGGTAACCTTCCAAGAGTTAGCTATAAATATCACAAGATCAACCATCACTTCCCAATTGCCCCCGATATCATATTTCTCCTTAATGTAGGTGCATGTCTGACATCCTTCAATAGCCATGTATTCCCATTCTGCATCTTAACCTGAACAGAACCTTTTCCAACTATACTACAAGGCTCATCATCACCAAGAAAAACATGCCCAAAATCCCCTTGAACATAATCAACAAAATAATGCCTATGTGGAGTAGCATGAAAAGAAGCCCCTGAATCAAAAACCCAAGATTCATTAATATTATACAAAGAAAGAATCAAAGCATCGACATACATTACCCGATGCCACATTTGCCTTCTTGTTTTCTTCTGTTGTTTCTTCTTGTTCGAAGCTCCCAACAATCCTTCTTTGCATGCCCGGGCTTTCCCATGCGGTTCAACATACAATCTTCCTCTTGGATTTTGACCTTGCCCGATCTTTTGATTTTCCATGGTTTCCTCTATTCTTTTGTCTCCCTTTAGTTTCCATTGTCAAAGCATTCCCTGAAGTAGAAGATTCCCCAAAGCTTTTTCTTCACATTTCCTTGCTTAGAATCACCCCTACAACATCCTCAAACTTCAACTTCAAGTTAGCTGGAACCGAGTTGCTTACCGCCATTACCAGGCTATTCCAACTTTCAGGTAAAGAGCACATAATTAATAAAGCCCTAACTTCTTCATCAAATTCTATTGTAACCGAAGCTAGCATATTCACAACCGTATTGAAATCATTTAAATGATCTGCTACTGAACTATTCTCAGACATCTTCATATTAAACAACTTTTTCATTAAAAATATTTTGTTACAGAGAGGGTTTTTCATACAACTTCCCTAATGCATCCATTAGATCTTTTGTAGTCTTTTCCTTTGAAACATTAAATAATACCGAAGATGCAAGACACAACCGGATCATTCCAAGTGCCTTTTGATCCAACAAATCCCATTCTACATCTGTCATACTCGAGGGTTTGTTCACCTTCTCAGACAATGGAGTATAAATATCCTTCTGATAAAGGTAATCTTCCATCTACATCTTCCAAAGACTGAAATTCTACCCGTTGAATTTATCAACCCTAGATCTTCCATCATCTACCATAGCTCCCACTCAAGATAAAACTTTCCCTATGATTCAACACTTCAACAAACCAAACCAAGCTCTAATACCAATTGTTAGGAAATAAGAGATAAAATATGCAGAATAATCCCTTACAGAATCACAACAGTAGAAACTAATATGCAGAAACTATTAAAGATCTCAACTAAAAGTGCAGAATAAATAACAAAACATAGAGAGAAGATTTAACGTGGTTCACCCAATTTGGGCTACGTCCACCAAGAATCACTTGCTCAGATTTTATTATAAGCCTCCACTCTCTCAATACAATACCCAGATCCATTTGGAGCTATGCTCAAAAAACTCTACAGAATTCACACCGAATTCAAAACACATCTGTAATACATTTGCTTGTCTATCTATCATATGCATAAGACCATATAAATAGACAAGCGCTAAGAGTTTACAAAACCATGGGTATCAAACAATGGGCAAAAATAAAACCATCCTATAAACCTATGGGTAGGCAAAGAGGCGTTTTAGAAAACAATGAGTACCGAAGAAACCATGGGCCCAAAAATAGCCCATAATGGTTACCCATTACCCATGGGTTAATAAACCACCCATGAAAATTTCCTTCGGGGGCTTCGCCCCCAAATCCCCTTCAATCGGAGGGGCTTCAACTCCCAAATCCGCTCACCGGTGAGCGGGATGTTGGTTTAAAAATTTGTCGAATGGACAGATCTATGGATAAACTAGCCAACAGTGTGCAGGGCATAGCCCCTCTTTGAGTCAACAAAGTGAAACTGGTTTATTGTTATTCTACCAGCAGGAATCTTGTGCAAGTCTCACAATATTCTGCCTTCGAGGTTGGGATCTCATCCCAGTAGAGTAGTTCCGATGAAGAACAGAAAGGAATGAAGGAAGGAAAGGAAAGAAGACATATCGAAGGGAGAAAAGAAATGAATTCCAAAGTAGAAAGGTCGGAGGGTCTATGTTTTGGGCTGGTAGTAAACAAAGTGAACCTACTTGCATAGACAAACAAAGCAATCTTGATGAATAAATGACAATAAAAGGGAGTAGATTCAACGAGCGAACATACGAGATCTAACATAAGAAAGCTCGATGTATAACACAGAATTCAACACAAAGTCTAAATATTGTATTAATATTTCCTTACATTTAAAAAGCTCAAGTCTTTTCTTCTTACTTCTATTTCTCATCGAAAAGTATCCACCACTTGAATACAACAAGTATTCAAGTATTTATAGAAGAAGAGAAGAAAAGAAGGAAAAAACAAACCAACCACTTAATTACAAAATATCTTACAAAATATCTCAAAGTCACTTGTTGACTTTTGACAACAGTGGATGACATCATCCCATGGTGCAACATGGATGATGTCATCATTTTATGTCAACATACTCTTAGATATTTTACAAAAATGAAAGTCAAGGAGAATGAAACTATTCATTGTCATCCCGTGGTGAAAAGGGGTATCTGCTTTTGTTCTTTGCTCGGGAGATGAGATGTGGGCTGGGCATGGTATTCCATGAACTTGCGATCTGGGCTGAAGTTGATCTGGGAAGGATCCTTGTGTTGATCACTTATAGCCGCAAGTCTCCCGCTCATCGTGAGCTTTTCGGGAGTTTGGAATAATCATTTTCGCCTCTCGGGTACCCAATGAAGTCACGACAAGCTAGCAAGTTGTTGATGGATTCAGCGTCAAAAGTGACCTCACGGTCCTAGCCCTTGTGAAATGATCTCCTTGAAGATCTAAATAGTTTCATCAACCTTTCTTAAAGGAAAGAAGGAGTGAGAAAACCCAGAGACATTCTCAAGACAATTTTCTCCATCGATGTATTGCATCCGGGCTTCCTCCTTCATTTTGTCGATCTTCTCCAGGACAAACTCTAGTTGATCAACCCGATAATCTAGAGTAGAAAGGATTTTGTTGAGGGCTATGGGGTGTCTAAAGGCGTCGAACTTGACTAGATCTTATTTGAAAAGTCAAGCATTTTCTCGAAAGGCCTCACGTTGCATCCTGGCATGGTCCACTCTTCGGAGATGGGTCTGCTATATCTGGAGATCTCTATTCACCCGAGTGATATTACGATATAATCCGGTGAACTTGGTGATCACTCCCTCACTTTCTTTGAGGATTTGGCTCCTCCGGTAGGAAACTTCCATACCACCTTTCGCCGATTTTGGCATATTCATTAATCTTATCCGGCTCAAAGGCTCGGGAGTTTGATGGTGGATTATAGGAGGTGCCTTTGCCCATTTTCTCGCAAGGCATGGAGAAGATGTTTATTTTGCTCCTTTAATGACCTCTTTTCTTCCTTTGCTTCTTGGAGCTTCTTGCAAAGGCGTCAACTACGAGATAGGGCCTCTCCTCGAAGGCTTTACGAAGATGTCTCCATTGTGACTTGGGTCACTGTATAATCTATTGAAGACAGATCTTTTTATCCTTTAAAGGATTGGGGTAAGCTATCTCCATAACTCTCTCTCTGGCCACGCACTCGAGAGAAGCGGGTTAAAGGCTTTTTCTTCTTGGTCCCCTTTGATGGGATGATGGAAAAGTCCATCGATGTGATGGGAACTTTCCTCTTTTATTGGCTCAAGTGCTGAGAGATCCATGCTTTGGACTTATGGGAGAGGGGCCAGAAATAGAAAAGAGAGCAACTACAGTAGTAGAAGGAAAATACGTGGAGACACTTGGAGGCAGCATTGAGAGGGAGGCTGAGGAAGTGCCCACGGGAGGAAGAGAAACTGCAGGGGAAGTAGACATGGGAATGGGAGGGAGCTCAGAGATGAGGGAAGAAATGGTGGGGGACAGCTCTACGAGAGAAGAGAAGATGGACGATGAGGAAGGGGGAACAGCAGAAGATGGGGGAGAGGACACGACCAAAGGAATGGTCACTTGGGTCACTTGAGGAGGGGAAGGAGGAGAGGGAGAAGAGATAGAAGGGACCTCAATAGTTGTAGTAGTGGCAACATCCTGAGTGGATGTGCCTATCGGAACATCTTCCATTGCTTCTTTTTCAAGTTTTTCGGGATTACAACCCGTTCTTGTGAAGCGGAAGGAGGACTTTCAGGAGCTTCCTCTTGGGTGGAGCTTGACTCACCCTCTTTGTCTTTCCCTTTGCTCTTTGGCAGTTGTTTTGGCCTGGAAGGTGCGTTTCCCAATGGAGAAGTGGTGAAATCAACTCCGAGGTAGATGAGACCATTCATCCTACACCAGTGCTCTATTCTCAGAGTTTCTTTGACCCTTTCTTTATTGTTTGAGGCGCTTTATTCTGTCGATCACAACAAATGGCCGGTCGTCCCCATCGTGTCAAGATATACCTGATCAACCTCTTGATTAGTAGTTTGATAACCTTTTGGGATGATGGCTACGCTATCTTGGATGATTTCAGCCAAGGCCAAGCGGGAATGATCCTTCCTTCTGAGCTTGACCTCATGATATAGGTCGATATAAATATCCTCGATTTTTGGAATGTGGATTGGATCGAGTTTGGCCTTAGGAAGGAAATTCCTAGGGTAAAAAGTGGGCCTTGCCGGGAAGTTGTGCTTTAGATTTAGCAGCTCTAGCTCTGCCAACATCTCACGGGCTTTGTGGTGAGAAGGATAAGTGTGTACCCACCTTTGTGAGGGGGAAAGGAGTTCCACCCTTCTTTCTCTTTAGGCACTTCTCGTGGTTGGTTACGAGTGTCTTGACAGCTCGACGAAGCAATTAGTTTGGGTCCGGCATATCTTGGCAATTTGGTTGGTTCCCCAAAAATTTGCGCCCTCGGATAAGTGAAGGTGGGGAATTGAGTGACCAAGGCCCCCATTTCTCTGTAGCTGCAACAATGCTCTTGGTAGGTTTATTGCTTGATGTAGACATATGTAGTTTTGAACTTAGTTGTTGATCTGCAAGAAGAAGGAGCGAAACCAAACGCGGGAGAGTCATGTTAGCTATTTGATCTTCCATTAAAGTGTTGGTAGCAAGAGGAGTTAGTAATTTTAAGGCCTCGGGGTGCGGGGCACATGAATATCTGCAGTGCAGTGCGGGGCTAAATAGTGTGGCGCATAAGAAAATTGTGTTATAAGGGTCAAATCGGTGCAAAGGGTGCAAGGCGCATGGATCTGCACATGACATTTTTGTTGTTACAAGTGGAAGTGCGCTTTGTGCCATATATATGCATTTTATACCAAGGCGCATATATTTTTCATGTTGCGTAGGGACAGGATTCACCAAAAGGTGCATATAATTTTTATGTTACATGGAACTTTAGTGCGCCAAAGGGCACATATATGGTTTGTGTAACATATGTTGTATGTGCGCTAAAGGGAACTTAGCGCGGTGCATGGGAAGATTGCATGACATTGTCTTTTGTAACAGGGGATGTGCTGCGCCGCTAATAGTTTTATACTTGGCACAAGCATGGTTGTTGTTGCATGGATGCGGGGTGCGCCAACGGTCATCTCATGATATAACCTCATCACCTAAACCTTACACAATTATTTATTAATTGCCTTCTAATTGATAAATCCACATCACCCTACCTACCACCTCACTTTGCCACTTCATCATGACCTAGCCCTAACCCTAAAACTAACCTAATTAAGACCCATAACTTGGTCCACACCTACACCCATAACTAATGACCCCTTTCTCACACCCAAAACCGACCTTCTAGTCACTTGGCCAGAGCCCATCTGATCTCTCGGGAGAAAAAGGAAGGTGGGCTATTTTACTAAAAATAGCCTACTTTTTTCCTTACCGATGCGGTTCTGCTCTCTCCGCCGTCGGTTACGCAACCGCCATCGGTTCCTGTAAATGGGCTCCCAAACCAAAACAACGGATCGGAATTTCATTTTGGGATCGGTCGAAGGATTTACGGATCACGAGAGAGCATTGGGAGGAGAAAGCGAGTCAGATCTTCACTTGACCGAGCGAGAGATGAGTGGAAATACCGAAGTGTTTACGTGAAAGGAGATCAGCTTGCATCTTGGTCAAAACCAGTAAGTCACATCTTGCATGTCCTCTGTTATAACATTTCTTATGCTTCTTGAATCTCAGTCCTCCTAAATCCGTTTCTGAATCCACTACCCAACGTGCCATTGCATCTAACTGTCATTCCTTTACCCCTCATCATCTCATTTCCTAATATCATCCATAAACCAGCCTTACAAACACCATAGCTACCAAGAAGATCCTAGAACCCACCGGTATCGGTTATTCGAGTAACCGGCATCGGTTATCAATAACCGGCATCGGTTCCTCTGATCAAAACAGAAAACCAGCCTTTCCCCTACCCAGTTCAACGAAACAACTTAATTGATATCTTACAGTCTTTTGTGTTAATTCATATTAGCGAGAGGCCGACCACCTTCGAAAGGAAGTTTTATATTTCCTGGGCCCAAGGCAGTTCCCTCATTTATTGTCTAATTAAAATCTTGTGGTCTTGTGTTCTTATTTGCAGGTAGTCCTTCCAAGACAAAAAGGAGTTCTTAGCAGTCAGCCTGATCTTTCTCTACGGTACGCGCACACCATCTCGACATTCTACAGGTATTCCTCCTAGCCCCTAACCTTATCTGTTTCTAAAAGGAACGAAACATTTCCGAGTGAAACATTTTGGCACGCCCGGTGGGACCCATCTTGGGTTTCTGTATCTCTTGCTTATTTTCATTTTAGGAAGCATACTTGCTGTTGCTGCTTTTGTTATATATTTCGTAAAGAATTTGTCTTGCTTTCCTAGTTTCGCATTAGTGAAAGTCATCTCTCTTGCTTCATCAAACATAATTTTCGATTTGGGTTTAAAACACGTGCATTGCATTCCTGCTTGTTGTTTTTTAATTCTAGTGAACGTAGATTAAGTAACAGGTCATACACGTGGGGGTGATATCCACGGTATTGACAAGAAATTAATCTTACATTCACTTGCACAACACACATACCGAATCACTTCACAATTAACACAACAGCTCAAACATCCCCCTTTTTCCGCGGTATTCCTCCGCTTAGATTGAGAGTAACCTTATAAGCCAAAACAACTTGACATTTCCCCTAAGTCTTTTGTTTAGGATTCCGACATCATTCTACGTCTAAAGGCATAAGCCCACGATAATTAAAATTAACCCTAGGGTTAGTCTGTGGATTTGCGTGTGCATCTTGCTTGTTTGTAGTTCTGTTTTCTTTCTCATACCACAATCTTACGTGATCAATAATTGGACAAGTATACTAAGCGTTGTTAAAAATCAAATTAGCAGCCTTTTTATATCTTGTTAGCCCAGACTTCTTACACCGACATCGGTTACCTGACCGACGTCGGCTATAGTATAACCGACATCGGTTACTAGACCGATATCGATTCTTGTCTTTCGATTATTGACAAACCCAACCTACCAATTTTGCGGTCGAGTTTGTTTCTATTCTGATGATTGAAACCCTCTTGTGAACTTTGTCCATGGTTGTTATCACTCGAAAGCAAGCCGCCGCTATGGTTTCACATGCTTGCTCTGTTTCTTTGCCTGAATCACCCCCTTCACATTCTGTGGGAAATCCTATGGATACCAGCGAGGTTCCTAAAATTCCTGTGGGAGATAAGGACTTTGCCAAGTTTACGGATGCTAATTCTAGTGTTTGTACAATACTATTTGTCTCATACCCACGACCGTACGCTTTGATGGTCAGCTCCTTGTCGGTATGCCTATCGGTATAGCTGCTCATTTAGCTCCCACTCCGCTTTGATAATACGCGCCTTGCTTCTGCATCTCTAGCCCCGTCTCCCGATCCGGCGGCAGAGGTTCATACGACCCGATTAGCTTTCCTTTTGTTAATCTTGGACCCCACATATCATTACCACCGACCGCCCACCTCATCTCTCTTACTTGTTGCTCCATTCATGACTTGCTCTCTGCCACCTATCCCACGAGCTTTCCTTCTCAAGCTCCACCTACCTTTTCATTCCCATACACGTATCCGGTGACCTCAACATCCTATATGGGACATCCCTATTCGGTCGCCTCAACATATTCATCCTCCACACCTTATCAACACTTAACCCCACCGGTGTCAGCGGTGGTCCTTGGTCAATTTGCCTCCGTTTACCACAACCACACCATCATCTCATCCAACTACTGATCTAATTAAACAAATGATGGACAAAATGCAAAACCTGGAGGCTTCTGTTTCAGGAAGTCGTAGCGCCTTGACATACGAGCAAGTTTGTCGGGAGCCCATTCACCCTTCTGTCCCCCTTCATTCATATCCTCCTCAATGGGAGTTGCCAAAATTTACTCGTTTTAATAGTAAAGAGGATCCTCAACAACACTTGCGATCATTTAGACATGCTTGTTATTTGATTGCCCATGATGATGCCTTGTTACTCCGCACCTTTCCCATGTCCTTATCAGGACCTGCCTTGGAGTGGTACAGTGCTTTAACCCAGCACTCAATCTTCTCTTTTAACCAACTAGCCCAATCTTTCTTGGATCATTTCTCCATTAACATTGCCAAGAAAGTATCTATTACCGACCTCTATGCCATCGACAATTTGAAGGCGAATCTATCGCAGATTTCGTTGGACGATGGCGGGGCCTTATCAACCAACTTACGTATGCCTTGCCTCAAGCCGAACTTATCGAACTGTTTACGCGGGCCTGCGCTAAGCACATCTCCCCTACCCTCCAAATTCAAACTTTCTGTACATTCGACGAGGCCTTTACTATGGCTCGAAAATTAGAAATTCGAGCCTTAGAGAAGAGAAATTGCGGTTGCGCAACAAAAACTCCACTTTCCGAACTCAGATTCCACCGATAAACCAAATACCACCACTCCTCGCGTCCACTTCTTCTAAATCAAAAGGAGCTGTGTCCACGCGGTGACGGTCAAATCAACCACCGTCGATACCCGCAAAAACCACTTATAAGTATAAAGCGGAACCCATCAACTACACTCCCTTGGGGGAGACATATGGTGTGATATTGGAAAAACTGCTCAAAGCAGGAGCCATTACCTTACCTCCTGTTAAACCTCATTCCGGATTTGATTCCACTCGCGCCATACCTTCTGAGTACAAAGAAAATGACTTACGTAACTTCCACCGTGTGAAGGGACACGGTCATGAAAAGCTGCAAGATGTTGAAAAACATAGTGCGGGAAATGGTTGATGCTGGGGGATATAGCCCTCGATAATCCTAACGCCCCCCTTGCAACCGAAATTTGAAAATCTTCAACAAGCCATTCCCGAATCACTCTCCCAACATGATAACACAAACCGGGATATCTTAGCGAGGAGAGTGTTCATGAGATCCATGCGGTCTTGATACCCGGCCAAAAGCCTCTATCGAGAAAATTTTGAATCAAGCCTCTTCACTAACACGGGAGCCGAACCTCCTTTACCACCATCAAGCCAAAGCGAAATCATTCCTTTACCTATAAAGGAGTTAAGCGCCTTGAGACTTCTCTTCCCATCAATGAGTCTTCTTATACCACATCCCTCTGAGGCTGCGAGCAGAATGTTATCTAATTTATCTATTTCCCCGGACGTCTCCCTCTACCGCTCTTCTTTGCACTGAGAGGAGGGTACGCCACTCCTTTTGACATCCTTAGATGAGAAATCTCTTGCACCGACATCACTAAATTCTTTAACCATGACAGACCCTCTCAAACATGCCCTCCTGCCTATTAGTCCTTCATCGCCTAAATCTTTTCAACAACCGGTCGACCTCTTAATATCTATTGATACAGTACCTCATCTACCCCCTGTATCACGCCCACAGTGGACTGGAATCACAACCTACCTTTCTTAGTACCAAATTTACAATTCAAACACTGAAGATTTGTCATTCTCCGGAAGATAGACGAATCCTATGGGAACGTTTGAATACCCCTTATTCTACTCAAATGCAAATGACCAATCCTGATGCCTCCACCATATACCCGAAGTGCTTACAGAAGCTTAAAATGCCCATGTTCTCACCTTCACCCCCCTCACCTCTACCAAATGCCCCGTCTACTTCTATCAACTTAACCAAATCTTCCCCTACGCTTGGGACCTTGCCCATGCCGAGTCTAACACACCCACTAAGCGGACAGATTTATCAAAAATAAATCCGCCCCGCCGCCTAGGAGACAAACTCAATTTGTGCCTCCATCACAATCAAAACCCTCATCGTCATACCCACTTTCCATATTAGGACCTCATCCCTCTACCTTACATCAATATATCATACCTCTGCGTTTTCTTCAAAGCGACCTACGCCTTATGCGCACCTATCGAGAGATCAAAGGGTATAACAACACCGTTACCCCACATATCTGTCCACCCATCAACTCTAAACAAACTCCATCATCAAAGATTTATTTTTGTCACTCCCCTTTCTCGTGGTTGTTTCCGCTACCACATCATCTGTAGCCTCATCATCTAACCATCCGAGCGTAACCGTGCCGAAGAAACCACGTTTAGTGAAAAACACGTGTCAACACCCCTCGGCTAAACCACCACCCGTACGAACCAACCACGCCCAAACATTACCAAAACCCGCACAACCAATACCCTCATCCGATTTTGACCCACTCAAAGGATCTTACGCCAAAATCTTGCTATGTTGGTGGAGAATGCGACCATTTCCCTACCCCCACTTAGACCTTATGACCCGTCTAAACCTCGACCGATAAGTTATGATGAGTCTAAAATCTGCGCCTATCACCGCACACCAGGACATGATGTGGAGGGATGCAAAGCTTTAAAAACCATCCTTCGTCAGTCACCTCTCCCAGATAGAAAGGTTAAGAAAGACAACTTACGAAGGGAGAGACCTTTAGCTTCAATTCCCTCTCCTCTACCATCTGTCCCCGCCTCACCAAGATCTATCATTATTACAACCCCACCTCTTGAAAACCATGATTTATCCCAACCATCTTCCTCATTTCAGGTCTACGAGATTAATATGATTAGTGTCGCTACTCGAGGGCAGAAAAACAATGGGAAAGCAAAAGAAAACACACCTGCGGCATCTCTTTCTCCGTGAACATCCATTGCACCACCACCTAAAGTAGTTATTCGTGGACCCGCTTACCCCGTCTCTAATGGAGCTGCCCATCGAGCCATGATCAAACGACTTCACCGATCACCGTAAAAATGACCTTTGTATGATCTCATTCGGACTTTTGAATCTCATCGACAAGCTCTCGTTGAGATCCTTGAGGATAGAGGTTTTACCTAATGAAACCCTGCCTGTTGCCTCCATTCTAACACCCAATCACGTTGCTTCTCTCACCAAACAACCCCTTTGCCCTGACCACTTCGGGTTACGTACAGCAAGCCGCGCTGCTTTGTCGATTTCTCCGAAGATGAAATTATCGACTTTGGTACCGAAGATCCTGACCCGGCCCTTTTCATCTCAGCTTACGTCCGGGATATCCGGGTACGTCGTGTTATGATTGACGGGGGCGCCAGCCTAAACATCATCTCTTCAAAAGCTTTTCAACAAATGAATATCCCTACAGCTACATGTGTGTACCCAACCCCATCATGTTGCGGTCATTCAATGACGCTATTACCTCTACCTTAGGCACCGTGATCCTCAACATTCGGGTAGGACCACGTACTTTACCCGAACTCTTCTATGTCCTTGGGAGAGTTCGATATAATATATTCTTTGGGTCGTCCTTGGATCAGGGCCATGGGATGCGTTCCCTCAACATTACATAGATGCATAAAATTTGAGTACGAGGGGAAGTCCTACATCGTAAAAGCTGATCCTCCCCCTTTAAAACCTGCATGATATGTTATACCACCCTAACGATGTGCTTATACCAATCAAGACACCCATACATTCAACCTGACCATCCTCTTGAATGTACCTCAACCATCCACCTCATTGCATCTATGCCTTGGTGATGAAACCACCGTCGCAAAAACCACTTCCCTTCCGCATGCTAACATCCCAACCTCGACCCCTTAGTAGATGTTTTCAACGCCTTCTGTTTGGGGAGTACCACCTATATAACGTTAGTTCTTTCCCTACCCCGCAGGAGTACGGACAATTACATGCACATCCCACCTACGACCATCGCGTGGGGGAAGTAATCTCTTACGGACCACCCCATTGCCGCACCAACCTAACATATGGGGGTGTTGACGCATCTTCCATTACCCCTGAACCTCCTCTTGGTGTGGTTCCCTTCCAATCCGATTTCCAATACCTGACAAATCGTCGCTTCGCCCTCACTTTCTTGACTCGCTGTGCTTGGAAAGGCTTTGGTTTTGGTCTTTATGAACAAGGCCGACATACGCTCATCCCCATCACCACACGCAAACATAATGATCGCAGTGGTCTCGGTTTTCCTGAAACACCTACACAGGAGACACCTCGTGTCAGCTGTATTCTGGAAGAAGACGACGTCACCCCTACCAAACCATCATCACCCACTTTGCCATCATCACCCACAGAATCTATAGACCCTGAATCTATCCCTCCTAACTTTTTTTTTTCATAAATGCTATCTTCATAGGTCCTCTCACTTATCAACGCGATAATGAGGACCCATCTTCTCTTCCCCTTCTGTATCCAGACATGATCGAAGAGGATTCGCCTTTGATTAATGTTGTTGAGTGTCGGGATAGCGACTCCATCCTCACTTACCTTGGCGCGGATGATTCTTATATTAACGAGCCTTACCATCTCGAAACCCAAACCATGTTGAGCAGAATCTACTATGAAATCAACATCCACACGGAGGAGGATCCTCACATAGTGAAGATCGGACAATCCCTTAACACATCGA
The DNA here is from genome assembly GCA_018340775.1 of Taxus wallichiana var. yunnanensis. Lineage (NCBI taxonomy): Eukaryota > Viridiplantae > Streptophyta > Pinopsida > Cupressales > Taxaceae > Taxus > Taxus wallichiana. Next base: position 481,233,414 of record CM031234.1, read on the forward strand.
GAACAAGCCGCCTTTACTACCTTCCTCGTACCCATGACCAAGCTTTCGCTTGGTCCTCTGTGTGACATGCCAGGGAATTGATCCTACCATTGCCATCCATAACATCACCTAAACCTCGATTCCAAACCAGTCAAACAAAAGCGAGAAAAATGCATCCACGCATTGCCCTCTTGGTCAAAGAAGAGCTTCAGCGACTTCTTTCTGTTTCCTTCATCTTGCCTATTGACTATCCTCAATGGATTTCTAACATCGTACACATCACTAAAGCGCGGGGGACTTCGGATATGCGCAGTTTCCGGGATCTTAACCTCGCTTGCCCTAAGGATGACTTTCCCCTCCCAAGTATTGATCAACTTGTTGATCTCACTGTGAGCCATGAAATGCTTTCTCTCATGGATGGCTTTTGAGGATCTGATCAAATTTTAGTCGCACCGCCGATCAACATAAGACCGCTTTCATAACTCCTTGGGGGAACCTTACATTATCGTGTAATGCCGTTTGGCCTTAAGAATCTTTGGTGCTTTACCTATCAGCGGGCTATGACCTACATTTTCATGACATTATGCACACTATCCTTGAAGATTACGTGCGATCTTCTTGGCAAGTCTAAACATCGCGGTGAACATCTCGATGTTTTAACCATTATTTTCGATGCTTTGTTGCGATATTACATTCGTCTTGACCAAAGAAATGTGTCTTTGGTGTCCTTTCGGGAAACTTCTTGGTTTTATCGTCTCTTTGCGTGGCATTGAGGTCGATCCATCTAAAGTAAAAGCTATCCTAGAAATGCCTCCACCCAAAAACCTCAAACAATTGCGTAGTTTGCGGGGTAAACTTGATCCATCCGGCGTTTCATCTCCCGACTCTCGGATCGATGTCACCCTTTTCATCACCTTCTTAAAAAGGCGTTGCCTTTGATGGGTGAGGAGTGTCACCAAGCCTTGAAGCTCTCAAAACTTATCTCTTGCAGCCACCCGTGCTTATCCCACCCCGGGACGACCGCCCTTTCTACCTTTATCTTTCGCCCTTTGACCATGCTATAGGAGCTATGCTCGCACATCGGGACTCGGCACGTCGAGAACAGGCCGTTTATTATATAAGTCGTACCCTCGTGGATTACGAGACTAGGTATACACATGTAGAAAAATTGTGCCTAGCCCTATCATTCGTAGCTACCAAACTCCGACATTACCTCCTGAATCACAAAACTTTTGTCATCACCAACACGGACCCCATTCATTATATGTACGCCAAACCACATCTAAACCAACGCATCGCTCGATGGCTCATGCTCCTCGCTGACCTCGACCTTGAGTTTATACAACAAAAGTCAATCAAAGGACAAACTCTTGCAGACCAACTTGCGGAGGCCCCTTTACCTGGGGAACAATTTACCAATTTTACATTCCCCGACGAACTCATCGCCACTCTTTCACTCGGGGAAGAGTTGTATCAAATTACCCTCTTCTTCGATGGATCTAAATGCCAGCGCGGCGGAGGAGCCGGCGTTGTTCTCATTCCTCTCGACGCTGAACCTATGCCTCTTTCATTCCGGCTTGATTTCCCCTGCACTAATAATACTGGCGAATACGAGGCCCTTGTTGCAGGTCTCCAGTTGCGATACACTTAGGCATCAAATCTATCAATATTTTTGGCGACTCTCGATTGGTAGTCAATCAAGTTATGGGCATCTACCAATGCAAAATGAGGAACTTCAAAAGTACAAACACTACGTGGATTCACTTCTAGCCTTCTTTACTCACTATTCTATCAAACCATTCCCGCTCCACTAACAAATTTGCGGATACTATGGCTTGCTTAGCCTCACAAATTCCCCGCCTTGCCAGTGACTACTGAATTATTCGTCGTGGTCCAACAACTTTTTGCCCCATCCTATTCAACCCCGGTAGTTTGTATGATAAATCTGTGTCTACTAATTCGCGGGATACAGTACCACCAATTTCACGACTACCTTACAATCTCTGTTCTCCCACCTGACCTTACTAGTAGCAATGCAAACGTGCTTTTCTTAAAAGCGTTTCTCGTTATGTTGTCATGGGGGGACTCCTCTATAAACGTGGCTTTGATGGCATCCTCCTTCGCTGTCTAACCGGCGCGGAGGTCACCTATACCATCCAACAAGTCCATGATGGGATTTGTGGTGGACATTTTAGTGGCCTTCCGTGGCTAAGCAGAATCCTTCGCCTAGGTTATTATTGGCCTACTCTCGATATGATTGCTTCTGAATATGTTAAGCGTTGTGTTATGTGTCAACAACATGCCAACCTTCAACATACTCCTAGCCATCATTGCAGTCGCCACGAGATCTTTGGCCTTTCTCTGATGGGGTTTAGACCTTATTGGTGAGATTCACCCGACCTCTTCACAACGTCACCGTTGGATAATCACAGCAACCGAATATTACACAAAATGGGTGGAGGCCATTCCACTCATTTCAATCAAAAAAGAAAAAATTGTCGAATTCATTAACCATCACATTATACATCGTTTTGGTATTCCTCATCGCTAATAACGAGATAATGGTAAATCTTTAAAAACAAGTTGTTCTGAGACCTTTGTGACAACTTTGGTATCAAACTTAGTTTCTCATCGCCTTACTATCCATCAGGCCAATGGTCAGGCTGAATCTTCTAATAAAACCCTAACCAAAATCCTCATGAAAGTTGTCAATGAATCCGGAAGAAATTGGCACGATCACATTCCCTTTGCCCTTTGGGCTTATCGTACTAGCATTCGTACCTCTACTAACGCTACACCTTTTTCTTTGGTATATGGTACCGAGGCCGTCTTGCCTCTCGAAATACAAATACCCTCCCTCAGAATATCCCTTCAGGATATTCTCACCAACGATGATTTCCGCCAAGAACGGTTAGCCCAATTGGAGCTTCTTGACGAACGTCGTCTTACAGCTCTTGATCACCTCCAAATCTATCAAAAACGCATCAAGCGTGCTTATGATAAGCGACTTCATGAGCGTATCTTTAAGGTTGGTGATCTTGTCCTCAAAGAGAATCAACATGTCACCAAACTAGAAAAGAGCAAACGTGGAAAATTTGCTCCCAATTGGATTGGGCCTTATATAATCACTCACACCTATGGATCAGGCACTTATCGTTTAGCTTCGCTTAACGGTAAACCTGAGCCTGAACCCCTTAATGCCTTGCATCTTCGACCATTCTACTGTTGAATCTAGTGTTATATCACTTCTTATCTACCTACTGCTCGTCCCTTGAGCTCATTTACCGCTACATACACTTTGTTTTCTATATCTCAAAATAAAATCAAAATCACTCCTCACCTCCCCTTGATGATGCCTTTCCCTTTTTAGTCTAGTCCATGACTTCAAAGTATTAAAATAAGCCGTATTCTTATGGGATTTTCTTGAGTCAAACTTCCTACCAAACTAGATGCTTCACGCCAAAAGAACATCTAGCTATCTAAATTATATATATTTGTTCCCTCGAAGGACAGCTATATGCCCAATTATTATTGCTGCTTTATTATATAAATTTGCTCCCAGAAGGACGGACTATGCACTAAAATCATATCTACTACTATAAATAGATTGCTCCCTCGAAGGACAGCTATACACAGTCAGCCTTTATCAGAAGCTTCTCGCATTGATCAGCTTCGTGAAGACCTCAAGAATAGTACAATCAATATCCCTTGTAGACTTCCCGCATCGATCAGTCTATATTCAGTCAAATAAAAGCCTCATTCAAAAGAACCTTTTGGGTCATGGACTTGTCTATTTAGGGTAGGTTCTCTTTCGTCAGAACACTCACTTTGTACCAAGTTCTCTGTACCTCAGCTATATCATCCACCTCACCTCACCATTTGTTTCAACTCAAGGGACGTAACGTACACCTGATATATTGTGATCATACAACTCTTTTCACCTATTGACTTCTTGTCTATGCACGGTACCTAGGGCTTCGAGCTCGTTCTACGTTGTGTGGTTTGTTTAGCTCTTTTCACCTACGGAGCACTCTTTCCGCTTTGCCTCGCATCTAGGATTGTGTGTTGATCTTAATCAGGACACGATTCCCTACTACTTGGGTATGCTAACTTTTGCTTCACCTATACCTACACCAACAACATTATCCTACCAACACCAACAACATTACCCTACCAACATCAAATTTTTACCAAACGACAAATTGCCTAACCATAACCAAATTGCCTAAATTCACCTCTCCCTGGTCCTAAGGGAGAACTACATCGGTCTGAGGCCCCTCCTTGCTTTGTGCAATGGGCTATGTAGGCAGCACTTCGGAGACATGGGGTCTCCCAAGGTTAGCTCGACCATCCCCTACCATAACCTATCATGTGTGGTAAATATAAATATTTTTGTGTATTTCTATTTAATCACATTCCTCTTTATCCTTTTTCAAAACACCGAAAGTCAAAACGAAAACATTCTTATTATTATAACTCAAATCAACATACATATCTTGTTTTATTTAGATGTTAAACAAATACATCTTCTCTATCATCGACACGCAGGTCGGTACTCTTATTTATTCTTATACCTTGCTAACATTTATTTAGACCCTCACGCCTCATCCCGAACTAGGTGATGATCGTGATCGTCGACCCCTCTCTTGGGCCTCTGTCCTCAAAGGTACCCATGGATATTGGTACCGCCCAGCTGATCTGCCAATCTCTCTGTAATATATGAATACGCCCTCTCGCGTGGAGGACTCCAGCCTCTAGTCTCTTGCTCGTGACTCCATGACCGCTAACAATCCTCTTGTCTCATTCACTGCGTTTGGAGCTGCTTTGAACCAAGCGCTGCGAGCCGATCCCTCTCTGCTTGTAATCACGGCTATGTCGGGTGATCGCGTACACCTCGCAGCTCTGCTTACCCACCATAACCTATAGGCCTCTGTCATTCCGGCATCCATTACCTGCTGCGATCGGTTGCTTTATCTCCTCGGGCCCTTACGGAGGTGTTGGCGGGGAGGTGAGAATCTTTGCCTCGGCGTCGATCCTCATATATGGTCTATAAGCTGGGGTATATCTGCACAAATCCAAATTGTCACCGCACGCGATCTATAGGAATCCTCTCATATTCATGGCTGTGCCCTGCGATCCACCTCAATCGCTCTACACCTCTCAACTCCTCAGCTATGTTCTCGGTTACCATATAGTTCCCGTAAGGCCTCACAGATATCCGCAACCGTCACCCTCTCCCATACCTGCCTGTAATACTCGATGTCACCCGTCACGGCCTGAGATCTTGCCTCTTGTTCTGTCTGGACCCAGCGTCTGAATCCCAACCTCTGTACTCCGGTCTCTCCTGCCTGGATGGATCGGCCTATTGGTCGCACACAAACAATGTGCTCATAGGCCCAACAGTGTAATAAGTATGAACAATCCAGTGTCGTTCTGTGATTTCACCTACAAGCCCATAAACCCCTGTATAGCTCCGCCAAATATGCAGGTGCCCATGCAAAAGTCACGTTCCTTTCTATCATCTCCCAGATAACACACATCAATGCCTTTGGAAATCTTCCCCCTTACGCCTCGGTAATGCATAATACCCTACCGCTATCATTAATATCACTTGCTAACCTTGTCTCCTCGGGGTGTCTTTGCATACATTACCCCATACGTAAATGATAAGCCTCATTTGTGTCAAATCTCGTGCGTATGGACCAAATCTCTTGTTATCGCTCCCAGTGCCGCACTAGGTAGTGCACGATATCTTGGTTCTCTGTAATAGGGAGTCTCAAAATACGGAACACATCTTCGATATTCTTGTCATCTCCCCTGTTGGCGGATAGAAGGTATTTTCTCAGGATTCCATCTCTCGATCACGCACTGTAACATAGCATGGTTACGTGCGATTCGTGAATAATAGCGGATTCCACTTAACCCCAAAGCGATTTATCAATGTCCATTCATTTGGCGTTACATCGCGCTCGGATTAAGTGACAACGCGTTGGCACACTATCATTCATCCTCAACCCCACTGCACGAGCTGCGTACATCAAAACAACAAACAACCATTCAATCCATCGGGGTTTTCTCACATTACGGAAATTCCTACATCGGCCGGTATCGTTTACAGCTAACCGATACCGGTTGAGTAACCGATACCGGTTATCCCTAACCGATATCGGTCCCTGTTAGTTTCATACACCTTGCCTAAACAACCACCTACAACAATAATTTGAGCGTCTATTCCTTTCTATACCTACAAACATACCTGAAACCCCTGATTACCTACCCCGTAACACTTATAACCCTTGCTATCATGTTTTCTTTTTCATATCTACCCACTTAATCTCTTATTCATAACACATGCAAAAGTCAAATCATAACCAAAACGTTTACCTCTTGGGTTGCAGTAGCTTGAGGTGGCCCTTGTCTTCCCTCTTGTCCCTGCCTGCTGGATGTTTCTCCTCGTCCTGCCATTATCACCACCTTTTTCAAACCTGCCTTTCTGTCTTCTGAATCTCAGATCACAATCACTTTCCCTGTCTCTTTACTCCTAATCACTCAAATTTCTCATGCAATTACCTGTCTCAGTCGTCAAAAAGCGTCGCGTTCGCGTATTTAACTTCTTGCATGGCTCTCAAAATTAGAACTTAAGTTGCCACCCTAGCTTTTTTATTTTTAGAAAAGCTCATACCTAAATAACCGGTATCGGTTATGTAACCGATATCGGTCTACTACCTACCGGCGTCGGTTACCTAACCGATATCGGTTACACACCTGGCCTTTTGAAACATGGTCTTTTCTTCATTTTTTTACCAAATTTTTGTCGCGCCCGCCTCTTTTCCTGCATCACAACACCATTATCCATATTTGTCTATCCACCACACATATCATTACAATTTCGTTAACATCATCTATTTTACAAAAACAAACAAGTCATCAACTAAGGATACCACAACAAAAAAAAAAAAAAAAAACTATCTCTCTATCTGACATTTGGATCGACTCATCGGATACATATATCACATGATGTCACAAAACCAGCCCACAACATGCAACATTTCATCATATAACATGTCATCCTTATATACGTGCAAAAACAAAAACATCAACATCATCCATATATCAACATGTCAACTAAACTCATCCTACATTCTATATCACAAACCATCGACAAAATACTTAAACACATTTTTGAACACTGCATGTGGATCAAAACATCATCTCTATATATATATACAAATTTTCAAATATACAATGTGCCCTGCATCGGGGCCTCTGTGATCTCATCATACAACTAAGCCGGCACGCAGGCCGCAATAACTATCCAAAATCTCGACTCGGCTCGCAGGCCGGTCCCTCATATCAAAAAAATACTCGGCTCGCAGACCGGTATCAAATATACAACCCATACTCGACTCGCAGGCCGGTATATAATGAATAAATGAATCCATACATGAATAAATGTAGGCACGCAGGCCTCTATCAACACAACCGGTTCGCAGACCGGTGCCCATGCCTATATACAAAAACAATACAGGGATCCCTCAGCTCTCCCCACCGCCCTCGGCACCTCTCCCTGCTGGTCCCTGTGGCGCCTCTCGCCTCCTGCCTGTAACGGACACGCCGGCTGTGGCTGCACCTCCCTGAGATCTCTGGCTGTGAGAGGTCTCTGCTCTATGAGCTGCATAAGGCTGATACTCAACTCCGGTACTATCAAGAATATCCTGATAGTATCGGGCCTCCGCTCTAACCTCCATATAGCGCCCTCGAGCCACTGAAGGAGCTGGGGCTGGTCCCCTGGCACCTAATACTAGTACCCCCCTTGTACTGTCTTTGGTGGTGGTGGTGTGCCCATTCTTGTGTGATATCACTGTGCACTGTGCTGAGGCTGTTTTGTGGTTTGTCTTCTTCTTGGTGATGGTGCGGTACTATCTTCTCTTTATGTCTTCTTGCTGTACACTGCTACTGCGCTTGTGGCTCTGCCTTCTTTGGTGGTGGTGCACTGTGCTGTGCACTGTACTATACTACTGCTGCTGGGCTAGCTGCCCCTGTAGGACACCTATCTGTGCCTGTGCAGCAGCCAACTGTCCCTGTAATAGCTGCACCTGACCCCTGAGCTGATCTCTCTCTGCCGTCACCGCTGCCAAGTCTGGCTGTGCAGGCTGTGCTACCCTCGCCGCTCTCGACCAGCCCACCACACCTGTATGCTCTGTGTACACCCGGCATCATCTCTTTGTGTCATCATCTTTGGCCTCTCTGACCCAATCTGGATCCATGGGTGTGGTGCGGGCGGTGGGGCCTCTACATCATCCCTCTGTCTTGAGGGAAGGGAGGTGGCTCGTCTGTCGTGAGCCCCATCTGCTGCGTACCCTCTCACAGGGGTATCCTCTCGTACTCTCGGCCTCCGATCCTGCTTTATCCAGGAATGTGTCTTTGGATCCGGCGTAAGCTTGTACTCGGCCTCCTGCTGTGCGGGTGATGACCTCTGTAAGGTCTCCATACGATATCTACTGCGCTTGTCGGGCCCTCTAATAAATGTCTATAGTAGGTGCGTCTCTCCCATGCAAGCCTTGCTCGTGGCTGCCCCACGACTCCCAACCATCTGAAAGCCATATCGTATATAACTGTGTGGCCATTCTTGGGGTAACCCTACTGGCCTGATGCATATGATGTGCTCATATGCCCAACAATGCAGCAAAAATGTCGAACAGATACCGAATCGCCTCATCCGGCGATAACCCCAGAGCTCTCTGTATAACTGCACCAGATATACTGGTGCCCAAGCATAACAGGTGTGCTCCTCCACCATCTCATGAAGCACCCCCATCAATGCCCGTGGAAAGCGGCCTCCCTCTGAGTCGGGAGGGCGAAGCAGGTGATCCCAATCATCATCAACACAGCCAGCCGTGTCTCGTGTCGATGCGCACGGTACATGTCACCATACCCAATGCTCGCGCTGTGATAGGTAAGTAGCGCGGCTGCATCTCCAAAAACCTGTAATATGCTGTCCATGGCAGTCTCGGAATCTACCTGGAAGACTGCCTCTCCCTCGATAGGTAGTCGAAGGATGCGATACACATCCTCCAACGTAATAGTCATCTCCCGGTCGGGAGATGGAACACATGTGGTCGCGGATCCCATCTCTCGATGAGGGCGACCATCAGGGTGTGATCTCTCTCTATCGCTCTATACCTCTGGACTCCACCGAGTCCCACCTCGCGCATGATCGCCCGATGAGCCGCGGATATGTGTGGCCGCATCCGCACTGCAGCAGCGGGGGCATCTATCCGCATCGTCAGCTGCTAACGTGTGCTGCAAAACCAACCCACATCCTTAGACCTACTTTTTATCACAACATCTACTTTACCCTCTAAACCCCCTTTTATCCCCCCGACCACACCCCGACTCTCTACCACCCAACCCCAAAACAAAACAAACCCAACCCAACTCACCCCACCCACAACCCAAACCCACTCCACCTAAAAACCAAACCCACCCCACACCCAAACCCACCCAACCCAAAAACAAAACAAACCCAACTCCACCCACACTCACCCAAACCCAAACCCACTCCACCTAAAAACCAAACCCACCCCACACCCAAACCCACCCACCCAAAACACAAAACAAACCCAACTCCACCACACTCACCCAAAACCCAACCTGACCCACCCACCCAAACCCAAACTCACCCCACCCAAAACCCAAACCCACTTCACCTAAAAACCAAACCCACCCCACACCCAAACCCACCCAACCCAAAACACAAAACAAACCCAACTCCACCCACACTCACCCAAACCCAACCCTGACCCCACCCACCCAAACCCAAACTCACCCCACCCAAAACCCAAACCCACTCCACCTAAAAACCAAACCCCCTCACACCCAAAACCCAACCCAACCCACCCACTCAAACCAAAACCCAACCCAACCCACACTCACCCATCCCCACTCACCCATCCCACACTCAACCAAAACCCCACCCACACTCACCCAACCGACCCCGGTCCCCCTCCCATGCGGCGCGTCGGTCGATGATCAGCCGGCATCGGTAACCTGAACCCACCACCCTAAAAATTCGCGACCGATGCCGGTCGCTTAGTGACCGGCATCGGTCACTGGAAATTTGCCACGCCGAAACCGACGCGGCTACCCCTTTCTTCTTTTTCCCTATTTCTACCTCTCTACCCACCCAAACACCCTAAAAACCTACCCACCCTGCCGCCTTGGCCTATTTCACCTATCTACCCTCTCCCTTTTTCAAATCATTTCCATTTATTCATTATTTTCTACAAAACATTATATTCCTACCCAAATCCCAAAACCAACATAATGCAATAAAATGCACAAAATGAGGAGTTTCGAACTTACCCGTACGACGACACGTCGTCGTGGTGGGATAGGTGGTGGTGGTCCAGCTGGTCCAGCCCCTCCTGCTCCTCCTGCCTGTGCCATAGCTCCAATTCTGATCTGCTGGGTCCCCGGCCAATCAACTGCTGCCTCCTCCTCACTCGGGCCCGCAAACAACTCACTCCTCCACCAAAATAGCTCCACCTCACTCAATAAACCTCCAATCTCAACTCTCCACGTCAGACAAGTCAATTTGGTTTTCAAAATAACAAAGTGACAATGACAAGCCGTATTTTTCTTTTTATAGGTTTTTCACCCATAACCGATATCGGTTTCATTTTGCCCTAATGAACCGGTATCGGTCCCTTGACCGATATCGGTCATGTAGAATCGACATCGGTTTTTCTGCCAACTTTCCCCCAATATTTTTTGCCCCTATTTACCATTTGCCCCTTTTTAACCACATATCACCTATATCCACCTTTCTTTGAACACCATTTGTTTACCCATTTGGCCCGAGGCCAAGGCCTCGCCTACCTCATTTGGCCCGGCCAAGGCCTCAACCTACCCATTTGGCCCGACCCAAGGCCTCACCCTAACCATTTGGCCCGACCCGAGGCCTCGGCCTACCTGTTGGCCCGACCCGAGGCCTCACCTAACCATTTGGCCCGACCCAAGGCCTCAACCTACCCATTTGGCCGAGGCCAAGGCCTCACCCTAACCATTTGGCCGACCCAAGGCCTCAACCTACCTATTTGGCCCGACCCAAGGCCTCGGCCTACCTATTTGGCCCGACCCGAGGCCTCGACCTACCATTTGGCCCGACCCGAGGCCTCAACCTACCTGTTGGCCCGACCCGAGGCCTCACCCTAACCATTTGGCCCGACCCGAGGCCTCGACCTACCTATCGGCCCCACCCGAGGCCTCGCCCTAACAATTTGGCCCGACCCAGGCCTCACTCTACCCTTATGGCGACCCAAGGCCACTGACCCAACAACTTGGCCCGACCCAGGCCGTATCACTTGATACCATACCCCTGATCAACGTTTTATTTTATCCATCCATCATGTACCTTTTGTTCAATCGACTCACTGTTCATGTTTTAGCATGATTAGGGTCCTTGACTTGATCGTCGACCAACTTTGCCTAGACCTAGACCGTGGCGTTTATCTCAACCAAACCAACCATTTGAGTGCTTTGCCGAACATGCCTAAACGTTTCTGTACCTTACATGTTATATACCACGGAGCTACTTCCTATGCCTTGGATACCGGGATTATATCACCCTTGTTTGGATAAACTATCGACCTTTGCACTATACATTGTTGGTTTGCTCGTCAAATCATGTACCCTAGTCATACTATTGCATTTCAACACGTGCGTCTGCTTCCTTGGACTTACCCCACCACCTTACCATCCTCTCTCTGACATTCACCCTTTATCGACCCTATCCCGATTTCCGTTCACTCAATCTATGATAGATTTGAGGGGATTACCTATATCCTTAACGGGAGAAACCACTTCATATTATTGTTGCTGTGACTTTTACAAAACAAGCTACACGACAATAAGGGGCTAATGTAGACACCAAATTTGTGTCTTACGACCCCTTGTGACCCGCATCTCATCTCGCATGATATAACCTCATCACCTAAACCTTACACAATTATTTATTAATTGCCTTCTAATTGATAAATCCACATCACCCTACCTACCACCTCACTTTGCCACTTCATCATGACCTAGCCCTAACCCTAAAACTAACCTAATTAAGACCCATAACTTGGTCCACACCTACACCCATAACTAATGACCCCTTTCTCGCACCCAAAACCGACCTTCTAGTCACTTGGCAGAGCCCGCAATTGATCTCTCGGGAAAGCGGGGAAGGTGGGCTATTTTACTAAAAATAGCCTACTTTTTCCTTACCGATGCGGTTCTACTCATTGCCGTCGGTTTACGCAACCGCCATCGGTTCCTGTAAATGGGCTCCCAAGGCCAAAACAACGGATCGGAATTTCATTTTGGGATCGGTCGAAGGATTTCGGATCAACGAGAGCATTGGGAGTGAGAAAGCGAGTCGAGATCTTCACTTGGCCGAGCAGAGACGAGTGGAAATACCAGAAGTGTTTACAGCAAAGGAGATCAGCTTGCATCTTGGTCAAAACCAGTAAGTCACATCTTGCATGTCCTCTGTTATAACATTTCTTATGCTTCTTGAATCTCAGTCCTCCTAAATCCGTTTCTGAATCCACTACCCAACGTGCCATTGCATCTAACTGTCATTCCTTTACCCCTCATCATCTCATTTCCTAATATCATCCATAAACCAGCCTTACAAACACCATAGCTACCAAGAAGATCCTAGAACCCACCGGTATCGGTTATCAGTAACCGGCATCGGTTATCAGTAACCGGCATCGGTTCCTCTGATCAAAACCAGAAAACCAGCCTTTCCCCTACCCAGTTCAACGAAACAACTTAATTGATATCTTACAGTCTTTTGTGTTAATTCATATTAGCAGGGGAACTGACCACCTTCGAAAGGAAGTTTTATATTTCACAGGCCCAAGGCGGTTCCCTCATTTATTGTCTAATTAAAATCTTGTGGTCTTGTGTTCTTATTTGCGGGTAGTCCTTCCAAGACAAAAACGAGTTCTTAGCGGTCGGCTGATCTTTCTCTACGATGCGCGTACACCATCTCGACATTCTACGGGTATTCCTCAGCAAACATGGCGGATGCACCATTGGCGCGACTATACTTTATGTTGCGAGGGCGGCATTTGCGCAAAGGAAAAACACGAGTTTTATCAATCTTTAAAGCCTTGTTCTTCCTCTTGAGGGGTTACATGTATTTAAGCCTCTTCTGCGGGGTTCCTTGGATGATGAACAGGCTAAAACAAAGAGATCCAAGTGATTTTTTCCAAGACAAAGTCCTCTTTACCAAGTAGATCTGGAAAGAGGGAGAAGTGCATGGGGAGGACATGGTTACATAGATCTATTTATTCCAACCCCACAAGCAAACAACCAATAACCAAAACATAAAACACAAGAGCAATAAGGACCACTTACGGGAATATATATAATGTGAGAGGTGGCGGGTCCACGACGCGATATGAGAATGACAGCGTCTTGTGATTCTGAGAGGAAAAAGAATAATCACGTGTTTTCTGACTGGTGAAAGTGACAGGGTGGATGCGCCTATATATAGGCAAAGTTGTAATAAATGCGCCAACCACTTTTTGAAGTGGCGCATCAAAATGCCTATCGACACTGGAAAGCTTGCACCCTTTGGCGCATCAAAACACATGTTAACATGAAGTTATGTGTGCCCTTGGCACACCAAAAGTGTTGTCAACACGGAAATATGTGCACCCTTGGCGCACCAAAATGTGGCACAACAAAAATATTGTTGACACAAAGGCGCATGCACCTTGGTGCATGCAAGAAAGGTGCAACATGGTGAGGCGCACCAAAATGTGTGTCGACACTTCAAACCATGTGCCAAAGGATTTAAATGGGGTGCATGCTTACCCTATGTTGCCTGAGACATTAGGTGTGCCCAACCAAAAAGACCAAAAAAGGTAGGCCAAGTTCGAAAACCAGATTTCTCGGAAAATGGTTTTTGCAGCGTTCTGAGCAGCGGAGGGTCCACGACGAGGACCGAGAACAAAAATTTTCGTATGGTTACTGTAAAATTGCCCTTGAAAATTTTACGGGATGACAACTGGCCCTTTAAGGGACTATCTGCGAATGGAAATCAAGGGTAGAGAATCCCAGATCTACACGTGCCTATCCATTGGGTAACATAATCAAAAACAAGGGCGACCACAAAAGGAAACACATAACCAACAAAAACAAACACATGACAAAAACAAACACACAACTGAAGCAAATTGTACAAAGAAGAGAGCAAGCTCTACTTCCTAAAGATTTTCAGATTTTGTCCGCTATAGGGAAGTGGGAGCCCAGTTATATCCATATACGAGAGATAGAAGCTATTCTCTCCATTGCGCTGCTTGATATTGAAAGGTCCTCTCCATAGGGAATCAAATTTTCTGTGCATGCCCTTTGGCTCTCTTCGTTTGTCCCACGAAAGGATGAGGTCTCCCACCTAGTAATCTCTTTGATTAGCTTTTTTATCTAACAATATTTTTACGATTTTGATGCTCGGTGATCCTGTCGACCACTCTTACTCTCTTTTCTTGAGCTCTGCTGAATACAGGATCCTCTTCTCAAGGGAATTTTGGAAAGTCTCATCTTTGATTACTCGGGCCAAGCACGAGAGCGGGGAGTTCGTAGAAATTGGAAGCTTAGCATTGGTGCCATATAACACTTGAAAAGGAGACATGCCGAGAGACCTCTTGGGAGTAATGCGGTCCGCCCACAAAGCGTTGTATAATGACTTGTGTCACATTCGTTGATTTTCATCCACTAACTTTCGTATGATGGTCACCAAGTTTTTATTCTCGGATTACGCCTAACCATTTCCCCGAGGATAATAATTGAGGTGTTAGCGAGTTATTACGTATTCATAGAAAAAACTAACAACTTCTTGTGAGAAGAAGTTGGAAGCGTTATCAGCAACAATCTTGTTCGGAATGCCAAACCTGACAATAATATTCTCTTTGATAAAACTGCAAATAACCTCGGAAGTGGCATGTTTGACAGGTATGGATTCTACCCATTTTGTGAAATAATCTTTTATTGTCAGGACATAACTATGTCCGGCACTCGATTGGGGATTGAGTGCACCAATAAAATCAATTCACTATTGCTTGAATGGTTCGTCAACAATGACCGGCCTAAGGGGAAAAGCAACCAACTTGGGCTTGCCGACAAACTGCTGGCAAGGCTCACACTTTGCTACCCAGGTGGCTATGTCTTGGAAAAGTGTTAGCCAATAGTACCTGGCCCGGATGATCTTGTGCACCATCACGGAAGAGGAGAAATGCCCCCCACAAGCCGAATTATGAAAACTCTCAAGTAACTTCACTTGTTATGGCTTGTCAACACATCGTGAAGATGCCATCTATTCTGCGTTTGTATAAACCGTTATCCGGGTGATATATCTAGCTACTCTAAGATTTATAGTGCACTTCTCCTTTGTAATGAGATGAGCTAGGCATTCGCCATAGGTGAGAAAGAAAGAAATATCAGAATACCAATCGTCGCTGGTTGCGACAAACAGGACCGTAGGTGGTGAATCAGGTTTCTCCAGCTGGCTTTGTGCTCTATGGGTGCAATCATCCTCTTCTTCAGAGTCTTCTGAATCTTTTTTCAGCCATGAGCTGACATAGGCCCTTGCCTCTTACCAGCTTGGTTGGTTTTATATCTAGATCATACTCCTGGACTTTTGCAATCCAATTCCCCCGCAAGCTTCCTAACTCCTGTTGAGTTAAAATTGACTTGACTGCCGTGTCAGGGACCAGCACCACTGTATGAGAGTTTAAAATGTAATACCTGAAGTTCTTGACTGCTTTGACAATGGCAAAGGCATGCTTTTCCAACTGAGACATCTTTAATTCATGAGGCTTGAGAGGAGAGCTCATAAACACAATCGGGGATTCAACATTTTGAGAATTCTTTTGCATTAGGATGGCTGACACAGTGTGCTCGGATGCATAGCTATACATGATAAAATCCTTGGAGAAATCGGGACACACCAGGACTGGTGCGTGAGCAATAGAGGCTTTTATTTCCTCAAACAACTTCTTCCCTTCTTTGCTCCATCAGAAAGTTGGTGACCCTTTCATCATGTCTAATATATGACGAGTCTTTTCAACAAAGTCGGGAACAAAGCGCCTGAGAAAATTCACTTTTCCGAAGAAAGAGTGAATGTCGGTTTTTCTTGTAGGTAAATTAAGGCTCTGAATAGCCTTAACTCTTTCGGTATCTATCTTTGTCCCTTCTTTGCTAACAACATGTCCCAGCAATTTTCCTTCTGTGACTCCGAAAATAGACTTTTTGATTCGGGAGATCTGTGCTCTCAAAGCATCTAATCAATACTTGCTCCAAATGATCACAATGATCATTTCACTATTTGGAGAACATAGTTAAGTCATCTAAGTAGACTACGATGACCTTCCCCATCATACCTTTGAACGCAAGGTCCATGGCCCGCTGGAAAGTGGCACCAGCATTGGTCAGGCCAAAAGGCATTCTGCTATAGGCGAATGTGCCCTCTGAGGGGTAGTGAATGTTGTTTTAAATTGGTCTTCAAGTGAGAATTCAATCTAATTGTAGCCCGAAAAACCATCAAGCATGGAAAAATTTCTGATCTAGTTCTTGCTGCGAGGACACGATCTATTATGGGAAGCGGGTAGTTGTCCTTCGAGGATGCTGATTCGGGTTGCGAAAATCTACACATATGCATATCTCGTCATTCTTATTGCATCGGCATAATGTTTGCCACCCAAGTCTTGTGATGGATAGGAAAAATAATCCGTGCGTCTAGCATTTTTGAATTTCATCTTGGATAGTACCTGAGATCTTAGGATTATAGTGTCTTTGCTTCTGGCGAAAAGGTTTGACATCTTCTTTCAATAGGATATCATGCTGGATGTCCTTCAGCTTGAAAGACTTTAGATTGGCATAGGACCATGCCAATACATCCATGTATTTCTTTAGCAATTTGACAAACTTCCGCTTCTCTTGGTGTGCAACATTTTCCAATGTTGAAGCTGCGGATGTTCTACCGAACCTAAATTGGTGGTTCGGTTTTCGGGAGGAATTAGGATCATCTCGCCTTTTCTTCTTTACAAAACAATCATGCCTGTCGAACAAATGCTCTAGAGAAACCAAACCTTTTGGAATTTTATTTCCTTTGAGCTGATATATACCATCTCCTCCTTTCGATTCTTCATTTTGATCGATGGCGATTCGCGGCATGCAAAAGTGGATCCTTCAAAATGAAGCTCACTAAAATTTTCCACCTTTTTGAGAAAGGCAATGAGTTGATTGTCATTGTTGAATACTTGCCAGTGCTAAGAATTATCCGGCACGCTTGGGTGGAAAACCACCTCAATGGTATATTTGTTTGTTTTCAAACCCGGGTGAGGGAGCATGAGGGATGCTGAAATGGCCAATGAATCGGCCATGTCATTTTGAGCTCTTGGGATAGATTTTATTAAAAAAGCATCAAACTCCTTGTTGTTTTCCCACACCGCGTTGCGGTAATGTCTGAGCCTTTCATTCTTCACTTGGTATATCCTTTTAACTTGATTTACAACCAGCTCTACATCACCTTGTACTTTCAGATTCTTGATCCCTCTTTCTTTTGCGGCTTGCATGCCAAGTAGCAGAGATTCATACTCAGTAGTATTATTCATGTTGAAAAATTGTAACTTGAAAGAGAGGAATAATCTCTTCTTTGGGAGATATAAGCATGGCACCAGCGCCACACCCACTAATCGTGTAGCTGCCATCAAACTGCAAAGTCCAGATCTTGTTAAGATCCCCTTCTCGGATGAGGACATCCATTTTGTCGACTCAGAGACAATAAATAGTTTCCCATCCCCGATGATTCGAAGAGAATTTGGGCTTTGGGGTTATCGAGTTAGAAACCAGTGTACTTCTTTTGTGATTCAGGCTCCAATGTTTGCATTACACCTTTGACAGGGATTCTAGCCTTAGACCAGTCCATATGAATCTCCCCACCAACTTCACTACAAAAGCTCCTTCCCAACTGAATTCCATAGACTGCTGGAATATCGGCAACAAGGACGGTCATTTTTACCCTTTTTCTCGGGAATCTGCAAACACAAATTACACGTCCTTGATTTGACCGATCAACGGAACTTGCTTGGTTTCCAAGGAATAACATCTACCAAAAGGCTTGGTAAGGATGAGGCCCAGAGTGTGGGTGACTTTTTCCGGCATGACATTATCGGAAGCTCCAGAATCAATTATGCAGTTGCTTAGTTTGTGGCTGTTGATCGGGAGGGAGAGATAGAAAGGTTCTATCTTTCCGACATGGAAGTTGAGGCAACATTTATGCGGGATGAAGGAGGGGTGGAAAGGATTCCTTTTGGGGAAACCTGATTAGTCATGGCAGCATGACTTTGGATGTATTCAGTCAACCTTACAAGTTGTTTGGGGTTTGATTGAAGGTACTCGATTCGAGACATTTGAATCTTGGTCTTTTAGGATGGTCAATTATGTCAAATGCGGCCAAGGGTTGTGTTGATGGAGAAATGAGTCCTTCATTTCACAATGGTAGGGTAAAGTTCTTTGGTCTTGATAGGAATATGAGAGAGCTGATTCGGAGGGGAGATACGAGAAAAGATTTTTTCGTAAAAGACTTAACAGGGGGTTGAGAAGGAAGAGGATTACCTCTTTCAGAAATAGTTAGGGGCGTGGATGACGTAGCCTTCTCTTTCTACACATTGGCAGTGACCTCTGCTTCTTTTCCTTGCAAGCGGGTAAAAACAAAGCATATGATTGTCCACTTGTATATCCTTGGGTACCCTCTTCTTTGTCAGATTCTTCCTCATCAAATTCCATATACCCGATAGTAGAGTCGGTCGGTTCACCGACATCTTGATCATCTTCACCTTGAGATGAAGGTTCTTCATAATTTTTCTCTTCTTCTTCAATCTTGACTAGAGCATTGATTGGAGGAGCCTCAAGTGCCACCTACGAAGTAGTTACAGGTAGGCGCGGCCTTTGTGGAACATTGTTGGAAATGAAATTCCCGTGGGATATCCGTGTATCGAGTGCTTAGAGAAGCCCTGAGCTAAGCGCTTTTTAATGTGAGCAAGTCATTTGCCATCTTCTACAATGCCGGATTAGGACGAAGTAGTGGGAGAAGAGCACTGAATATTTAAGCTTAGATGATTCCCTTTTTAATTCGCCAGATATTAGCAAGTTATCTTCAATTCGGATGGCAGCAGCCTGGGCAAGAGGCAAGGTAGTTATTTGTTCATGTAGAAGCAAAAAACTTATTTTTGAGCTCAATGCGTTCACAAAGAAACACTTTTGATTTTCTAGTGTTGACAACATGGCAACAGGCACACGGTTGATTAATGCATTGAACCTGGCGATAAAATCACGCATGGTTTCATTGACCTCCTTCTTTAGGTGAGTGATTTGTGATAACAATGCAAATGCATCTTCCAAAGGCTTGTATCTTTCTTCAAAAGCAGCCCGCAAGGTGGCCCAACTAGTGATAGATCCGGCTGGCAAATGTTGGAACCATTCTGCTGCGGGTCCTTGCAAGGTCTCTAAAAAGAGGTGAACTGACACATCTTCATGGGTTACATCTAGGATACTGCATGACATGATGAATGCAGATATGTGTGAATCCATGCTTTGGTTTCCGCTCCCATCAAATTTGGGAAAATTCTTTCGGTTTCCATGTGGGAGAGCGTGAACAGGATGCGACAAAGCCAGAGGGCCCATAGCATTTCCCCATGGTACTACCATTTGGACAGCCGGAAAAATAACATGGGCTGGAAACACAGTTCCGTTGAGCAGCAAGGCACTACAAAGTGATGTAGACGTTCCTAATGAGAGATGCTTCCTTCGTGGAGGTGAGACACTCCTAGATGACCGTTCAGCCGAACTTAGTGACGAGAAGCGAGATGGTGTTATACTGAAGTTGTGCCTTTGAAGCAGGTCGAAGGTAAGATCGACTTCTCCACGAGCTCTCCTGCTACGAGTAAATGGTTCACCCACCAGTGTACCTTCCAGATCTGCAATATTGTGGAGCAGATTTAAAAACTCTTTTTGGTTGTACTTGCTGATTTTCTGATTTTTCTGACAAAAACCAGCAGCATGTACTTTTCTAAATATTTAAAATTTATCCCTCTTTTGAAAACCGATTGCGGTTTAATGACAAAGAACAACAAGGATAAAACGATGGTAGAGCTTAGTAAGCTGATTTTTGAATCTAGAGTTGACTTTTCAAAGAGTTTGAAAATTTCGGATGGCGTCGAAACTCGATCTACGGAAAAATACGGATTTTTATAAAAACTCAGCAAACTAAAGATCTCCAACTAGGCCAGATCTATGGATTTTAGAAGAAAATTTTCAATTTTCGATTATTTTGCAAAAAAATTTGACTTTAAGCAAAAGTTCATATTTGTAAACAGGTAATGATTTTTCTCGATTTTCTTGATTTTCTATCATACCACTATCATAGATCCTAGTAGATTCACCAAAAGCTGTTGGTTTGAAAATCATCAAATGGACGGATCTATGGATAAACAAGCCAATAAAGATTGTGCGGGGCATAGCCCCTCTTTGAGTCAAAGCAAAGCGAAACCGGTTTATTGCTATTCTACTGGCAGGAATATTGTGCAAGTCTCACAATATTATGCCTTTGGGGTTGGGATCTCATCCCAGTAGAGTAGTTCCGATGAAGAGCAGAAAGGAATGAAGGAAGGAAAGGAAAGAAGACGGATTGAAGGGAGAAAAGAAATGAATTCCAAAGTAGAAAGGTCAGAGGGTCTATGTTTTGGGCTTGTATTAAATAGAGCTAAACCTACTTGCATAGACAAACAAAGCAATACTGATGAATAAATGACAATAAAACAGGATTAGATTCAACAGAACAAACATACAGATCTAACATAAGAAAGCTCTGATGTATAACACAAGAATTCAGCACAAAGTCTAAATATTGTATTAATATTTCCTTCTGTTACAAAAAGCTCAAAGTCTTTTCTTCTTACTTCTATTTCTCATCTGAAAAGTATCCACCACTTGAATACAACAAGTATTCAAGTATTTATAGAAGAAGAGAAGAAAAGAAGGCAAAAACAAACCAACCACTTAATTACAAAATATCTTACAAAATATCTCAAAGTCACTTGTTGACTTTTGACAACTTGGTGGATGACATCATCCCATGGTGCAACATGGATGATGTCATCATTTGTGTCAACATACTCTTAGATATTTTACAAAAATGAAAGTTGAGGAGAATGAAACTATTCATCGTCATCCCGCGGTGAAAGGGGGTATCCTCGCTTTTCTTTCTTTGCTGCTCGGGAGATGAGATGTGGAACTGGGCATGGTATTCCATGAACTTGCTGATCATGGGTTGAAGTTGATCCTGGGAAGGATCCTTGTGTCGATCACTGATAGCCTCGCAAGTCTCCCGCTCGTCTGTGAGCTTTTCAGGGAGTTTGGAATAATCATTTTCTACCTCTATCAGGTACCCAATGAAGTCACGACAAGCCAGCAGGTTGTTGATGGATTCGGCGTCGAAAGTGACCTCTGGTCCCAGCCCTTGTGAAACGATCTCCTTGAAGATCTAAATAGTTTCATCAACCTTTCTTAAGGTGAAAGGAGTGAGCAAACCCGGAGACATTCTCAAGACAATTTGTTCCATCGATGCATTGCATCCAGGCTTCCTCCTTGATTTTGTCAATCTTCTCCAGGACAAACTCAAGCTGATCAACCCGATAATCAAGAGTAGAAAGGATTTTGTTGAGGGCTCTGGGGTGTCCAAAGACGCCGAACTTGACTAGATCTTTGACTGAACAGTCGAGCATTTTCTGAAAGGTCTCATGCTGCATCCTGGCATGGTCCAGCTCTTCAGAGATGGGTCCTGCTATAGCCTAGAGCTCTTTGTTCACCCGACTGATATTCTGATATAATCCGGTGAACTTGGCAATCACTCCCTCACTTTCTTTGAGGATTTGGCTCCTCCAGGCAGAAACTTCCATACCCTGCTCGCCGATTTTGGCATATTCATTAATCTTGTCCTGGCTCAAAGGCTCAGGAGTTTCGGTGGCAGTTGTAGGAGGTGCACTGCCCATTTTCTGCAAGGCATGGAGAAGATGTTTATTTTGCTCCTTTAACAACCTCTTTTCTTCCTTTGCTTCCTGGAGCTTCTTGCAAATGGCGTCAACTGCAGATAGGGCCTCTCCTTGAAGGCTTTCTGAAGATGTCCCCATTGTGACTTGGGTCACTGTATAATCTGTGAAGACAGATCCTTTTTATCCTTTAAAGGATTGGGGTAAGCTATCTCCATAACTCTCTCTCCGACGCACTGAGAGAAGCGGGTTAAAGGCTTTTGCTTCTTGGTCCCCTTTGATGGAATGACGAAAAAGTCCATAGGTGTGATGGGAACTTTCCTCTTTTGTTTGTTCGGTGGTGAGAGATCCATGCTTTGGACTTATGGGAGAGGGCCGGAAATAGAAAAGGGAGTAGCTGCGGTAGTAGTAGAAGGAAAATACGTGGAGACACTTGGAGGCGGTGTTGAGAGGGAGGCCGAGGAAGTGCCCACGGGAGGAAGAGAAACTGCAGGGGAAGTAGACATGGGAATGGAAGGGAGCTCAGAGATGAGGGAAGAAATGGTGGGGGACAGCTCCGCGAGAGAAGAGAAGATGGACGATGAGGAAGGGGGAACAGCAGAAGACGGGGGAGAGGACACGACCAAAGGAATGGTCACTTGGGTCACTTGAGGAGGGGAAGGAGGAGAGGGAGAATAGATAGAAGGGACCTTAATAGTTGCAGGAGTGGATGTGCCTATCGGAACATCTTCCACTACTTCTTTTTCCAGGTTTTCCGGGATTACAACCCATTCTTGTGAAGCGGAAGGAGGACTTTCAGGAGCTTCCTCTTGGGTGGAGCTCGACTCACCCTCTTTGTCTTTCCCTTTGCTCTTTGGTAGCTGTTTTGTCTGGAAGGTGCGTTGCCCAATGGAGAAGTGGTGAAATCAACTCCGAGGTAGATGAGACCATTCATCCTGCACCAGTGCTCTGTTCTCCAGAGTTTCTTTGACCCTTTCTTCTATTGTTTGAGGTGCTTTATTCCTGTCGATCATAGCAAACGGCCAGTCGTCCCCATCCGTGTCAAGATATACCTGATCAACCTCTTGATCAGTAGTTTGATAACCTTTTGGGATGATGGCTACGCCGTACTGGATGATTTCAGCCAAGGCCAAGCGGGAATGATCCTTCCTTCTGAGCTCGACCTCATGATATAGGTCAATATAAATATCCTCGATCTGTGGAATGTGGATTGGATCGAGTTTGGCCCTAGGAAGGTAATTCCTAGGGTCAAAAGTGGGCCTTTCCGGGAAGTTGTGCTTTAGATTTAGCAGCTCGAGCTTTGCCAACATCTCCGGGCTTTGTGGTGAGAAAGACAAGTGTACCTACCCACTGTGAGGGGAAAAGGAGTTCCACCCTTCTTTCTCTTTAGGCACTTCTCATGGTAGGTTACAAGCTGTCTTGACAGCTCCAACAGAATCAATTTGGGGCCGGCATATCTTGGCAATTTGGTTGGTTCCCCCAAAAATTTGGCTGCCCTCAGATAAGTGAAGGTGGGGAATTGAGTGAACAAGGCCCCCATTTCTCTCGTAGCCTGCAACAATGCTCTTGGTAGGTTTCTTGCTTGATGTAGACATATGTAGTTTTGAACTTAGTTTTTGATCTACAAGAAGAAGTTGCGAAACCCAATGCAGGGGAGATTCATGTTAGCTGTTTGATCTTCCATTAAAGTGTTGGCAAGCAAGAGAAGTTAGAAATTTTAAGGCCTCTCAGGCGCAGGCGCATGAATATTATAGGCTACGGGGCTAAATAGTGTGGCGCATAGGAAAATGGTGTTACAAGGGTCAAATCAGCGCTAAAGGGCGCAAGGTGTATGGATACTGCACATGACATTTTTTGTTGTTGCAAGTGGAACTGCACCGCACCATATATATGCATTTTATACCGGGCGCATGTATTTTTCATGTTGCACGGGGACAGGATGTGCCAAAGGGCACATATAATTTTTATGTTACATGGAACTTTGGTGTGCCAAACGGCACATATATGGTGTGCGTAACATATGCTTTATGTGTGCTAAAGGGAACTTGGCACGGCGCATGGGAAGATTACATGACATTGTGTTGTAACAGGGGATGCGCCTGCGCCGCTAATAGTTTTATACTTGGCGCAAGCATGGTTGCTATTGCATGGATGCAGGGTGCACCAATGGCACAATTTTTGTAATGTTACACATGCATTAGGTGTGCCAAGAGGGCGCAGGGTTAGTAAGTGTTACAAGCCAGGAAAGTGTGCCTTGAGGGCGCAACTGTTTGTTATACAGCAAGCATGGCGGATGCGCCGTTGGCGTGACTGTACTTTATGTTGCAAGGGTGGTGTTTGCGCCAAAGGGAAAAACATAGTTTTTATCAATCTTTAAAGCCTTGTTCTTCCTCTTGAGGGGTTACATGTATTTAAGCCTCTTCTGCAGGGTTCCTTGGATGATGAACGGGCTAAAACAAAGAGATCCAAGTGATTTTTTCCAAGACAGAGTCCTCTTTACCAGCAGATCTAGAAAGAGGGAGAAGTGCATGGGGGAGGACATGGTTACACAGATCTATTTAATCCAACCCCACAAACAAACAGCCAATAACCAAAACACAAAACACAAGAGCAATAAGGACCACTTACCAGGAATATATATAATGTGAGAGGTGAAACTGGGTCCACGACACAATACGAGAATGACAAAGGCTTTGACAAAAAGAGGAAAAGAATAATCATGTGTTTTATGACTGGTGAAAGTGACAGGGTGAATGCGCCTATATATAGGAAAAGTTGTAATAAATGCGCCAACCACTTTTTGAAGTGGCGCATCGAAACGCCTGTCAACACTGGAAAGCTTGCACCCTTGGCGCATCGAAACACATGTTAACACGAAGTTATGTGCGCCCTTGGCACACCAAAAGTGTTGTCAACACGAAACACGTGCACCCTTGGCGTACCAAAATGTGGCACAACAAACTTATTGTTAACATGAAGGCGCATGTGCCTTGGCGCATGCAAAAAGGTGCAACATGGTGAGGCACACCAAAATGTGTGTCAACACTTCAAACCGTGCATCAAAGGATTTAAAGGGGGTGCATGCTTACCCTATGTTTCACGGACATTAGGTGTGCCCAACCAAAAAGACCAAAAAGGCAAGCCAAGTTCGGAAAACCAGATTTCTGGATAAGGGTTTTTGCGGCGCCCGACGCGAGAGGGGTCCCCGACGAGGACCGAACAAAATTTTTGTATGGTTACCCGTAAAATTGCCCTTGTAAATTTTACGGGATAACACAGACTGCCCTAAAAATACCCGAGTGTAACACATGAAAGGTGTACCACACTCTAACATGAAAATAGGCTCCACAAACATAACATTTCTCGTAAATTTGGTTAACATATCCCGCTGATATTGTTGTGTCATTCGTAAATTGTAATTAGCAATTTTTGAGATATAGGTCTTAATCAGGTTTGAGCTTGCTCCTCATATATCTTGATTGGGAGAACACATTGACTTCTTGTATTTAGTTACATTTTGTTCATTCCATTGAACTTTTCATAAGTGAATACATCTTGTTGATCATCTTACAACGTAAATTACTTTGAAACGTAGTCTAGGAGGTACTTCATTTGAATGGGTTTCAATACCAAACACTTATATCATTGGTGATTTATCACTTTATCACATTGGTATTCTCACACTATTGATTCATTCATACTTTTAACTCTGTGCATCTTATATTTCACTTAAGAGGGTAGTCGTTAGGCTTTAGACACATTTACAACTTACCCTAGTGAAATTGTCACGAAAACATGGCTCCCAAAACATGTCTAGGGCTAAAGAAACAGACATATGAGGAACAACAGGCGCAAGCTTGGGAAACCTCTAATAGATAAGGGTGAAACCCATTCATCAAACATGACCTCGAACACTATTTTTTGTGGAAAAGGAAACAAAAGAAATGGTCGACCGTAGTGGAAATGAATTAGAGTCACCACGCACGGATTTTGATTTAGACCCTACTCTACTAGACAAGTTTCTTCTTAGAAACAAAGAGAGAGTATTGGCCCGAGTTGTCAAATTAGGGGCCAAATTTCCCATCGAGAATGAACCGATACTACATAAAAATGACACTACTGAGGAAGAACGCCCCCTTATCAATATGGAAGATATTTTAACAGGCGAGCATGCTTCCACTTCTTATGTAGAAAATGATAAAGTGGTAGGGCATAGAATACTCCTCATCAAATTGCCATGAAGAAACAAGGTAGAACATGAGATAGAGGAAGAACCTCCACAGTACGAAGAGGAGGAACCTTTAGAAGAAGAGGCTGTAAACCAAGCCACGATTTAACAACAAATCAATAACCTAAGCTAGCAACTAGCTTTGCTTACTTCCCATGTATAAAAGGATGCAAACAAGAACATTCAAAAGTTGAGGCCTAAGGTTAAGATCAACGAACTCTATCGGGAAAAACAAGGAGAAGATACACTATGTTGTCTTGTGTGAGTAATTGTTCACATCCCCGCTTCTCCCACTAAAGAAAAATTTCTCACATAAGAATTGCAATCTATGAAAGCAAAGCTTGCAAGCTTACAAGAAAGTAATATAGGGAGTAGTAGGAAATATCAATATGAAGAACTATGCCCTATCCTTTTGACAAGATAATGACCCTTCAACCCTTTCCAAGGAAATTTGATATGCCAAAATTCAAAAATACAAAGGAAAGAGAGACCCAAGGGATCATGTTAAATATTTTACATGGCATGTAGAGAGGTGTCTTATAGTGATAATTACCTCATCAGAATTTTTCCCAAGAGTCTCGACAGTCAAGCATTGAAATGGTTTACATGCTTACCATGAGGATCAATTTTCACCTAGCCAGAATTGGTAGAAATATTCATGCATCAATTCTCGTATAACATAGAGAGTGACGTCACCATTATAGACTTGTGCGGTGACAAGAAACACCCAAATGAGACCTTTTTCAGCTTCCTCCAATGATGGAGAGGGATAACTAGTCGCTTCCCTTGCACTTTCCCTAAAAAGCAGCTAATCAATATTTTCATTCCCAATCTCAACCCAGATATAGCTTTCCACCTTCAAATGCATTGTGTCCATACTTTTGAGGAGGTTATAAAGAAAGGGATTCAGATAGAAAAGGCTCTCATTGCCAAAGGCACCCTCAAAACCCAATCTAAAGACAACCAAAGTGTCAAACCCACGGAAAAGCTAAAGATCTTTAACAAAAACAAAAACGTGGTGGGAGACAGAATCACTGATTCCAAACGTGTTCAAATGGTCCAAACTGGTCAACCTTTTAAACTGACCAAGGGCCCAATTCAACCACCACCAAAGTGATGAACATTCACTTCTCTCAATGAACCATTGTTAGTCATATTGAAACAGTTGGATGTGGCCCACATGATGACCTATCCTACTATGCAACCATTTGATGACAACACTCCTAAACCTTCATGGTATAAGGAGCATGAATATTATAAAATGCATCGTGTTAAAGGTCATAAGACAAACAAATGTTTGTGGCTTCGCCACTATATTTAGGACCTCATTGACAATGGGGAGATAGAGGTAGATAACCCTGGAAAAATACAAACACCAAATGAGAAAATGGGGATTTATAAATAACCATTCCCCAAGTGTGATAAGTTGGAAAAGACAAAGTCGGATAGGGGAGAGTCATCCCAAACCTATAAATCTATGAATTACTTACATACCAAAAGAGATAACAATCATTACGATTCACTTATCAGATGTATTCACTCCCTTACTGACCATGTCAATACCATCCAGATCAAGGGAAAGGACTGCACTGTGGTAACAATGCATGCCCGCCTCATGATTTTGGAACCCTCTCCATTGACCCCACAACTGGTAAATATAACCTTTTAGAACAACTTGAGAAGATTTTGCTAAGATTTCAATCTTAGATCTTCTCAAGATATCCAATGTGCATAAGGACATTCTGTATCAAACTCTTCAGGGTCGAGTGCCTTTAGAAGTCGACCTTGCACACCTTCAAGCTGTGGTGGAAAATATTGCACCAAGTGAGCATCTCACTTTTAACCATAGGGAGATCCCTACCGAGAATCCTACACATAATCTTCCCTTATACATTGAGGTAGTTATCACCCGCAGGAAAATCAAACGGGTGCTTGTGGATAACGGTTCTGGGTTGAACATCTGCATGCTTAAGTTGGTCAAACAATTAGGACATACGGAGGAAGATCTTGAGTCCCATATTATCACTATCACCACATACGACAACGCAGAAAGAGAGTCAGTAGGCACCATCACGTTGCCCATGGAGGTGGGCCCCACTTGTCATTAGATGAAGTTTCACATCCTAGACTTGGAACTTCCATATAATATGCTTCTAGGCTGACCATGGATTCATGCCATGCAGGCCATGCCATCAATGTTTCATCAATGCATCAAGTTGAAGCATGAGGGACATACGATAACAATACCAGGAGATTCAGAGCCCTTTGCTCATTGTAGATCTCTCAATAGCTTTACACGAAAGGGTACATATGCATGTCCCTCCACAGATATAGCGGTTCCTCTTCAGTCTGAGGCTATGGAATCCCACATGGATTCAGATTCACTTAGTTCTTGCACTCATGGGGTGTCTACTTCAACATCTCCATTTGATTCATGGGAGATGAAAATCCTAGAATATGGTTGTGGGGAGTATAATGTACAACAAGTGCTCTTGGTGTCAGATCTCTCTTTGTCACCCAAGACTAGAGGTTGACCCAACTACCGCTTGGAGACCTAAAGAAGAACACACTATTGTTAGCTAAGGAAACATTACTTGATCCACCTATTACTTGGGTCCCCGAGGACACTCAAGCGTCTTGTTATCAAACCCCGAATATGAAAAATCTAGAAAAATGATGTACTCCATGGGCTACAAAGGCTTAGGACATGGGAGGAATGAACAAGGACAAACAGAACCAGGCCTCTCTCTTCCACATTTCAAAACGAGAAAGATATGACATCGAGATTCATCCTTATGGATCGCACCCCAACGATCAAGATGTGACTTTTTTGAGTGTGAGGATAGCTTTGATTACCTAGACAGTAATATGGATTCCCATTATAGCCAATATAAGGATCTAGCCTTCACGAACCTTTTATGAACAATGTTGTCTCGACCATAACCACCACTCAACCAATCCTTTCCCTTGTCTACCCTTCCCTTGTTGAATGGGACCAACAACGTCACGTACCACTAGATTTATTCAAGAAGGATGAGGCTATTGTAGAGTTCATGGGCATAAGGGATACAAACCCCATTAGAGATCACAAGAAAGGTTTCTTTATTGACTTAGACACCTGCGCCTACTTTGGTGAGGAGGCTGAACTTCATGGTCAACAAAATTTAAAGAAAATCGAGGGAAAAAGTTCTAAAGAAAAGCCTTAGAAAAACCAAAGTCCAATTCACACAGTGAAAACCTCTTTGAGGAACTTCCTGACAAACAAATAAGAAAATCAAAGGACAAACAAAGTGACCATGACAAGGTTGAAAATCTCGTGGAGACATCCTTGGATGAAGATCTCAACCTACCTCCTGATCCTATGTGTATGGAGGATTTATCAAAATTGTTAGTCAAGGAAACCATTGATGTCAACATTGGTACTGAAGAAGATCCCAAGATAGTAAAATTGGGGGCATCACTCTCAGCTAGAGAACAAAAGACGTTCACTATGTTGTTGTGAGAATTCATTGATGTATTTTCTGGTCTTACAAAGATATGCCTCGGCTTAGATTCAACTTTGGTTGTGCACACGAGATGTCATGCCTATCAAACATGAAGCTCAAAGATGCATCCAAGAGTGGCCTTTTTGGTTAAGGAAGAGTTAAAAATATTGCTTGTAGTGGGATTCATCGGACCAATTGACTATTCGAATGGATATAGAACATTGTTCTTGTCTAGAAGAAACCCACGATATCGAATCTGCACAAGTTTTAGGGACATCAATAAGGATTTCCCTAACAATGATTTTCCCCTACCCAACATTGACATGATTATTGACTCAACAACAGGATATGAAATGCTATCACTCATGGATGGCTTTTTGGGTTGTAATCAGATTAAGATCACTGAGGAGGACCAACACAAAATAGATTTCACAACTCCTTGGGGCACCTTTTGTTATTAGCTAATGCCATTTGGCCTTAAGAATGCAATAGCAACTTATCAACGGGCCATGACAGTAATCTTTCATGATATGATTCATGACATTATGGAAGACTATGTAGATGACATCCTAGGAAAGTCCAAAACAAGAGAGGATCAACCTATCATTTTGCGGTGTATCTTTGAACACCTGTGTGAATATAAAGTCAGGTTGAATCTAAGGAAATGTGTCTTTGGTATGCTATCTGGGAAACTATTGGGCTTCATTGTGTCAAGACAAGGTATTGAGGTAGACCCTACTAAAGTGTCTTCCATCACTGAAATGCCTCCACCTAAGAATATCAAGCAACTGCGTAGCTTACAGGGGAAAATTCAAGCCATTTGCCACTTTATCTCCCAGCTTGCAGATAAATGTCACTCATTCACTCATTTTCTCAAGAAGGACGTTGCTTTCATCTGGGGACTCGAGTAATGTAAAGCCTTTGCTTTGATTAAATAATACTTGGCTAATCCACCGTCCCGATGCCTCCCACTCTCAGGAGAACCACTTTTGCTCTATATTTCGCTACACAATTTACTATTGGTGTGATGCTCTCCCAATATAACCTTAGCCATAAAAAGAAATTGATTTACTATCTAAGTCGCACCCTCATCGCCTATGAACTTAATTATCCTCAGATTGAAAAGGCTTGCTTGGCCATTGTTTTTACCTTTTAGAAACTTAACCATTAGATGCTAAATACTAGGACCAAGCTCATATCCAAGGTTGACCCACTAAAGTATTTTTGTCCAAACCCACCCTCACAAGTAGAATGGCTAATTGGATCATTCTACTCGGTGAGTTTGATATAGAATTTGTCCATAAAAAATTAGTTAAAGGACAAGTACTTACAGACCCAGTACTAGCGAAAGCACCCTTACAAAGTACGGAACCTTTGAGTCTAGATCATGTTAGATGCCTCCTTGCTCTACATTGAAGAATTGTCATGTGGCGAGATCCATTTTTATGGATCTTTTACATTTAATGGTTCAGTGCAGGAGTGGTCCTTAGTACTCCTTCGAGCGATCCTATACCATAGGCTTTCTGCCTAGCCTTCCCTTGCACAAACAACATTACAGAGTATGAAGCACTCATTACAGGGATGAAACTAGCCATCAAGTGGAATATTCATCATGTTAAGGTTGTAGGTGATTTGTAGTTAATCATCAAATAGGTAAATGATGAATATAAGGTTAAGGATGACAAGCTCATACCTTACAAAAAGTTAGTGGAAACTCTAAAGGAGTATTTTGTGTGCATTACCTTTGAGCAAATACCAAGAGTGCAGAATAGATCAGCAAATGCCATGAAAATTGTGGGATCTATGCTTTGTATTCCACCAGGAATAATGATATGATTCTTCATAGAAAACCTACGCTTGCCCACGTATGACATGCTTGAATCGTGTTTGGCTTGTGAGGTTGTTGGTCCCCATTCCCCATGGTATGAACCCATCTTCACTTATCTCAAGGAGAACACATTCCCTCCCAATATGTCCCTTTCTAAAAATCAAATCCTAATTCACTGATTTCCCATTACACCCTTTTAGGAGGTACACTTTATTGTCATGGCTAAGACGGGAATCTATTACGTTGTCTGGATGTGACGGAGTCAATCCAAGCAATCAAGGAAGTACACGAAGGGGTATGCAAAGCACATGCAAATGGAATGGTCTTGGCTAAGAAACTATTGAGATTAGGTTACTATTGGCCTACCATGGAAATTGATTGTTGCAATTATATTAGAAAATGTGTGCTTTGCCAAAAGTATGGAAATTTCATCCATGCTCCATCGCAACCATTGCAACTAATCACTACCCCATGGCCATTCTCCAAGTGGGGACTCAATTTAATAGGGAAACTTACTCCTACCTCATCGATGTTCATACACATATCATCACAACCATAGAATATTTTACAAAATGGGTAGAGGCTATCCCAAAGACAAATTTCTAAATTCATCATGAATCACATTATTTTCCGGTATGGTATCCCCCGCAGCCATTATTCTACGGATAATGGGAAATCACTTAAGAACAAAACTATAAAAGTCTTTGCCAATGGTTCCAAATCAGATTGAAATGGTCCACACCATATTACCCTCGGGGTAATGGAGAAGATGAGGCAACAAACAAGACTTTGAGTCGGGATAATGGTGAAGATGGTCAACAAAACAGGTTGAAATTGGCACCTAAAAATCCACCCACCCTTTGGGCTTACCGAACATCCATTCACACCCCTATATGTGTGACACCATATTCCTTAGTGTTCGATCTGAGAATCCATCTTCCCCTTAGAGATTGAACTTCCATCCCTGAGGATCTCTCTTCAAGACTATCTGGATAAGGATGAATATTATCGAGTGGCAAGACTGGATGAGTTGGAGCTATTGGATGAGAGGCGCATTCGTGCCCTTAATCACCTGAAGGTGTATCAACATAGAGTCTCCAGAAATTACAACAAGAGAATCATCCCTCATTAGTTTGAGGTTGGTGATTTGGTTATGAAGGAGAACCAGTTCAACACCAGAGCGGAGTGAGAAAAGAAAGGGAAGTTCGAACCACATTGGTTAGGACACTATGTCATAGTTGCCAATTATGGAACCAGGGCATACAAACTGTCTCACACCAATGGTGATGAGCTCTGGGAGCCCATGAACGCCATGCATCTTAAAAGGCTCTATGCTTGAACATGGCACAAAAATCAAAATAAAAAAATACAAAAACATAAAAAAAAATCAGAAAAAGAAAAAAGAGAAAATAGGTCGTCCACTAGTGAAAACCACACAATTGCAGCACTTTGGACAAGTCCTTGGGTGAAAACTAGTTTTCGGCACCTTGAGAGGATTCATTGTTCATAAGTATTCGTATTAAAAGGGTAGTTGTCTTTGGCCTAGAATTGGTTCTTCCTTCGATTTTCCTTGTGCACACCATCTGTCGGCCTTGATCCGGCTTTGCCTTCTTCTATTCGTTTGTAAGGGACGTGGTCTTTCATTATTTCCCATCTTACGTTGGGGGCAACTCAATGACTTCACCTTCTTGTTCATAAGCGCATGGCTTCTGCCCTTGTATATTCCCCACCTAATGCTGGGGGCATCCATGCTTTCTTAGTTACCTACACATAGCTTTGGAAAACCGTTAAAAACACAAAAACAATAGAACATTGTTTCACAAAACACAAAAACAATAGAAAATTGTTTCACAAAAACCTAAACAATAGAAAATCGATGCATGAAAACATATCTTACAAAAACATTTACTTGCATTATCTTGTTTCCTTTCTTTGCTTGTTGCTTGTATAGTGTTTTGCGTGCTTGCTTTTGAGTTGTTTGTTGCTTGGGTGTACTTTTTCATAGTTCATCTTTTCTTGCTTAGATTAGATTCATTCTTGCTTGTGCATATTGCGGTGTGTCTCGACATGCTAGTGAACCTTGGGAAATCATGATGTAATGTGTTATTTCATTATGTTCTTTCTTGAACATTTGGTTGTGTTTGTTACTTGTTAATAAGACATGGTGAATCATGGTGTATTGCATTAATTCCTAGTGTTCTTTGTTAGCATTTGGATATGTTTCTTGCATGTGCTCTATTTTGTTATCATTCACATCACATTACCATCACTATCATCACATCTAGCATCATCTATACATCATATATAAAAAAATGCTAAGTTTTACATCATGCATGTATGCTAAGCTAATCATCACATATCGTATCATCAATGGGGGCAAGAGGGGTTGCGCATAATCAAAAATCTATCCCCCCCACACCAATATCATCATATCATCCCATCCATATACATCAAAATAACACATGAGAAATACATTTGATATCATCTACAGATCTATCATCTAAACATCCACGACACATGTATACATCAAACATCGAAATCAGATACATGCAAATGTATGAAATCAGATAACATCATCGCATCATCCATAAGTGTGAAATCAAACAAATGCAACATGTAATGAGAATAAACATATAGTAATTTCTGAAAAGGGGTATTTCACATCATAGAATTATGCCAACTTGTGTCACATGCATCAGGGTACACAAACAATAAAATACATCATGACAACATCCATAAGTGCGGAATCAAACAAATGTAACATGCATCGAATCCAATGCAGGTAGCATGCCCGCTCAATATTTTAAACATGATTCATGTCCCATCATCAATTAGTTCCCCATGAGTTTAAAGGAAAATCATAAAACATATATACGTATATCAAAAACAAAGATATACATCATCTCATAATCATGTGAATCTGAGCCAAAACAAAGTACTCCTCATATACATATGCATGTGTGTCAAGTATACATCTGTATCAAAAATGGATACATACACATTTGTGCTCTATATCAAAAATGCCTTCATGAGGCGTACAACATGGATACATCAAAAGTGTCTACATACATACATATACTATCACGATCAATGCTCAATAAAAATACATCGGTGATACATAATGCCATCAAAAAGGGGCATATATCTGAAAGAATCAAGCCTTCATCATGAGGCATACATACAAAAGAATCTAGAAAATACAAAGGTGGCTATCAACCACACCTCTCACCCTCGCCGAGGCTCCCAGGTCTATCTTTACCGGACGCCATAACTCTAAAGGTTGGGCTAGTGCTAGTCTCATTTGGCTGCTCTAGAAGGGGTTGTCTGATTGATCTGGTGGAATGACCAAACCTCTGCTAGTGGGAGCCTAATGCACTGGACCCTGATAATTATGGCAGTGCCACTCACTGCTCTAGTGGCATCACTTTATAGTATGTTGTCCTGTAAAAAGTGCCTCACCACCAAGCCTAGTGGCATCACAAATCAAATCTACATCTCCTGAGGTGAGTGCTACCTGAAGGGCAGTGTCTCGCTCACCTGTAACCTGGCCCAAGTCTGCCTCGACTGTCTAGAGGAAACAACCTCTTGATCCTCTCTATGGTCATCACCTATAGCTCAACATGGGCCACGATCTCTCTGTTCTACTACTGTCTGATAACAAGTATGTACACAGTCTCTCTATGCCACAACCATGTGTAGATGTGACTGGGACTGATGTAGGAGACTCAGTATTTATGCCCCCTATGTAGTTGTCTCTCGGATCTAGCTCGCCATGCTACTCTATCATCTCTTGGCTTGGCTTGGGCCTGAGCCTGATCCCACCCTAAAAGTAACGTAACTATATGGGCTCGGGCCTTATCCTACTCTGCTCTAGCTGTCATGCACTAGCCTTGAGCCTTGTCTCTCTCCACTCTAGCCGCATCTCTCTTGTCTATGATTTGTTGCACCTGTGCCTGTGATGTGGCTGTTTGTGTGACTAAATTTGTGGGGCTATATGTGCCCCAAGGACTGGTCCCTAAGGTGCTCCAAAAGACTAGCCCTACTCAAATACCCTACCTCTGGGTGGTGCCATGTCTACCTATATTGGGCCCTGCAACCTCAGTCCCTGTGCCTGTGGGGCACCCTGTCCATCATAAGGGATGCCATCAAAAGGATCCTTGGGGTCTGGCCCCAATGCTACTACTTCTAACCCATGTCATACCTCCACGGGAAGGTGAATGCTCGCCACCCAAGCTGCCTATGGAATAGTAAGCCGTCGGGGTAAGACTGTAGCATACCACGCTGCATTATCCGTTGTGGTCCTTGGATCTCTAACCTGTTGTAATGGATCCCTTACCTAGGAGACCACCTATAAGGAACTAGCCCTAGCTCAACCTATAATAATCCAAGGCCCCATAGTTTTCTTCTCGAGTCCCTATGAGCATATTAGATATCGGTCGAGGGACACCCTGTACTCGGCCTAGTTGTCGCTAAAGACTGTCAACATTATACTGACTCCATAATATAATTGCAGCTGCCAATAAGAAAGTGCTCCACCAAGCACATGCTAAGCTCTGTGGCATCCTCTGGCCACTGGAAGTGTCTATATGGATGCCAAATGACGTCTATCACTGCTAACTCATCAAACTCCCACCTATATCTGAATAGGCTACCAAGGTGACCACGAATGTCTCCGCCAGCTGCTATCCAAGCCATGTATGATGGCTCCTCGGGATCTCAGACTTGGAATGGGCCCACAGGGCATCCAATAGCTATATGATCCCATGACCATATCTGTAGTAATGATGTCGGCCCCACGGTCTTCTGACCATGGTATGTGATAAGATGCAAATCCTAGTATAAGTGGGCCAGTATACACTACCCCCAAAGCAATACCTCTCACCACTGTAAATGCCATGAACTAGTGGTAGCAATCCTCTCGGGAACAAAGTCCCTATCTTATCAGTGAGTAGGAACCCACTGATAAGCACCATGATATAAAGTGGCCCCCGATGTAATGTCGGGTCCGAAATGCACTTATGTAGGGCCACAGTCATCCCATCATGTGGGATGTCATCCACACCAAATAAGGCACTACACGCTACTTTGATCAGACCTACATCTTACTATACTCGATCAATGTACCCATCATGGGCACATGTAAAATCTACCACACATCCTCTATAGTCACTATCATCTCACCTATGGGCAGTCTAAAGCACTGACTCTCATTGTGCCATCACTCGGCAAAGCGCAGTTAGGAGGCTGTGATCCAATACAATCGATGGCATCGAGTCATGGGGCCTAGCCCCACTACCTCCAGTAATATGGCCATCTCTCAAAGCAATTGCGTTAGTGCATACTACCCTCTAACTTAGAAATCGGGAGTGATGCTCCTGCATCTATAATATTGGTAGAAATCTCTGTAAAATAACACACTACGCATTAGTTTCTAACATTTCCTCTAAACATCTATCTCTTTTTCTAGGGTTAACCCAAAAATCCTCAAAATTCTTCTAAGTGTCACATTTCTTGGACACTTTCCTATCTTTTTTTGCCTATCTAGGGTGCATGCACACCCTTTTGGGCATATGTGCCACGTTTACGGCACATGCGCTTATGCACATATGTTTTCCAACATGTGCACCCTCTTTTGGGCACTTGCTTACTCTTTTGGCATGTGTGCCACCAATTTGGCACTTACGCGTGCATAGGTGTGCTTACGCTTACGTGCGCTTAATTATCCATGCCTGCACCATGCTTTTGGCAAGTGCGCCCTTTCCGTCGTGTGCACGTGTGCGCATGTGTGTGATTTTTTGACTGCGCGTGTGCACGCATAGGCCTGTGCCTGCACCCTCAAATGGACGTCTGTGCCCCCAAAGTGGTGCATGCATGCCCTATCCATGCCTCGCGCCTATGCATAGTTGTGCCTATGCATTTTCTACACCTAAATGCCCTAATTAATGCATTAATGACAAAATTTTAAAGGAGAGGTTGCAATGCTTACAAATGGGCCCTTGTCCGCGTGTCTCTAGTACCCCCAGATCGCGTCAACACACCTCAAACAGTCTCATGCGATCACCATCTCTCCTGAGTGTCAGAGCCTCATGGTAAGTTTTCTAAACTGAGTGGTTAAAATGAACTGATTGCGGTATTTTTAACCCCACGGGGATATATTAACCTATTTTTCACCATTCGGAAGGTCGGGAAACCCGTTTTGATTGTCGTTTTCTCCTCTGTTCACCGTGGAATAATTATTTATTTCTCTTCTTTTCACCGTATTGGGAATTTTTTTGCCATCCGATACCCCTTTTCTTCCCCCTCGGGAAATTTTATTGCTCCCTGGTAATTTTTATTCTTCTTCACACTCTCGTAAATAATTATTTTTCAAATAATTATTTTTTCTTAATTTTTCCACTTAACAAGGACATTATTTGTCCTTTGTTTCTCCTTTCTTCCTCCTAGGGCACTTTTTGTCGCCCCTAGGCCCTTCACTTTCTTCTTCTACTTTCTTCTATTGTTTACTATGGTTTAGAAAGCAAAAAAAAAATAACAACAATATATATATATATATATATATATATATATCAAAAATCCTAAAAAGCTAAAAACCCTACAAAATTGGAAACTTGCTTATTACGGATGAAACTTGTGTCTTGCACATGGTATTTTCTGCATATCCTATTGGTTTGTCTCACATCTTCCCGATTAATATGACTCACGAGATCACCTGATTCACAACCATTCATAATGCTAGTTGTTGTTTGCTTCTTAAATGCATACTATGGGGCACTTTCATTGCCTAGTGTTGTTTCGTTGCACACAAACATTTTTCATGGACCCCATGTCCATTTTCATTTCCCCTTGTATGTATCCTTGCTCGGTGCATCATTTTTAACCCTTGTCATCAATCACAAACTTGTGGATATCTTCAACACTAATAACAAAACATTTGTACAACTGTCTTGACCTTTGTTGGGTTGGATATGTGTGTTTGTACTTGTTTTCCTTGTTATATGAGCTTGTTTTCTTCTCGTATTGCGTTGCATTTTGTATGTTGCATGGAGTTGGTACTTTCAACAATGGAAAATTGCTCGTAGTATGGCTTTTCATGTCATTCTACCTTTGTCGTATGCTTATATTTTTCATAAGGATTGATGATGTAGTTCCTATGGCAATATGATGACATCAAATTTGTTCCAAATAAACAATGGCTAGAGGCTAAGCTCTTCTCTCCCCTCTTCCTTATTTCTTCTACACCACTTCCCTTTTCACCCCTAATTTTCTCTCTCATCGGGGCATCCTACCTCTTCCCCATTCTTCTATCTATATCTCACCTTTTTCGATCGTTGATCGGCTTCTTCCATCACCCCATCGACACTCGAGGGGGCATCTCTCCCTCCTACTAATTTTTCTTCTATCCCTTCAAAATCTCTTCCATCTACTATCTTTGAAGTGGCATCACTTACACCACCCCAAAGAGGGGCAAATGTAGACACCTATAATTATGCCCAAGTAATTTAAATACTTAAATTGCGCTAATTATCCCCTTTCTCACAAATCGATGACATATCATCAAAAGCGCTCATATTCCCTCTTGTTGTCATTAATTAATTACAATACGCTAATTGATTAAGTCACCTATCCAGCTAACAACCTAATTAACGACCTTTCGTTAATTATTTACCCCTTCTCTCTAGATTAATTAATTATTATTAATTAATTAGTCTTCCCCTTCATTTAACTAGTAAATCAATATTTAATTGATTTAATCCCTCATAATAGCCTAAATTGTACTAATATTCCTCTAATTAGCTTCTATAAGCTTACATCTACCTATTAGTTAATCACCTTTGATTAATTAAAACACCCCCCAACTCCCATGACTTACTAAACATGTATTAAACCATTCTAAAGTAAAGTTACCTTTAATAAAGCAGCCTTATCCATTCCTAATCATGTTTTACCTTTATCCCACATTCATGAGAATGTGTTGAATCTTTATTCTTTGGGCTATATAAAGAGCCATCCTCTTACCTTTATACCTACACCTAAACTCTTTAAGAGAGAAAATGCAAAGCATATACAAAAGAGACTAAGAGCTTGCACTTTGTCCTCTTGAGAGTTCATCATCTTGAACAGTTAAGACTCTTTCTTAAAGTTCTTGGGTCATATGGGAAGTGTCAAAAGGGTCTTGTAGCCAAACTTTGATTAGCCCCCATTCCTAGGTTCATGGAACATTAATGAAAACTATTTTTGATAGCCATGGAACCTACCTAGGTTCCTTCATTTATATGTTGTTAGAGAATAGAGGATATTTAGGTGCTTAACATAGTTGATTTCATATTTTTGTATTAATAAATGTTAGCATCTAACCCTTGATTAATTCTTATCATGATCATGTTTATAATGTTGTTTAATCCTTGCTAATTAAGACTATTTAGTTGTTAGTCTTTGTTTATATTAGCATTAGTTTAAAAATAACACTTGCACACACTATTAAATTATACTAACCTTCCTGAGGGATAGGCATGGGATCTAGTATGATTAAGCGAGCACGTCTCATCCCTACTACACAACTCTTTTCTAAGATCCGGATAGTGTTGATCTATTCATTAGATGAGCTAATACATCCTATGAGAGAATCAAAAGGACTATCATTAGTAGGGTAAACATAAGTGGCAATTCTATAGTCATTGGAGGTTTTCCCATGATCTGGTTTCCTTTTCTTTTTATCTGCATGATTAGGAAAAGGTTCTTTGTAGATACCCATTTTCTCATTTGGACCTTTTTTGGATTCAGGGGGAGAATCCACAGCGATCTTACCCTCCTCAATGAGGTCTTGTATGTAATGACATAGTCTCAAACACCTATCTGTCTTGTGTCCTTTAACATGGT
Organism: Taxus wallichiana var. yunnanensis; assembly: GCA_018340775.1. Taxonomy (NCBI): domain Eukaryota; kingdom Viridiplantae; phylum Streptophyta; class Pinopsida; order Cupressales; family Taxaceae; genus Taxus; species Taxus wallichiana. The sequence goes on from CM031234.1 coordinate 481,273,920, forward strand.
GGAAGTCACAATATTCATGGTCTTTGAACCAACCAAGTTTTGGAGCATCCTCTAGGTATGGTACTGTCGTAGTTGGATATTCCACCATTTTTCCATTATCTAACTACTTTAGTATGGCTGATAGGGATTTTGTTAATGGCGTGAACGTGTGTTTAGTGGGTGCCTTGGGATGAGGTCCTTGTGAGAGATTTAAAAGTAGGCATGTCTACATGGCTTGGACTCTTTAGAGTCATTTCGCCATCACCAATGACATGCTTGTTCTTATTAAAGAACTTTGGTTTGTCTATGGATTTGGATTCATGTTTATCTTTAACAAATGGTTTAAGCGTACCCTTTATAATGAGGGCCTTCTTGATTTGACTGCCTTTCTCTATGACTTCTTTGAAGTTAGAGCCACAATGCATTTGTAAATGGAAGGCTATTTATGGGTTTAAGTTAGGAACAAATATGCTCACTAGTTGTTTTTCGGTAATGCACAAGGGAAATGGCTTGCTAACCCATGCCATCATTGTAAGAAACTTGCAAAGGTCTCATGGGGTTTTGTTTGGCATTACAGAGGTCATTCATTGTGATGTCGTTTTCCATGTTGAATGAATAATGCCGAACAAATTTCTCTGCTAGCGCGGGCCATGTTGTAATAGATCCTTTAGGTATGCTAAAGAACCATTCTAATGCCAATGCCCCTAGACTGCGAGGAAAGAGTCGTATCAAGAAATTATCACTATATGTAACCTCTTGGAAAGCCATATAAAATTATTTGATGTGATCCCGAGGATCACCCTTGCTTTTATATTTGTCAAATTTTGGAATGGTGAAGTGCTTTGGGAAGGGTTTCCATAGCATGTCCTTGTCAAATGGGTAAGGGCACAACTCCTCATATAATTATTTCCTGCTATGGCCCACATTTCCCTCTTGTAGGGTAGTAAGCATGTCTTTCATCAATTATAACTCATTCTGAATGAGTTGTTCTTTAGTAGGTGACATCGGTCATTGTACTTGAGTCACCTTAAATGTATGGTCAATGTATGGATCAAAGTGAAACCCGCTAGGTTTGGTTTTTCTTTTTCTTTGTATGTGTTTCTTCTTGAAGAGCCTAGGTTTGCTAATTTGGATCAATTTCAAGATCTATGATCTATTTGTGAAGGATCTCCTCTTCAACCAAAGGGTCCTCTTCTTCATCAAATTTGGGAAGAGGGAAAGCTTTACGCTCAGTTTTCACTTTACGTGAAGATTTTTAGTGCATTTTCATGATGGGTTCCCTTTAACATTGGCATGATGTTTCCCAGAAGTGGAAGCATATCCCACATCAAAAGGGTTATCTATTTCTAAGATGAATCTTCATTCTCCTAGTTGAGGGTTGATGACCTTAGTTTCTGCTTCACGCTCTTGCGGAAGTTTAGCTCCTAATTCTAAGACTCTCATGAGTACTTGATCTTTATTATAATATAGGATTTCATCAAATATACCTAGGTCTAATCTTTGTTGTTCTCCAGAAGAGTCTGACTCTTCTCCATTATGGTCAATTAATGGCTTCGCATCCTTGACTTGAGAGAAGAGAGGTGTTAAACTGTTTCTACTAAATGGGAATGTTTCAAAAGGGTTTTCTCCTATGTCATGATCATTTGATTTGGTTTCCATTTTTGTGATTTTAGGCATTACTAGATGACATTTGTATGAAGCTAGCATGACCCCTAAGTGTATGGTTTTTGTAAGCCATTTAAGGTGATGTTTGAACTATGCCAAAGTGTATCTTAGATGTAGTATTATGTAGTTTTTTTATTAAAGAACACTCATATGAGCACCTAGATGTAATGGTCACTCGAATTTATAGTTATGCCAAGCTTATACCCTAAAAAGATAGTGATAATATAGTATTAATGTGTAGGTCAAGTTAGATTTCTAAAAAGACCTAAATATCAAAGTGGTACTAATGCAGTCTCTTGACTAGGTATACTTAAAATTAGTTTAAATGCTTTGATGAAAGATAAGCTGTGATATATTAACCGAGCAAGCAAGGTGTTAGTATCATGACAACTTTATTACGATATATATAAGGCGTTATCGACACTTTTCAAAAGACTCAGATGACGTCGAAACTAAAACCAAGTGATAAGTATAACAAGGAGTTTTTAATTGTGTGAGAAGCATAACCATGTAATAAAGGGAATCATACCATGTTCTCAAAAAAATTAAGAACACAATGTAAGTACCAAGATTGTGCAACTAGAATGCGAAAAAAACTATAAACTCAAGAAGAGATGAATGATGAATCAAACCTGCAGCAGTGAAGATGATCTTGAAATCAAGATTGAAGGACTTTTATAAAAGATATGAATAACCTACCTGCATACTTTAGATGTTTAACAACCTAGCCATAAACATGGATGGGTGTAAATGGACAAAAAGTGGCGAGCACTATCTCTGATAAAAACATGCAAGGTATGCACCTTTCTCACCTTAAAAAATGGGTGGTGAGAATGCAAGGGTATAGATCAAAAGATGAAAACAAACTAAGTGCCACTTGGGTAGAGTTTTACCTCATCTAAAAATGAGAATAAAACTGAGCTAAAGTGGGACGTAGTTTAATTTTGTGATGAAAGACACTTAGATCAAACTTACAAGGATTATTTGCCTTGTTCAAAAAACAAGGTTCAGATTCCAAATGAGTTGTCACTTCATGATGGCCTGACGCAATAATGGACTAGCAAAGTAGGCTCCAAGATAGAATGTCCTCCCTAATAAGCTCTCTCACCTAGGTGTTACAAAGTTATCTTAAGCGAGCACGATTTACCCAAAAGTTGTTATCCAAAATGCGGCCCCTGCTCATTTTGTGGCTAACTCCTCTCATTCTTCCCTCTCTTGTGCCTCAGTCACAAAATTTTGATTTTCGGCACTCAAAACCTTCGGAAATGGCACCATTGGATAGATCTCTTTCTCGGCTTTCCAAAGGAAAAGTTTTCCTCCTAACTCCATGTATTTTTCAAGTTATGGCTCGGTGGAGTTTTTGTGGAAAATTTTCCCCTGAAAGGCCCGCGGCTAATGAGATGCCACCACGTGGCACCTAGAGTGGCGGAGCGCGGGGAAATTTTGGAAATTTTCCAATTGACCAAAAAGGTGCAAAAATTCAAATTTTTGCCCGCCGACTCGATTTGGCCCTGTTTTGCCCTAAAACTTCAAATCGTCATATCTTTCGATCCGAGCTCGAGTTTTCACGTTCTTTATATCAATGGAAAGTTGGTGAAATTCTCTACAAGATTCCAAGGTCAATTTTTCATTTTTATGGAGTTTGGAGAAAGAAAATTGAAAAACGTCTCTGGCACGTGGTGATGAGCAGAAATGACGTTTCAACCACTGTTTTTAATGAAGAATGGCTCGCATTCTCTCCCAGCATGGTTAAAAATGTCGGGAATGGGTTTGTCAGGGTGCCCATACTATTTTGATGGAATTTTGGTCAATGGTTGGACCCCTTGCATGTTTTCCCATGTTTCTCTCTCCTGGGGGTCGTGGCTTGCACTGTAAAAGCCAGAATGAGTTCATTTTGCAAAGGGAGACACCTTTTCAGCTCTGCAACTTCCTTTTCTTCCTCCTTGGCAGAATTTGTGAAGATTTTTACCTTTCCATGTAATACAACACCTCTTTTTGCCTCTAGATCACTGTAATGCATTGTATTGGACATGGAATGTTAATATATGTTCTGTGATTAAAATCCCTCAATCCTTTCATATATCTATCATTGTTTTCCTGATCTTTCATTACATTTTGAGCAATTTGTGCATGTTTTGTGCTGTGTTTTCTTGTGGATTGTGTATTTTTTATGCAGCAGCAGGTGTCTACAACTCCTTTGGTGCATCACCATCATTAGCATTAGTTTAGTTTCAATTTTTGCACTCTTCTACCTTTGTCCCTTTGAAATTTAGAGTAGATTAGGATTCAAACCTCTGCAGTTGTGCAAATAATGGATCTGATCAGAGGAGTTTGAGGAACCAGCCTCTAATCTGGAGATTCCTCTCTCATTTTACAAGTCCCACACTTGGAGAGAGGTTTCAATGTTGTGCAATCACACTGGATGCCTGAAACATCAACTTAGAAACCTGATTTGCATCTAGGGGTGCTATTGATTTGTAACAACAATTTTGGCATGCCCGGTGGGACCTTAGAGGTCTTTCACCTTATCTTTGACAGTTGGTGTGTTCTGTTAAAGATTCATCCTTTGGAGGAACTTTCAAAAGCACATCCGCGACTCCATCTAGTAAACAACTCATTCTCTAAGTTGCAGACCTATTTTCCATTCATTTCCATCCATTCTTCTTTCCATCATTTCCATTCTTTTCCATTCCATGAAGTTGTGCAATCATGACTTCATTTCCATCATGGAATTCACATCAACAACAGCAGTATATTCCACCTCCAACATGCATTACAACTCTTTCAAATCAACATTTTGAGCAGATTCAAGATCAGTATGCATACCCATATGAGCAGCAGTGCCAAAGTCAGTTTGGATATGAAGCATGTCAAGCACAAGGGTATGCTAGTTGTGAGGGCAGTCAAGAAGAAAATGTAGATCTGCTAGAACAAATCCAAAAGATGGAGGCAAAGATGGTGCAATCAAGAGCAACAGCTCAAATGAAAGCTTTCAGAATTGGTTGCAGGACTCCTTGTCCATGGGGAGGCCCTTTTCCAAGACACTTCAGCCCTCAGGAGAAGCTGGACTTCATGATGAAGATGCTGCCCCAACTTGCACAATGGACAGCAGAAATAGAGGCCTATACACTTGTTGTTGAACAACCTTGTCAATGGGTAAGTTCTACACCATCATCTGGTTTTTCTCTTCCCATTACTCAAGTAGCATCATCTCATTTGGAATTGCAAATTCTAAACTCTCCATCTGCTGTCCCAAATGTTGATCCCATGTCTCCACCTCTCAGTCTTCCACCACACCTCAATTCTTCTTTCCTTTTTCCTTCCAAACAGTCATCCCCTCCACAAGAGCTAAAAGAAATATGCTCTCCTCCAAAGAAACAAGAGGTTTCACCTCCTCTACCACCACAAAAAATTTCCAAATCAATTGAGTTATGACCCATCCCTCCTCTTGCATTCCCAATTCCATGTGGGGAAGAAGAAATTGCAAAAATCAGCCATGAAGGACAGCAAGAAGAGGAGCCCAACAGAAAAGAAATGACAAACAACTTGAGGAGTTGGGCTGCCAAATTTGGGATGAAAAAGATCCCCTTGATGGTTAAGCCTTCAGAAGAGGTTGGAGTTGGAGAACAGGTGGTGGTTAAGACTGATTTTGTGGCAGCAGAAGAAGAGCAAAAAGAAGAAGCAGATCAGTAGTCAGTTTTCTCAGAAAGTAGTGTCCATGTTGGCACTCTATTTGAAGGGAATGCTGATTCAATTCAAGTTGCACAATCAGCCATAGAGGAAGAAAGCTCAGAAGAAGATCTTGCAGTCCCAACTTGTCCTCTAGAGCAGCAGATTGAAGAGTTTGACTTGACGAACTTCGTGCTAGAGGAAGAGTTCTATCAAGAGCAGGATTGTCTTCAAGTAGTAGAGAAAGGAGAAGCTGCTCCAGATCCAAAAGAAGAGGAGCACATTCTAGTTGTGGAGGAGAAAATTGCAGATCCAAGGGCTTTGAGCACAAAGCAAGCTATGGGAGAACCTTCAGTTCTTTTTTCTACTTCATCTCTCCCGAGTTCTAGTGCTGAAGAGGAGTTTGATCTCTCAAACTCAATGTTGGAGGGTGAAAGAAACCATGGTGGTCAAGTTATAGATCAAGAAGACACCATGGAGGAAGTGGAGCATTTACAGCAAGACATGACCATGAGGCGTTTATCTGTCAGATTTAGAGGACTGTTTTGATTGAGAAGAGTCGGTTGAGTTTCCACCATTCTCTCTTTCATCATCCACATTCCAAACACTTGAGTCTCTTGTCATGAAGGAGAACATTCATTTTCAGCAGCACCTTTGTATCTTATAGCAGCTCTTTAGAACCAAGATTGGAAGATTTTAATCTTTCATGTTCTTCATTGGAGGAAGAGAAAGGACAGAGGAATTTCGCCATTTCTTCCACATCACCCACCCAAGAAGGTCTACAAGAAGACTCCATTTTTGGAGTTGAAAATCAGAGCTATGGGCATATCAAATGGATCATACCTTGCCCAATCAGGTATTTGGCTTTATTGGAGCCAAAGGAGAAGTCACAACCAGTCATGCTTGCTTCTAAGCATGAGGATGAGCTACAAAGAACCAAGGATCAGCTGTCATACCTCTCCAATCCAAATGTAGAACAACTAAAAGAGGTATTGAATTTTCCTTCAGCTGATACCTTGATGATTTGGGTGGAAGACCAGCTTCTTGTTGATTTTCCATTCATCCAATCAGCCATGTTCAATGCCAAATTAGTTGCATGGTTGCCAATTTTGAAGAAAGGAAGCTATTTTACACAACCAGTTGTAGGGTTTGTTTAGCTCACCTTTGTTTCCATTAGGGTAGAGTAGGTAGGTTTTCTTTCAGTAAAAGAAGTGCTTGTGCACACTCTACATGTTCCATTTGGAGCATGTATGATTTTCAGTTTTGTACATAGTTTTTGTGGTGCTGGTTTTGCTCTTGCACAGTCCATTTCAGTGGGTTTCCAAGTGGCTCAAAGAGGAGGTTTTCAAAGTTCAAATCAGTTTGCAGGCTACAACTCATGACTCCATGCCCAATGGATGCTTGTAATGCTTGGTAACTTCATCCAAGAGGGAAAATGACCCTCTGAGTCGCCAAAATTGTTATCCAAAATGTGCCCCCTTGCTCATTTTGTGGCTAACTCCTCTCATTCTTCCCTCTCTTGTGCCTCAGTCACAAAATTTTGCTTTTCAAGCACTCAAAACCTTCTGGAAATGGCACCATTGGATAGATCTCTTTCTCAGCTTTCCAGAAAGGTAAATTTTTCCTCCTAACTCCATGTATTTTTCAAGTTATGGCTCGGCGGAGTTTTTGTGGAAAATTTTCCCCTGAAAGGCCCGCGGCTAATGAGATGCCGCCACATGGCACCTAGAGTGGTGGAGCATGGGGAAATTTTGGAAAATTTTCCAATTGACCAAAAAGGTGCAAAAATTCAAATTTTTGCCCGCCGACCCGATTTGGCCCTGTTTTTCCCTAAAACTTCAAATCACCATATCTTTCGATCCAGAGCTCGGTTTTTTGCGTTCTTTATATCAATGGAAAGCTGGTGAAATTCTCTACAAGATTCCAAGGTCAATTTTGCATTTTGATGGAGTTTGGAGAGATAAAATTGAAAAACATCTCTGGCACGTGGTGATGAACAGAAATGACGTTTCAACCACTGTTTTTAATGAAGAATGGCTCGCATTCTCTCCCAGCATGGTTAAAAATGTTAGGGAATGGGTCTCATGTCAGGTGCCCATGCTATTTTTATGGCATTTTTTCAATGGTTAGTTGTTAGTTGTTATTCATAGATTTGAAATTTTTAAGAGAAAATAGGTTAGTTGTTAGTCAAAGTATCCTATTTCTAGTTCAAACCCACAAAACATATGCAAATAAGTGTGATTTAGCTAGTGTTAGAAATAGAAATGAGCAAATAACAAGTTGTTTTAACCAAAAAAACTTGCAAATGAACTTTGAAGAACTCAAAAGACCTCCATTAATGGAGGATGGACATAAGTGTCCCACCAGGCGTGCCAAATGTGTTCAATGAAAGGTTTTGCAAGAGCTATTGAAATGGGGTAAGAAACACTCAAGAACCCCAAAGATTTGTGCAAAATCCCCTCAATGGACCATATGATAAGAAATGAGCAAGGAATCCTATTTACATGCATTAACTTGAAGTAAACAAGCAACTTAAACAAATGAAGTTAACCTCTATTCTTGAAAGCTTAAAGTAAATGAACCTAAAAGGATCTAAGCAATCAGTTTATGCTTCAAGAGAATGATATCTCACCATTAATAGCTTCAAGGTCAATGGTTCTTCCCATTTACTCCATGTTATGTGATAGAAATGCAAAAGAAAAGAAAATAGCTCAATAAAAGGTCCTAATCCTAGCAATAATACTATAGTTTAGGTTAGAGGGAAGAAGTGTTCTTAGAAATGAGAGGGGGGTAGTAGGCTATTTATAGTTTTCCATTTGGGAAATGGGAGGCCTTTTGGTGCATGTGGGACTAAAAGAGAGTCAACAAGTTAATTAGCAAGTCAAAGTAAGATTTGACTAGGTTTAGAGAGAGGTTGATCATGGTTAAGACTAGCTAACCATGTTTAGAGGGTAATTAATCCTATTTAGAGAGAAATTAGGTTTCTGGGAGGGTTCTAAAAGGCCTAATCAATCCAATGAAGTGGATTGATATTCTAGGGAGCTAATAGAGGTGGTAAAGAAGAGAATATTAGCCAAGAAGAGGTTATTATAACCTATTTAATTAGTTTACTAGAGGAAATATGACCAAAAGAGTGTTGTAAGAGGGGAGTTAGATAGATCTAACTGACGAGGTGTTGCCAACTTGTAGGAAGAGGACTAGCTAGGGAAATACTTAGGGATAAATGGTGCTTTAATCAAACTACGGTGTCTACGGTGAATGTCAGTTCACCCATTAGCAAATGGAATGTGTTGGTCATTGTATCCCATCTATCGATGAGTGCAACCATAAGGCTAGGCTCCCATACTATATGCCTATAATGTCTCACGCCTATCAAGCCAATGTCATCACGTGCCTCCACTCATTGGTGGTGATACTTGATCATACGACAACAAGAAAAGAGGTACATGATCCCTCATTTTAGCTACTCTCTGGCCTACATCCAACACATTACAAACATTTTTCAACTTTCCTTTAACCCTAAACACCCTGAACCTAAAACCCTTCAACCTAAACCCCAAACCCTAAACACCCTAAACCTAAAACCCTTCAATCTAAATCCCAAACCGTAAACACCCCCACCTAAAACCCTTCAACCTAAACCCCAAACCTTAAACACCCGAACCTCAAACACTTCAACCTAAACCCCAAACCCTAAACACCCCACATAAAACCCTTCACCCTAAACCCTAAACCCTAAACACCATGAACCTAAAATCCTTCAACCTAAACCCTTAACCTTAACAAACCTACACCCTAAAATTACTAATCAGCGTCGGTCACTCTTGATCAACATCGGTCCCTACTAAACTAGCATTGGTTCTTCAATCCTGACCGATGTCGGTATATACTGAGATCGACGTCGGTCATCAGCATTATGCCCAAACGGAACCCACAATTTTCTTCCCCATTTCTCCTAGACACCTACCCAAACTTCCCCCAAATCCCTCCCTAACCCTATTCAACCTACTTATGCCTTTTCCCACCCCTCTTCTCACCAATTTTAACCACCAAATTTAAAACTCTCTACCCTACCTACACCCCCTGACCCATATTCGATTCTATATTTAACAACAATACATAGAAAATATTAGCTCTTACCTCATCTTGGCATCACCTCCATGGTGGTACATTTGGCCGTTGTGCTGGTGGTCCACCCAACCCCTCTCCTACCTCCGCCATGTAACACCTCTACCTCCAACCTCTCCACCAATCCACTCACTATGCTTGATCTCGTGGACCCATCTACATGACTCCTCTCCCCACCCGAATCTCTCTACCTTACCTCACGGTATGGTAACATGTACTTCTCTCATGAATAATCACAGCTTGTTTAGCACTCTGTCATTTTCTAAAAGTCAAATTCGTACAAATGAATCTTTATTATATAGATTTTTCCTTTCTATTTACCCACATCAACCACGAGGCGGTGTCAGTTATACCTAGATCGACATCGGTCCTATGCCTTAGCCAACCATGGTCAGTTGTACCTAAATCGACATCATTTTTAAGCCCTATCAAAGTGTGATCAGTTTACCTAGAGTGTTATAGGTTAAGTATGTGGCATCGATTGCTGTCATACTCCTTTCAATACCCTTTCCTCATTTTCGACCAAAACTTACCCTTCCCTGCCACCGTTTGACCTTACCCACCCTTATCGTAACCTACCTCCAAGCCTACATTACCTATACATGTCCTTAATTACATTTAGGGACTTGTTATTTTACCTGTACCTCGACCCTACCGTGCCATGACCTAGCTACCTAGACACAGAAAATTTTTAGCGACTGTGAACTCTTGTGCTCACTATACCTTACTTAACGAAGTACCATTACTGTGATGTTTGACCTAATGACCTTACCTTACCTATTGTCATGTTATTTATCCTGACTCAACCTTTGGTGTATCGTAACATACCTAAATGTTCTTGTACCTGACCTATGTTGTGTTTCTACACCATATTCTATGCCTTGGATACCAGAATCAATTCAACCTTGTTCGAATAAACCTATCGACCTTGGACAATGTACAGTTTGCAAACTCTTCAACCCACAACCGTGCCATAGTTTATAATGTGTGTGCACGTTTAACTTCCACTACCTTTGACCCTGGCCCATTTACCTATTTGCCTATTTTTGACCTCTACCCTTTCTCACGTTCACCCACATCTACACTCCTTTCACCACATCCACCTTTTATTAAACCACTCACCACTTCCGTCTTCCACCTCACTAGTTCCTGGTTTGAGGGGGATCACATTCACCCACACATGGGGCACCCACTTCTTATTTTTTCAGCATCACTTACCAATACAAGCTACGTGACAAAAAGGGGAAAATGTAGACACCTAAATTTGGTTACATTCCCCTTAGCCCCTGATTAGATAACCAACTTAAACATGGGCACCTAACCATGGCCCCTTTCACCCCACATTAATATTAATTTAATTTTTTAATTAAATTAATCCTCATCCTCACAAATTTCATTATTTTATTACCTTAATTGACCTAATTTCCACCTCACCTAGACACCTCATCCAGCCACCTCACCCTAGACCTATTCTTGGCATGTTTCCATAACTAACAATACTTAAGTCTTACTTGCCTTAATGAGTTAAGATTTGATCTAACCTTAAATCAATGCCTAAGATTTCTCTAACCACATTCCCGCTCATTAGAAGGAAAGCTTCCATTCGACATGCAAAAAAACAAACCAACTCGGCCCTAGAAATTAGAAATATTTACCCATTTTAGTAAACCTAGGGAATCCCACCTTAACCAACGTTGGTCAGACCTAAACCGATGTTGGTCAAGATGGAACCATCGTCGGTTACCATTTATTCACCTTAGTAACCTTGTTTGAGGGTTGGCACATTCAAGACTAGAGGAGAATGAGATCAGAGCTGCATGCAAGCAGAACCAACATCTTTCTATGTATCTAAGCATCCAAAACCATCATCTAGGAAGATCTAGGAGCATTGCACCCATGGTAGCATTCTGGGAAACACTGCCACAAAACCAAACACCATTCCTCCGATCAACTGTCACCTCCATCCTATCATCGAACTTGCATCATAGTAAGTATATTTTTAACCAACATTCCTCTATTTTTGTTCTAGTAGGATTTGTTAAATGTTATTAGTTTTTACTTGAAATCTCACTTCCCACCATTTATCTCCATACAAGTTTGATCATTCCTTCACCGACACCATAAAATATCCCATACCTAATTGATAGACATCTCTGAGTATTTCCAGCACCTCCCCAAACTTACATCCACTCCTCACCATCCCCAAATCAGTCTCAGAAAAATCCTTAAACCATGAAATATTGAGTTATTGAAAATCCACAGTAACCATCGTCGGTTATTACTAAACAATCATCAGTCACATGAGACCAACGCCGGTCTATGTGTTTTATACCTTGCCCAAAAATAGAGCCAAACAACCTCCTATCAATTAACCTAAAAACCCGAGAATCAGACCACGACTAGACCCAAGTACCTTGTGCATTTACCTCCTCCTTTAGATCCAACTATAACCTAGCCTTTTGTGATCATATTATCTTATTTTACTTGAATGAGATACCTAAATCATATCAATTATAGTAGGAATTTACTTCTTTCTCACATTAATTTATTTTAAACGGTGGATTTATAGCCATCTAGGAAGTACCACACTTCTGTAACTAGCATACACTAGGAGTCCACTATCATATATCATTTAACTTCTCTTTTGTGGACTTGTTTTCTATTACACGTAGTTCCTCCTAGACAAAGGAAGCTCTCGCAATTGCACCTTTGGATCGAGAATTCAAAATGTGTGCAACAACCATCAACCATTCCATTTATTAGGTATTCCTCCTAGCCCATAACCCTAGCAATTTCGTCATTTAAGAATGTAAAGAAAATGGTGAAATAATTAGATGTATATACATGGTTCGAGTTTAATTTCCAAGTTATTGATATTATGGAAACTAGATGTATATGCATGGTTATGATGTATGGTTTTTTTTGTTTAATTTCTAAGTTATTTATATTATGGAAACTAGATGTATAGGCATGGTTATGATGTATGGTTTGTTTAGTTTAATTTCTAAGTTATTGATATTATGGAAACTAAATGTGTAGACATGGTTGTTGATGTATGGTTTGTTCGGTTTAATTTCCAAGTTATGTATATTATGGAAGCTATATGTATAGGTATGGTTATGATGCAAGGTTGTTTTATTTAATTTCCAAGTTATTGATATTATGGAAACTAGATGTGTAGGCATGGTGATGTTATGGTTTGGTTTGGTTTAATTTCCATGTTATTGATATTATGGAAATGTGAGAAAGATTAGGTAGTAGGGAAAATAGTGGAAAAATAGTGAAAGATGGTAGAAAAATGGTGGCCGAGCTAACCTCCAAAGACCCCATGTCTTTGAAGTGCTACCTACATAGCCCTTGCAAAAGGGGCCTCAAGCCGATGTAGTTCTCCCATAAGATATGGAAGAATAAGATGGTGGTAGGTAAGGTAGGTAAGGTTTGGAAATGTAGATTTCAAAGATAGATTAGGTACTATTGGGTAAGATAGGTTTTGGAAAGGTATTTTGGGGTAAGTTTGGGTAAGGTTGATTGGGTATGATATTTTGTTACAAGGTAAGTTAAGATTGATTGGGTAAGATAGATTGTGGTTGGTAAGTGTATGATGTTATTATGGGAACTAGATGATGGGTATAGGTTTAGGTGAGACAATAATAGAACCAAGATATCCAATGTCAATGGTATTTCCCTATTGAAGAAGTGATAAGTAGTTGAGGAGAACCAAAAACAAACAAATGCTCCATAGTTGGAAAGGACCATAAGGGCCATATAAATAGGCTTAAGAACATAAACCTCTAGATATATTGCATGATTGATAGGTCTATGGTCAAAATAAGTTACATGATCACAAAGTGTCGCATGTGCGCCATGTCCATTGAGTAGATATGAGAAATTAAAATAGGGTAGGGTGGTGTGTTTTTTTAGTGCAAGATGTTTGTGGGACAACATGCCCCTTCTAGAAGATACCCAAAACTAACATAGGAAAGTCCATGACTAAAATTTTGTATTTTTCTTGATTTTTCTTTTGCATTTTTCTTTTTGTATTCATAGACTGATCGATTTAGGAAGTCTATATTGTGATGAATAGTAGATTTTCCTTGAGATATTTTTGAAGTTGATCGATGCAGGAAGCTCCAAGATAATTTTTGTTTTAACAAGTATATATTAGTCTTTTTATATACTAAGTACATAAGGTATACGGCTTTATATAGTTTTCCTTCGAGGGAGCAGTCTACTTATGGTAGAAATAGAGAGGCATAGATGTTCATTTGAGGGAATCATCTATTTGTAAGAATTTTGACTCAAGGAGTAGAATTTTTCTATCCCAATTTTTGCATTATTTTGGACTTGTAGTCATGGACAAGACTATAAAGGAGTATAGGCCTCTTTTATGAAGGCAAAACCATAGCACGATAAATGTTAGCTATGAAAGAGGGGTTTTAAGTGATGAATGACCATGGGATTCCATCCTAAAAAGGATGAAAAGTATCCATGAGAATCATGCCATGAGTAGAGCCATGGTACTCATATTCAAGATAAGGCTAAATGGTGATGGATAATCACACAATTCTATTTAAGTCGTTGGTCCTTAAAAGAGGTAGGTGGAAGGAGAGGTTTTCTCAAGGGATGAGAATATATGAGACATAAAGTGATGTAGTAATTTATTCAACAATAGAACAGTGAAGATGAAAAACATTAAGGTGCTCAGGTTTGGGTTTACCCTCAAGATAATATAAACAATAAGTTCTTGATCCATAAGTATGGGTGAGAATATAAGGTCCAAGCCAATTAGGAGAAAACTTGCCTCGTTTACTTTCTCCATTTTATTTACATGTTGATTTTCCTTCAAGAAAAGATCACCAATCTTGAAGTTTCATTCTTGAACTTATTTCTCATAGTCATACTTAATGCACTTTTAGTATATTTGGAGGTATTCTAGAGTTTTTAAATGGATTTTTTCCATAAGCTCAAGTTGTGCCAAACATTCTTGGCAAAACTCATCATCAAAGAGGATATATTTAAGAGATATACAGAGAGAGCGAATTTGGATTTTGAGAGGTAAGATGACCTTTGTGTCATAGACAAAGTAGAAAGGTGTGGCAACAGTAGATGTGTGAATGCTAGTACAATAAGCCCATAAGGCGAAAGGAATGTGTGTGTGCCAATCCTTATCAGATTCGTCAACCAATTTCATAAGAATTTTGTTGAGAGTTTTGTTAGAAGATTCAACTTGACTGTTCATTTTTGGGAATATGGTGAAGAGAAAATGAGTTTAATACCAAAGTTGTCACATAATTGATGTAGGGTTTTATTTTTGAATTGTTTTCCATTTTCAGTGATGAGGTGATGAGGAACACTAAAATGAAAAATGATATGGTGGTTGATAAATTCAATTATTTTCTTGGCTTTGGTAGAAATGAGAGGGATGAATTCCACCCATTTAGTGTAATATTCAATCACCATGATGATCTAATGATGACGTTGTGAGGAATGAGGGTTAATCTCCCCAATAAGATCCAAACCCCATTGAGAAAAGGGCCAAAAGTCTCTAGTAAATTGTAAGGCATGACTAGGAGTATGATGAAGGTTATCATGCTACGACACTTCACACAATGTTTGACATAGTCATAATAGTCTTGGTTAAGGGTTGGCCAATAGTAGTCGAGTTGAAGGATTTTTTTAATGACAAACGGTGAGGCCACTAAAATTCCCCCATATCCCTTCATGAATTTCTTTGATGTTATACGGGATTTTAGATCTGGTGAGACACCATAGGACAATGTCCTCAAAGCCACATTTGTAGAGAATACCGCCCATGATGACGTGATGAGAGACACTTTTTAGGAAGGATTGTTTTCCATTGCGAATGATATCTAGAGGCAGGATTGAAAGTGAGAGGTATTCAATGAACTACGTATACCAAATGTCATGTGGGTCAGTATTAGTGCTACCTAAAAAATTAACACCGAGAATAATATAAGAAAGTGATTACAACCATTAGATTTTGATGAAGATTTTTTATTTCGAAGGTGAGGTAGGTATTTGAGAATCAAGAGAATCCATGGTATCTGCGAATTTGTTAACGGATCGTGGATTGGCTTGAATGAGATAGTGGTCGAACGTAGTTAAAATTAGGTGAACATTATGTCTATACTTTTGAATCTCATCGTTCACGACCTTTAATGGTACGAACCATTGACTTGGTTCACAACTAGTTGAGAATCACCAAAGATGTTAATGGAATTAACATCTAAGGAAATGGTAGTTTGAAGACCTAACACAAGTGCTTCATATTCGACTATGTTATTGGTTCATTTGATATCTAGTTTAAAGGATAGGGTAAGTGCACAAAGATGGGGGGCTAAAAGGGGGTAAAAATGGGACACCTTTTCTGAAATCAACAAAACCTGAACTTCATCGAATAATTCAACATGCCTATGCTAAAATTTTGACAAAGTGATAAGAATAAGTATCGTAGAGCTCAAAATCTAGTTTCTAAAATACTATTTTTTAAAATGGTTGAGATTAAAAGGCTCAAATGTGGTGCACACAAAAATATATCAATTGTTGTGTAAAAATATAAGAACCTATTGTGTATGCACCCCCCTTTTTTGAGTTGTATAAATTTTTTCAAATCCCTTTGGTAAAAAGTTAGCTAAGACCCTATAAGAGGTCCCACTAAATTTTCATAATTTGTGGATGAATATATAATTTCTTATTAATTTTCAAAGTACACATATCCCAAAAATGAATTATTTGTGCGTGCACCTCCATAACTTTGAGAAAATTCATTTTTTTGTTTTTTTGAGTGTTTGCAGAATGGAGTTTATTAAAAACCACTTATTTTTAATTTGGATTAAAAAATCATAAATTTTGCACCAAAACGTATGCATAGGTTTTTGCAAGAAAACAAGGCACTAGTAAATGGAATAATGGATGAAAGCCTTAAACTAATCATATTTTAGAAAGAATTATATCATCATTAAGGTAAAAACAAGCTTGAAATTGTAGTATAATTTATTTTTGAATATTATGTTTTAATGCATGAGATATTGGGGTACACACGTGAAATTTTGATGGTTTTTTTAAACACGGTTTTAATCATGCAATACATAGTCCAAACCTCTGGTTTGGAAATCCAAGCCTTTAGATTGGGTATTCCAAACCCCAACAAGATGAAACATGAGTGTGTTATAACAATCTAGGATTATAACATACTCATGTTATAATGCACTCGCATTCCTATTTCCAATGTGGAATATGTCCATTTGGGAGGAATAACATGGAAAAACATAGAAAACCATAACATGAGCGCATTATAATGTGAGTTAATTTTAGCTTGGTAAACCCGAGATGTAATGCGATCACATTATAACACAACCTATATTTTCCCTTTTTGCGTTATAGCATGACCGAGCCATAACACGAGCGCGTTATGGCCAAAATGGCCAAAAAATATATTTGTGTCCACTTTTTGGCCCCCATATTTTTGCATACACGATAGTGGTATAGGCTCACCATCTAGAGGAATGAGGATTAATCACATGCCTCCCCCATGGTGACATTTGGATATGTTAAAGAATAATGTCATTTGATAAATAATATCATCAAGGGATATGTTGTCGATAGATTCATCCAAAAATCAAAGTTAGAGGATTGATTTCTAGGAATAGGAGCATGTTCAAGTTGATGCGTGATGGTTTGTCCTTTGACAAAAATTTTATGAATGAACTCCAACTCCGAGTCTACTAAAAACATGAGCCAATGAGCAGTTCATTGGTGTTGGTAAGGTTTGGGGTACATGTAATGAATAGGGTTAGTGTTGGTAATGACAGATTTTTTTAATTAAGAAGGTAGTGGTGAAGTTTGGTTGCCACAAAGACTAGGGCTAAGAAGATATTTTCTACGTGAGTGTATCAAGTTTCTTATTCTATAATAGTACAGCTTATATAATAAACCACTTGTTCCCTATGTTGCTCATCATGATGAGAGAGCATGGAACCCAAGGAATGGTCAGTAGTAGAAATGTAAAGGTAAAATGGTTGATCATCTTTAGGAGGAATGAGCACAAGTGGCTGAAGAAGGTAGTTCTTCAACGCTTTAAAGGATTTGTGACACTCATCATTCCAATGGAAAGAAACATCCTTTTTAAGGAGGTGGTGAAATAGTTGGCATTGGTCTAAAAGTTGAGAAATGAAGCGTTGGATGGATTGCAATTTTCCTTGCAAGCTATGAAGTTTCCGAAGGTTAGTAGGTGGAGGCATGTCAATAATTTCCTTGATCTTAGTGGGATCAACTTTGATACCCCACAAAGAGACGATGAAACCAAGGAACTTGCCCGAGAGAAATCTAAAAATGCACTTATTTGGTTGAATATGAACAAAATATTGGATAAGGTGGTCAAAGAGAATTTTAAGAATGGTCGGGTGTTTAGTGCGATGCTTAGAATTACCAAGAAGGTCATCGACATAGCCTTCTAATATGTCACGGAAGATGTAATTCGTAGTGTGTTGATAGGTAGCACCATCATTTTCCAATCCGAATGGCATGATGTGATAGTAGAAGGTTCCCCAAGGGGTTATGAAAGTAGTTTTTTGTTGATCTTCTTGAGTGACTAATATATTATTATAACCTGTAAACCCACCATAAGAGATCTAGCATCTCATGCTTAGCTATAAGATCAATAAGTTGGTCAATGCTTGGAAGAGGAAAGTTATCTTTTAGACAGGCGAGGTTAAGATCATGAAATTCAGTACAAATATGAAGTCCCCCCCATTGCTTTCATGACAAGAACAATGTTAGAGATCTATTGTGGATTTTCAATTAGGATAAAGGAAACAAAGAGAAGGTGTTAAAGTTATTCTTTCACAAGAAGAACAATGCGAGGATGTATTTTACATAGTTTTTGATTCACGTGTTTGGCTTGAGTGTTAGTTATGATATTGTGAAGCATAATATTAGGGTCAATACCTGACATGTCACTATAGGACCAAGAAAATTCTTTGATATGATCGTAAAGAAAAGAGGTGAAAGATTATTGTTCCGTGGAGTCTAGATATTTTCCTATATTTATAATTTGGGGGTTATCCTGAGTTTGAATGTTGATTTATATGGTAGATTCATTCAACATAGTTTACATGTCAGAGGGTAACAACATTTGAATAAAAGAATCCTAGGCACCTAAATAGTTTAGAATAGATTTTTATCCTAACATTGAACAACATTTATAGAAGGTGTATCATCGTCCAACATGTTAGGATAAATAAGAGGAAGGGAAGAGGGAACCTCACCATCACATTGATAGGTCAAATGTCCCAAGGAGATGGTGTTCATGAAAAAATAAAAATTAGGCGGAAAGGATTCGGGATCCATTGACTTCATGGGAGATGGTGGCGCGATAGATGAGGAAGGTGGGGAAGGCTTAACATCTTCTATGAGGGTGATTTAGGCATTCTTAGGAGGATGTTGCTTAAAAATTCCAAGATCACAATGGACTTTGTATTTCTTAGGGGTGTACGATATGATAGTGTGATGACCTTGTTTGTAATAACCAAATATGAATCCTTTCTAGGCGCAATGGTGAAGAAAATTGAGTGCAAAGTTGCATTTGGTAAGGTAGGAGAAGTCGGATGAAAAAGGTTTTTTTGGAAGGGAGGTTCAATAGAATAATAGGAAGTGTCAAGCCCCCCATAAGTTAGGTTGGTGTAAAGGTGGGGAGGGCTGTATGGTATGACCTCTCCTATACAATGGTCGTAACATGGGTGTTGGTGTAGTTTTCCATACTCTTGAGGAGTAAGGAATGTGTTAATGTTGAGGAGGTGGTATTCTTTGAGTGTGAGGCATTGAAAAATTCCTACCAAGGGGTTTGTGGTTGGTACTTGGGTAGTAGGTATAGATGAGCTATTTAAAGCCTGAGAAGATGGGGCATTAGTAGAGGGTGGAATAGGAGGGTCGGTAGGTGGGATAGATGAGGAAGGTGAAGTGGCATATCTAATAGATGTGGTAGATGCCTTAATTGGGATTAGGACATCATTTGGATGGTAAAGCATATTACAAGTTTTGAAGAGGGGGAATCTTCTTGAATGGTGTAAGGTTTCCCTTCATGTTCAATTTTGAGGCAACGGTTGAGGGTGGAAGGTACACAAATCATGGCATGAATCTAGGGATGAACCAAAAACATGTTATACTAGAACTCACCTTCAAGAATGTAGAAGAGTTAGGGGACCCACATGGATGTGGAGGAAAATGATGCCAAGGGTGGTGGTCATCGTATCATTAAAAGATCAAAACATGATGGGGTTACTAGAAAAAATATGTGGTATGCCTTTTTATTCTTAGGCATGAGAAGAGATGATATTGATGTTAGTGCCCCCATCAATCATAACGCGTTTAACATGAATATCATTAATGTAAGAAGAGATGAAAAGAGAAGGTTCAATATCCTCAGGTTGTGAAGGGGAAATCTCTAATTTGGAGAAATTAATGGAAGCAATCTGATGAGGGGAAATGAGGGCAGAAATAGGTGAAGTTTCATTGGGTGGAACCTTGATGGATTGCAGGACTTGATGAGATCTTGATGATGAGAATTGGAGGTTTGAATCAAGTCGATTAAGGACATTTTAAACAGGGTGGTGAATTTTTTTATCATTAAAATATATGTAACCCCAAAATACATAGGCGGTGTTGACCCAAGGATGGTTATCTTAGGGGGAGGTGCAGTTGAAATGGTAGACGAAGGTGAAATAGAAGGGTTACCAACTTTTTCCTTTCCTTTGTCTTTTGTGTGTTGTGACCGAGAGGCTACATGCACCATGTTAATTTCAAAGATAGGGGTAGGGAAAGAGGGTTGTGTGGCAATGGTTGAAGAAATAATGGAATCCTCCTCCAAGAGATCATCTTCTTTGAAGATACCATCAAAATTTCAAAGTTAAAGGATAATTTTTTTAAGAACCTTACAATTCTCAACATCATGCCCACAGTGAGCAATGGTTAGCACAAGTTTTTGTGTTCTCAAACCCTACTTGGTTTTAGTTTGAGAGGGTCATAAGGCTTGATATGAGGAAGTGATATAGTAGATGACTTTACTAACCAAGTGAGGATGTTAGAGTATGATCCTGCTAAAGGATCACAATGAGAGGTCAATGTTTTCTAGGGCTAAGGCATAAGTGACCGTTGTGAGGAGGGTGAGGTGAGAGATCGTGCTTTGGTGTAACTACCTTTTTAGTAGGTAGTAAAGGTTGGGGTTTAGGCTGCACCTTCTTGGGTAAAGGTGAAAGAACAATGTAGTAGGATGAAGGAGACTTAGAAGGTGTAGGTATCTAAGTAAGAAAAGGTGAAAGTGGGGTTGTTAGCAAGAGTGAGGGTAAAGGTAGTGAAGAAGTGTGAGTTAGAATAGGAGGTGAAGGTGAGGGTATAGGTTATTGTACCTTTGGTTTTCCTTGGTAATGGGGTAGGTTAATGTGGGTTGAAGGATGTGGGCCCAATATTGATGACAAAGGTGAAGGTGAGTGAGAAAGTGTGGGGATACCCAGTGCGATACCTAAGAGGTTGGGTCTTCCTTTTAGGTGTTGGAATAGATTTTGTGATGGGTGGGGATGAAGTTGACAAGTCTAGCTTCACAACAAGATGTTCTAGACTTGGTACCAGTAAGACCCCAAGGTGGTGTTAGGTTTTTGTGTAGATAAAGGCCTGAGTAAAAGGGGTGTTGATGAAGAAGGGGCTAGAACCACGAGATCAGGTGCAATAGTCTTATTTTCTTTGAATACCTTGGGGTAAATGGTTGAGGTATCTGGGGATAACATCTATATTTGGGTGGAAATTGGGAGTCTAAGGCGCCCCTAGAGGGTAGATTAATCAACATACTCCATGCGATCAACCAAATGAGAGAATGGTTTTAGTTTAGATGAAGAGGATGATGCACTAGTGCTAATCCCCATGATGAGCTCTAAGGTTTGTGAGACAGGGAAGGTCTTGGCCTCATATTTGGTAGGTAAGAAGAGTAATGGGATTTTTAGGTCCTTTAGCGAGGTATCACAAATAGAATGGGTAGATAAGATTGACTCCTCTATGGGTAGAGGAGGAGGAAAAGTGGGTGAAGTAGATAAGGTTAGCTCCTCTACTGGGTTGAGGAGAAGGAAAGGTGGGTGATGTAGATAGGTTAACTCCTCTACAGGTTGAGGAGAAGGCAAGGTGGGTGATGTAGGCTCCTTTGTGGGTAGAAAAGTTGATAATGAGGGTTCCTTTATGGCTAAAGGAATAAGTGAGGTGGGTTCCTCTATGGGTAAAGGAACTGGTAAGGTGGGATCCTTTGTGAGTAGGGGATTTACGCATGAGAATTTCCTCAATAGATGCTATAGGAAGTCACTCAATAAAAAGAATCAAATGTTGTAGTGAATATTGCATCAACCACATGGAAATTGGTTTCCTCTTTGGATGTCTAACCAACATGATCTGATGAAGGGGCATGGTTAGGAAATGGTGTTGTGAAAACATCTAAGTTTTCATTAGCAGGCACATTAGGGCTGTCATCGAGGATGAGATCACCACTATCTAACATTCCTTGGATAATGTTTTTGAAGGTTTTGTAATTTTTGTCACTATGTCCTCTCACGTGGTGGTAATTATAGAAATCATTTTCCTTATACCAAACCAACGTGGGGAAAGAAACATCAAAAATATTTTGTGGTTTGATATAGAAGAATATGTATCTTTGATGGGAGTGTAAATCCTCTGTGGTGGATCTCTCACCTATTCAAAATTTACAATACAATTATGAACAGAGGAGTTACACTCCCATCAGAGAGCCATATTCTTTTGTATTGGAAAAGTTTTATGCAAATTGAGATGTAGGTATATAGGAAGTGGTAGAAGAGGAGGGAAAATACCCTGAATATGAAGTGGAGGTGATAGGTTGTGTCTGAGGTAAGGTGTAGGTGGGAGGAACTTGTGGAAAGATCCTCATAGCAATGGGTGGAAGAGTTTGGGGAATAGAAACCACCAAACTCTGAAATGGAGTGGAATATGTTGATGTAACTGGAGGCTACGTAGACATAGGTACATAAGGTACTAATGATTAGGGGACCCTAGAGAGGGGAAGTGGATAAGGGTATGGCAGATGTTGAAGGTGTAGAGGTCACTTGTGAAATAGGTGGTTGTGAGATGGGATTGGTTAACGCTAGAGTAGTTTGGGTAGCTACATTAGTGTTCCCGATATGGAAGAGGTGGTAGAAATGGGGGCATGGAAGTGGGCATCCCATAAAGAGGCTAACCTGATGAGTCATGGGTGGAAGAATTAGCGAGGTAATGTTACATGGCCTTAGTGTTATAATCAAGGAATCTAGTGTTTTCCTCATCACCCTTGGGTACGATTGCGCAGTGCATTAGGATCTATTGGAGATGAAATGGAAAGCAATGAAGGGATAAAAGGAAAAGGTATACAACTCACATGGAAAGAAAGATCTCATGCCTATTGGTGAGTCTAAACCATACTTAAAATAGGTACTGCGGGCTCTGTGAAAGTGACAAGAACTTTGAAACAAATTATTTAAAGTGTTTGGTAGGTGAAAATAGGTTGTTATTTTTTACGTAAATTCAAAAAAAAGAGAGACCAATAATGATCGGTGAACCGGTACAGTTAGATGAAAGGAACGATATTGGTTGTTGAACTAATGCTGATAGGAGGTAACCAATGCCAATTACTATGAAAATGAAGAAATTAGAATTTTTTTGAGAAATATTAGGTCAAAGGAAGCAAGGAAAGACGTTATGTATAGAAAATCTAATCTAACACACTTAGAGAACCATAATTAACTTGCGGTTGTGATGACTAAGTGTGAAAAAGAAAGAAAATTGATGAAGTATGAACTCACACCTCAAATAGCAGAAGACAAGAAAGAAAGTCACAAATCCAATAAGAAAAATGTAATAAACATGTTATCCTAGAAATAATATTTTAGTGTTTTGATGGCTTAAGCCTTAGGATTGATTGTGAATATATAGAAAGGAGTGGATATAAGGTACCTAAAATCCAACTATGGATGGTTTCAAGAATGTTTTGGTAGGGGAATCCTTGATATACCTTTTGGTATGTGAGGTCCGAGATCTGATATGACAATTTGGCCAAAACACCGATCGGGGCCCACTATCAATGGGTGTTTAAATCCTTGATAGCTTCTTCCTGGGATTTGGGGAATGTTTAAGAAATGTGTTGTTTGTTTGAGTGATTTGGAAAAGTGTGTGCAAGAGTGGACTACGCTTAATTACCCAATCATCAACTAGTCATGACCTCCGTTATATTTGATTTCTATTTAGACTATGTGAGCTAAATGCAAGAATACATAGGATGCAATGCAACAATTTTAAGCCCAAATCGAAAAATGGAAATTGGATGAGAGAAATAGTGAATAGGAAAAGAGTATGATTTTCACTAATGCAAGAAAGAAAGAAAGAATGATTTGTTTTAATTTGCACCAAATGAAGTGTTTCCTTTAGAGAAAATAGAAGAAAGAGAATGTTACCAAGGAGATATTTAGTGAATATTTCAGAAAAGAAATAATAAAAATACAATCCTAAATGAATATAAAGAACCCAAAAATGATGAGGGTCCTATCGAGCGTCCCAAAAATTTCACCAATAAGAGTGTATGTATGAGAAAAATGCTTAAGGTAGAAGGTTGGGTACATGAGGATTACCTAGAGGTCATGACAAGGTTATGCGTTATTGAAGCTACTGGATCGATCGAGAGCACTCCTTTTTTCCAGGAAAGAACTACTTAAGAAGAAAAGTAAGACCACAAGATAGAATTAAAATCATAGGTTGTTGGATTACCTAGTGGGAGCTAGATCCAGAAGCGGGGTACTTCCTAGAAGGTTTTTGATCCACATTTTAAGACAAATTAAATGTTGATAAGAACATGAAATAGAGATGCCTACTGTAGTTGTATAATTTAGGTATCTCACGCAAGCAGAATAATTTAAATCTAATCTAAATAGTGAATATAATATTAAATTTAAAGTGGATTGTTGGTTCTCAAGGTCTGTAGGTGTAGCAAAGGGTATTATGGAGGTTTGGGTGAAGTTATGAGAGGTTATGAGAGGTTTGGAGAGGTTTTGGGTAGGTAAATTAGCTTGTTAGTCTGAGGGAACCTTCCGGACATAGACCGACATCGGTTGAGTAACCAATGTCAGTCACTAGTTAAAGATAGGATCAGTTAGCTAATTGATCACGGTAGGGGAAATTGGGTTAGTTTTGTCTTTCTGTGATTGCATGATTATTGTGAATGTTTTTAGGAAGGATGTTGGGATTTAGATGAAGGCTTAGTAAGGGTGAGAGAGGTGATTGGAAAGGAAGAGAGGTTCAAGTTGGTAGGGTATCAAATAGATGGGTGATGGATGGTATTCGGGTGAGAAAGAAGCAATACAACAAGAACAATAAGAGATATAACACCAAATATAAGAAACTAACCTATTTAAGATACTTATCTGAAGATTTGGAGATTGGTAGATGGTGATGGTTGGTGGTTGCTCATAAAAGAAACAAGTCTAGATCTAGTGTCACGGCAACAAATCCTATGTTCTTACCTATTGAGCTTATCACGGTAGGTTTTGACCAAGCCGGATTAAGGAAATAAACTTAAGACCCTTGAATCTTCTCTAATCACCGAGTTGTAAGTTTCATTCTAGGATCAGATTTCATCTATTATTTCAACGATGTTGATTCCGGAAAGCACTTTGTTCACATGCCAATAAAACAACCCTTCAATCCCTACATCTAATCTCGAGCTCCTCATCTTACATGTGTCTTCATGCCTTACAATTTCCATGGCTCGACGAGCTCAACCTGTGTCATGGCCGAGTTGGCCTCCTCATCCTATACTAAACTCGATTAAGCTTCTCTTGGGTTCCTAAGCTATGTTGACTCAACGAGACACTTCAACTACTCGGGCTCCATCCACTATGTGCTCACCTCGATGGATGCTCAAATTTTATTGTAGTCTCATCATTCAGGAGCATATCCCTTAGCTCTTTCTTCATGCCATATGATTTGAGCCATGAGCTCTCCCAACCGAGCTCCTTAGTAAATTTAAACACACTCACCATCTTGAGGAACTCACCAAGCTCCCCTAGTTGAGTTCAATGATATGATGACCACTCCTCCTGATATGATTCTTGAATGTAGATTTAACAACTGAAATGAGCTTGGTGTGTAGAGCTCACTTTATGCAACTCATATGATGATTGGTTCACCGATAAGCTCAGTGAGTTGCTTTTAGCTCGAGCTCATTTTGGCTTGTGTTGACAATTTTTTAAGTCTTGCATTGACCCTTCCTAACTTTTGGACCCCTCTATGAAAAATTGGATCATGGAAGTGTGATAAGACACATGAACATTTATATGTCACTTTTGTGTTTTTCTCGAGTTGGGTGAGTGTGGGTCCTCTATAGGCAATTTCCTTGTTCTGAGAAAAATCAAGTTTCAGGACTAGGGAAAGATAAGAACAGTCCAAGATGATCATAAACACCTCTTAAAGCTTGAAATTATCTCGATAACCCCAAAACTTTTATGGAAGAATTTTCGGTCTCAAGGTATTATCCTATTTTCCAATTTTTACCCAAGTGCAAAAATTGACAACACATCCTCAACATTAATGGATGTAGTTGTAGGTAGCTCAATAACTAGATATGGCAAGATTTGGTGCCTTATCTTCTCCATCAAGTAAAGATCGTAAAAGAATAGATTTGGCGGGATACCCATGATGGTTTTCGGATAGTTAATGCATCTTGTTGGTGTGTGAATACCTAAATTTGAATTTCCCTCCTTTCTCCTCTCTCTTTCTCTCTCCCATTCTCTATATATAATAAAATAGGCTCATTTGCAAAGGGTTGGACATTATTGCAATTATTTTGCATTATTTTCTAACTGCATTGCATATGTGTATATAGGTTTCAGACCTTAGATTTGAGCATCTACATGGTGAATCTTTCCTTTCTCCTCACTATAATGTATTGTGCATCTTTATAAAGTAATAAAATACTTGTTTTGTGGCTATCAATATGTCCTATCTCATGTTATATTGTAATCTCTTTCCTTTCATTACATTTGTAGGTATTTTGTGCATCTTTTGTTCTCCTTACAAGGTTCATATCTATTTTGTTTCATCAATATGGTGGTTTCAAGGTTGTGTTAGACTGTGACACTTATGTATGTCCTCTCTTGCATCATTTTTTTCCTATTCTCCCTCATTTGAGAGTTCCTATCCACCCTTCTCTTAATTATATTATCTTTGTTAATGTAGGATTTCCCATTCTTTATGCACTTTTCTCTCTCCTGGTCCCTTGGATTATTAGAATAGGAGTAGATAACTACATTTTTTTCCTTACGAGTAGTTTTGCATTAGGATTAGGTAGAGGAACTAGCCTTCTCTTGAGGTTCATCTCAGGTAGTAAGTCCCACAACTTGAGAGATGGTCCCATGTTTACAAAAAGTTGGAGTCTCTGTGAATGTGCAAATCCTAGGGTGTTACGTTTTATTCATAATAGTTTTGGCACACCTTGTGGGACAAGTAGAAGTTAATATTTCCATTTTTTCCAAGTTTGGGTGTGTATCTTAGTAAAAATTTAGCCTTTAGAGGCTTTGTAACAACACATCTAGAGACTCCAAGCATCAAATCAACTAGTTTCAGTAGTCGAGTGCCTTGTGTTCATGATAAGAATTCATAAAAGGTCTAAAACAACGAAGAAGGAGCTTTTGAGTATCTCGCAACTATCACCGGAAGGAGAAGAAGAGGTAGAACATTTCGAGGTTGCTTTCACCATCGAATAGGAATTTTCCACACCACCTCCCTAAAGTCCTTTCTTGTAGTCTACTAGAATTCTAAGACCTATCTTAATGGAATAACACAGGAATCTACCATTTTTCAACTTCACTAGTAGAAACCCTCTTTCTCTCAATGCTCAACATCCCATCCCAGTGGTAGCTCTAAAAAGTATCCCTTACTTCACTAGGGAGAATCATACCAATCAAGCTAACCATATTCAAGATATTGTCAATGTTTATGTTGTTCATCAAATTGTTGAACAAGATGTTGTTATCAAGCTGATGGCTTCCTCATTCAAGGGAAAAGATATTAAATGGTTTAGGAGTTTAGGAGAAGGAAAAATTACTAATTGGGATAATTTTGGAACAGTCCTTTACAATCAATTCTGGGGAAAAGGTAGATAATCTCTCCTTGTTAGAATATCTAACAACTATAAAGAGGGCTCCCAATGAGCTCATGGCAGATTTAAATTTTAGATTTCAGAAAACATGGGATAGAATTTCAATCATAGTGTAAAAAAGTATAGAAGGTAATTTTCTTTACTTTTTGTTGGTAGAAAATTTTTCAGGATAAATTAGTGGTTATCTTGCCAATGCTCTAGGAATCTAAGTACCTCTACTTAACTGGTACAATTGTCGTATATGCATGTGTGAGAAAATGTTGATTTTTGTGATGGCCTTTCAACTGGGATCTAAATTTTTCACTAGATTCTTGATAAATTAATGAAATATATAGAGGGTGATAGGCCAAGGAGGAATACTTTTTTTTGGTGTTGGCTAAAGGTCGTGTACATGTTCTGATTTCCTGATCCAATGTTGATTGCGAATACTCCCTTTTGGCTAGGAGGAACTACCTGTAAAATTAAAAACAATACCACCAAATAGAATTAAATAAAACAACAAGTGGAATGCCTTCATCAATTATCAATAATTTGAGAATGAATCAAAGGCAATATTTTATTAAATGTTAGAATATTGTGTCTATATGGGAAAAATATAACATGCCCAATGATTGTCACTTTAAAATTTTTGATGAGCTCTTAAACCTCACCTTTAATACAAGGTAAGGTAATTTTCTCCCACTTCCCTAGAAGAATCCATTCAACAAGCCAAAATCCAAGACTATCTAAAGAGAGAATATGAGAAAGCTCCTCCTAAGGAATAAGCTAACAAGCAAGTCCAAATCCTTCAACGCTCTAAAAACAAGAACATGGCAAATAATAGAATCTCATATACTCTTCCTCTTGTTGCTTCTTTTTTGGAGAAAACATATGCCCGAGAAGGAGAATTTTAAAGAAGAAGGGTTAACATTCACTAGGATCAAAAACACATAGAACAAAGAGTATAATGATTATTTTATCAAGTGAAAGGACATCGACTAAATATGTAACTTAACTAAGTGTTTTTGATGTCATGTAATATGGCATACCAATTCCTTGAGAAGGATGTAAATTTTTAAAAGATACTCAAGGTGTATAATGAAGGAGCATATAGGTTCACAATCAATCTTATATCAAATAAAAAAATAGTTGACCAATTTGAGTCAATGTGTCTACATTTATGTAGTTTCTTATTTATACCCAATTTCCTAGGTGTGTTGGCACTTCATTCAAAGCATATTTGAACACTCACCCAAAGAGTGCGAGGATACTAGGTCCCTCCTTTGTGTAGTCTTGTCAATATATTAGCATTCATATTCATATTTATCATTACCTAAAATACATTTAAGCACATAACATTACAAATATCATAAGGAAACATAATAGATTAAATCATTACTAAGATCAATTCTACCATACAAGCACCATGTTCAAAAACATCATTACTAGAATCCATCAATAATACTCCATTAATAACTAGAAAGATTACATATCAAAAGCTAAAATGCATAGCAAGTAATCACCACAAAGTCACGCGTGCTAGTATATTAGTTCAACATAACTCAATTACATCACACACACTCGTCCTAATACATGGTGTCTAAAACTATGTAGATCACTACATATTTATAGGGGTGGGGAGTTTTCCTTCATCGCCCATGCATCTCAAAATGGAAAACATGCTAATAATAGCCATGTGTACATACAAAAGTATTCATAAAGCACACATGCTTTTACGAAAGGCTAATAATATATTAATATATAAATAAACTCTACTTTATTCCTAATATTAATGTACTCTATGTATGATCTTTGATATCCACTTTGATCCCAAAATATCCCTTACTTAGGTACAAAGTGAAAGGAACAATAACTAGATCGTACCCAAGCCAAGAACACAGATGCTAATTAAAAACCATGATTAATAAGATGAAAGTAATTCGCGAGAATAACTTTACATAAACCTTGCAAACAAATGAAAAGCAATATCATATATTATTATGGAACTCAATGCAATACATTGATAATGTGCCTTGCTTGAATAGGAAAGGAATAACAATCTAAGAACCGATCAAGGTCATAGATCAAGCCATAAATCAAGGAAATAACTAGTCATTAAAGAACTAGTAAAGTCCATAGATTTAGGAGAGAACTAGACATCAAGGATCTAGTCAATACCATAGATCAAGGAAATAACTATTCAATACCATAGATCAAGGAAAGAACTATACCTAACAACTAGATAATATCTCCTAATATCTAAATAAGATAAAAGAAATATTCACACACATAAGTGGGTGAGGATAAATACAATAAAGCTAAATAAAGTACCTAGGTGAACATGAGCTAAGGTAAATACTTACTCTAACACAAAGTATTCTTTCTTAAATATTTCCTTGGGCCACACTCCAACTATTGTTCTTATTTTTAGCTCGCAACATGAAAAATTAGCTAAGTCCTGGGATTTTCTCTTCTAAAATGCGCCTCTTCAACTTGCCCTTGCATGCACTTCTTTTCCCCACTTGCATGCCTCAAATATTTGTGTGTGCTTGTTAAATACTTATTCAATTTTCATCATCCCAACATTACCCCACACTAATGATATTTTCACCCTCAGAAATGGGGTTTATCAACTTATCTCTCCAACTACAATTAATAAAGAATAACAAGGAAAGAATGAAATAATAGAAGGAATAGAAAAATAGCCATCCCACTTCACCCTCAAATAATAGTAAAATTTCAGGGTAATCCTTATTAATATCAGCCTCTAATTCATTCCATTCTCCTAGCCCTTTCTTGGCTTTATCAAGAACATCTCCAAGAACTATATTCATCTCTTCCAAGGTCATATCTTCACCCTTGTGCTTCAGTTCCCTTATCACTCCATCCAACCCTGAAATCATGCCCTCCATAAAGTCCATATTTTATGTGAATAACTTCCCCAACTCCTTTATTATTTATTCATGGGAGTCTCTTGCCATCTTGAGCACATTACACTTCTATGTTGCTTCCACTAACTTCTCTTCTCGACTCATGGTTTCGTCCTTCTTAGCTATACGCTGAATTCATTCTCTTCTTACAGTGTCCTTGTCTTAAGGATTTTTTTGGCTCCTTGCATATTCCTAGCACCTAACCATCCTTCCTCAATTCATCCTTTAACTTCTGGAGTATGGCATCATACTCTAAAATTCTACACGTAATCAATTTCTTTGTTCTTTCCTTCTTAGAAGTGGTACTTTCCTATGTCATCTCCGGCGTGGCTGGCCTCTCCTTGATCAAAAGGATAATGCAATCATCCAATCTCCATAGAAAATTCCAAAAGATCCTTCTTTCATTCCTTGTCCTCTTGCACACCCAATCATCTTCTTAATTTTCTCCTTCATATTATCATTATCTTCTAGAAACATTCGAGTGTGGTGGCTTAATCTAGGTTCCTATAGACTACTTTTGTGTCCATATTGGTCAAGGTATTACTTTCCTATTCATCAATGAATTTTCTTGGCCTTACTATCAAATACACTTCTTGGGCTCCATTTTTCATCTTCCTCCGACACACACTTCTTCCTTAACATCAAACTTTGGTTCATCCACATGTGTCTATATGCTCTAAGACAAGCTGCTTTCGTATGTGAACATTACCATTCTCTAAATCCATCAATTCCCATCCATATAACTTCTTAGGGGTGAGCGTGCTCTATAACCTAGCACGAATAATCTTTAAAGGGTCATTACCATACCCCAACTCAAGCATCATATACATCTCATCTCCCTTATTCCTTCCTGACCACCTTCCCTTAGGGATATGTGTTTATGTGCCTAAAATTGGATGTTCACCTATGGGGTCTATTTCTTCATCGTGCTAACAACGGTGGGCCTCTGTTTCACCCTAAGTCTCTTATTCTCTAGGCTTTTCTCCTCATTCTACATCAATAAGTAGTGTATCCCCAAGGTGTACATAGCCTCATCAGAAATTTCTTCCTCACTTTATTTCCTAAGAACATACTTGCGGTTGTTCTTCTTCTACTTCTTCAGGATTTGTAGTCATATTTTATACCCTTAGACCAATAGTATAAACCCATGTGCACCAGCCTATCACCCAATGGGCATTGGGTGCTCACCGAGGCACATATGAGTGTCGAGTCTCTCCTTTATGTGAGTCTTATGAGAATGCATCATCTTATAATAGATATTTAAATGGAAATGAGCAGAAATAACCATGCCATATCCTAGAATGAGTTATCTTATTACATCCGAAAAGAGAAATAACAAGCAACATAAGGAAATAGCTCATATAGAAAGGAAATACATTAGTATACTTCCAAACACATAGATGATTTATAACAGAGCATTGTATTCATATTAATATATTCAATAACCACATTACAATCCCTTGGGTTCATAATAGACCCCCATATGATAATGCAGAGCCAAGTCATGCATCAGAACTATACCATGTTCATCACATTACAGAGAAAAATGCAGACCCATTCCCCTAAATGCACCATCATCCCTATATGCTCATATTCCCAACCCATAGAATCCTCCATTCATTTTTGTAGAGCTTTTCCTCTCTTTAACTCTCTCTCTTTCTTCTACCGAGCGCTTGTATTTATAACCTTAGCACCCACCACCATGCCTTTCAGAAGTTACAAATCGATTGTCAAGTGTCAAAGTGGTCCTTTGTGGGGGCATGCCTTCCCATATCCAAGATCTCCACTTCTTGCAATGTTGTCTTCTAGATCCTTCTATTGTATGCTGAAATATTCCCATTTTGATCCACATTCACTAGGTTGGCACCTTTTCCACAAGGGTCATCCTTTTCTCATGTCCTTCCTAGGATGTCGAATGTGGTGAAGTATAGAACTTGTTTTGACTTGCACGCATGTCGTGTGTTCTATAAAATCCCTCTGGAACCCTTCCTTGCGCACCTTCAACCTGTATACCCTTCTTCAACTAGGTCCCACACGCTTGTGCACCTTCTTGTACTTAGTGATATTTTGGGCCCAACATCACCCCACACTACACATGTTCTCCATCCTCATAAACACTCTTTGATAAATAATTAAATAATGGTGGATCCTTATAAATGGTTGGAATGAACAAATGGAGGAATGAAGAAATGGGGTTTAGAATGTGATGCAACCTAGAATTTAGTAATAAAATCCCAAAAAAACCCTAGACGCACTAGAACATCACTCACCTAGACCGAGTGCTCACTGAAGCACACAAAGGTACCAAGTCCCTCTTTAGGGTTGTTGTTGCAGGTGTTAGCATGATGAAGACTTAACACATGCAGTTTCATTACTAACACATCATTCTATAGAGCATGCCGGATCTATACCTAAGGGAGAACATAATTAAGTATTAACCATAATGAGATCAGGAACATACTAGATTCAAATACACATAGAACTAACACTTAGATTCATCCAATAGCCTCCATTGTATTAAATGAAATAAATATAAAGAATCTTTATTACATTAATAGTAGTATGCACATAAAAGATTTAGTAGCATAATCTCACTACATCTCCATGTATGCATATGTCTATCCATCTTCCTCTCTTCTTTTCTACTACATAGTTTACTATGTACTTATATGGGTGGGGACTTTCCCTTCACCACTTATCCAATCCCAAAATAGGTCGTACGCTATTATTAGCCATGCATTGTTGAAAAAATAGCCACACATGCAAGTGCACTAACAATAGACTACTGGTAGTTAACTGACAGTAGTAGATCTATTTCCAGCCTGTGTCCATGCAAAGTGCTTTGTATCCAATCCTCTAAAAATATCTAATGCATGGCATGCACGTATCTGCCTTGTTTGTGTGCTCTACATGCCATCTCTAAAAATAGACCTTCATGAGTGAAAATAGCTAAGTCCCAAAAGCTGAACTTCTACTCCACATGCATGTTCTCCCTATCCATTCACACCTTTGAATATGACCTGCTTTCCTACGTGGACTTCTTGTGTGCCTTCTGTCAAGTGTTCTCTGATCAACATTACCCCACACTAATTTCATTATCACCCTGATAATGGTTATCTCCAAAATGAATCAAAGAATAGAAGAATAGAAAGAATTTGGATGAATGAAAGAATGTTTTTAATCTGCAGTTTCTTCTTCTACAACCTAACAAATTAATTCAAGATATTCCTCCTTTATCTCAGCCTCCAAGGTCTGCCACTCAACGAGTGCTTCCTCTTCTTTTTCTGGAATGTCCACAATAATGGACTCCAGTTCCTCCTGCGTAATTTCTCCTTTTTCATTCTGCAAGACCAACACAATGTTGGACATTGCAGTCATCCTTCCCTCTAGCAAATCCATCTTCATGCAATGAGTTTCCCAAGCTCTTCTAGCCAATTTTTGTGTGGTTCTTGGGCTACTTCCAGGGCCTCGTGCTTCTGTTTAACCAATGCTAATCTTTTTGTGTGGCCCAATGTGTCATCCTTCATCACTTTCTAGACCTCATTATTCTCCTCTAGGGTTTTTATGTTGATGAGCGCCTCTAGAGATGTACAGATGTTCAAGGCTTGGTCTACCTTTGTTAGTTCTTCCCAGTGCTCAGTAGCAGTCCTTCATATGATGCAATCTTTTACATCACTAAATCCTTTTCTCACTCTACATCTTGTGCTAGATCCTTTGGCACTGGCATGTGTAGAGGTTCATCTTCAAGCACTAAGTCCACCAATGTACCTACATAGTGTATTACCGAAGGAAATTTCTTTAGTACCTTTGGCTCTAAGTGTGGCCTAGCTCTTCGACATTATCACCAATTTCTTTTGTGATGCTAATAAATATAAAGTTCTTCTTTTGTGCTAAGTCTCTTTCCTACGTTAGGCATGTTATCTTCTCATCCTTATTTTTGATCGCTCACCTTAGCACCCTAATTGTGGCAGCCTTGTCCATATTTTGTCATGCCACCTCTATTAAGACTTTTATTAATGCATTTCTCACCTATTCATCGACATAACATAAGAGTAGGCTTTACTATTATATGTTTAGCTTTGAGGTGTCTTTTTCAACCTCCTTGACATGCACGAATCCTCACACACATCAAAATCTAGTTCATCCATGTGTGTGTGCATCAACCATGATAATTTATTTCTTGTGCACACTGTTTCCATATCCTCATCCATTAACTCCTAGCCATACAACTCCTTTTGTGTCATTATGCTCTGGAAGTGGGCACAGACAATTTTACCTGTGTCCTCGGCATAGCCCATGGATGGTGGAATGTATTCCCCACTTGTTCTTTTTGACCTAGGATGCTTAGGAACTTGAGCTTCCAGATTTGGGACTTGTGTTTCCATGTCCTGAGTAGTCTCGGTAGCTATCTCATATGTTCCCTTTTCTTCCTCTTCTCCTTCCTTCATTTCTTCATCTTGTTGTCCTATGTTCTCTAGAGGTGTAGGATAATTAGGCACGCTTTCCTCTGACTCTTCCACTTCCTCATTCAATTTTAGTTTCCTTCTCCTCTTCTCATTTGTCTCCTTCTATGGAGAGAGTCGAGGTGATCTACACACTATTTGCGCAGAGTAGCACCTTGGGTCCTTGTCCTCCTGAATACTCTCTTGAATCAGCACTCTCCTTGGTCCACACCTAAGTCCTCTTCATCCTCCTCTTGTGGCCGAGGTGGTGTAGTTACGCACTCAGCTTCATCCTTATTCGTAGGATGTCTTCTACCTCTATGTTCCAAACCACCACTATCCTCATGTTCCTCCTCTTCATCATCGACTTGAATAGTTTCTGTGGGATTGGGTGTTGGAATATTTTCCATTGTATGCTTACCCTTTGGCGGCCCTGGGAGCATGAATTCATCCTCCACATACTTGTTGTTTTCTATTTTGGGCTTCAGTTGAAGGTACACCACTGCAAGTCCAACATCTCCCACAACCAAACTTACTAGTTTAATGCTCAATACATCTGAAATGATCCTTTCAATATATGCACCTCATCTTGGATACACATATTTATTCCTTAGCATGTGGTAATCACAATCTACCTTGTCCACATTGAATGTTAGGTGTCGCGTGTCTGAGAACTTATGTAAAAACACCTGGAAGTACCTTATTATGAAGGCATATGGTAACTTAAACCAAGGGCTCCATGCTCCATCCCTCATGGCAAAGCTCAGCGCTTATGTAAAAGTCTTTGGTATACAAGATGAAATAAACTTCCTTTCCAACCACCGAAGGAAATTCCTTTGGTATTGATCCATCAAGGGATCCATAAAAACACACCACTTCATCAGTTCCATCAGCACCAAGAAGGAGAAATAAGAAAAGTGAGATAAAATGAGGTAAATGGAGGTTCTAGATAGAATCGCTACCTGCGGGAAGGTGGTCCTGAAACCACTGCCCTTTGCCTAAGGCAGGGGTCCTGAGACCGCCTATCTACACAGGGTGGCGGTCCTGACACTTTCAAACAAAAAAGAAGAATGGAATGCAAGTGGACGTGTTCTTGAAGCACCCAGCTATGTCTCTTCCCTTCCATGCCCTTTCACATCCTCCAATGCATGAGAGGACATGGGAAGGCCTATAAATACATGGAAGGAGCAAGATAATAGACATTCAAAGATCTAGAGAGATCGAGAAGTAGATTTTAATGAGAGTAGTGAGCAAGATATTTAGTGCTGGAGTGGAATTATAGGAGTAAGGTATAGAAACAGAGAAAACAAGTAATTGGAGAGAAGGTTTACATTGTTGCTTCTTTTCATACTTATTGTAATCTGTAATTGTCTATATTAGACCAATAAAAGTGGGAAGAAAGAGTAGTTTCCCTTCCCGACTAGTTTTCCTCCTTGGAGGTTTCAGGATAAAATTGTTGGTGTTAAAGTTTGAATTATTTCCTTCTCTATAATTTCCTTTCTATAGCACTAGATAATTAGTCACTGAAGCTCTAATTTTCAAGCAATTCTATCATTTTCCAAATTTGAAAGTAGAACAACATAGTTGTGTGATTTGTAGAGTTCCAAAGTAGAAGTTTATAGATCATTTTGGTATCAGAGCTGATTATATATCCAGGACTATGGTATTTGAATATTTCTTGTGATTTTGTATGACAAATGACAAGGTCCAAAGGAGAAGAAGTTTTACCTTATGAGCCAAGATATTTCTACAAAGAAGTGGAAACAAATAGGTTGAGCTCAAATGGAGGAAGAGAACTTGGTCCGTAGAGTTGAGATGCTAGAGACCATGATGGATAGATTGTATAGAAAACAAGAAGAGATTTCAAATCTACAAAAGATGGCTTCAGTTAAGAAAGATTCCATGGACTCAGTGGTTTGAGCACTAGCCAAAAAAATTGGTATCAAAAAGAGCCACGAAGAGGAAGAATGGGAAGAGCGTGAAGAGACGCCAATTGTAAGCGAGAAGGTAAAATCTGCACATACACCTTTTAAAGTTGAAACAAAAGTGGAAATAAAGAATTTTGAAGGACAAGTAGATGCAGAATTACTAGATAAATGGATAAAATAGTTGGAATCCTACTTTAGTGTACATAATATCGTGAGGCATAAAGGGTCACCTTTGCACATCTCAAAATGCAAGGTCATGCTCCTTTTGGTGGGAAACCCATCTAGCCACTTGTGAGAAGAAGAAATGTCCTATTATCAGTACTTGGAAAGGTTTTAAAGAATTGATTAGAGCTAACTTCTATCCTATTGGCCATAAGACTGACATGATGATTAAGTGGTAGTACTTTAGATAGGGCAGTGGTCAAAGCATGCAAGACTACACTACAAAATTTTAGAGACAAGCCATGTTACTTAATATGGACTTAGAGGATGAGGACATTCTGACCAAGTATTTGGGAGGACTTCACACTCACCTTCAGAGGAAGGTAATCTCCATGAAGCCCAAGGATCTCAATGAATCTTTTGTACAACCATACTACATTGATGAGGAGAAGAAGCAAGGAGAAATAAATCCAAAGGGAGGGAAGACAAGTAGCAGAGGTAAATGGAAAGGTAAACATGTTGTTACTTGCTTTGCATAATTGTAAAGAACCTATTAATTTCTATAATAATTGTGATGTGAATGGACATACTGACGCCACATGTTGGAAGTTGCATCCAGAATTTCACCCAAAACACCAAACCAAGGATTCCAATAAATCCATGGCCACTATGAGAGAGAAAGAGAGGTGGAGATTGAGGATGATTCATATGTAGACGAGAGGCTGGGATGCATGACCACTAACATGTATGGGGAAAGAAGAAGAATAGATGAGTAAGCTATTTCAAATCAGAATCCAAATCAAGAAGACTAAGGTAAACACTTTAGTAGATTCTAGTTCTCAGTCAAATTTGATTTTTGATGCGGTTGTAAAATAGCTTGGCCTAGAGACTTACGTGTATCCACATCTGTACCCACTGGGATGGGTGAAGAATGTTATATAAATATAAGTTACAACGAAGTGTAAGTTTCAGATTGGGATAAACACCCAATACATAGATGTATTATAGGTTGATATTATTCAACTTGATGCATTTGACGTTGTCTTCGTAAGTCCTTACTTGTATACCATGTATGTTGTGTTCACAAGGAGGGAGAACTGGTACAGGTGGGTCAAGGATGAAGTTATTTTTAACATCCAGGCACACCAAAGAAAATAAAAGAAGGCTATGGTAAGTGTTAACCAAGCACCAAGACTTTTTAGGAAATCATCAGGCTTTTTTTTTTCTTTCATTTGAAGAAAAGTAAAATGGATGTGAGAATTTGGATAGCATTTGTCATTTTTATAGAATAAACCACCACAAGAACTTCTCATTCAAGGAGTAGAAAAAACTTCCGCTATACAAATACTATATCTACCTACGGATTCACCGAACCTAACTGTGGGGCAGCAAGAAGAAGAGGAGATACAAGGAACAAAGTGGTGACTATAGCAGCAATGTACTTGGAGAGGATTCAGCCAATCCATCTCAAGAGAAAAAGACAAGAAAGGACTAAACCACTATTGTATGGGACCTTCGCCATACTTGAGTAGGTTAGAGAAGAAACCTTTAGGCCATACTTCATGTAGATGCATATGATAGTAAGTTGCAAGAGCTCGCATCCACTAATGCCATCTATGCATGACAAAGAAGGAAAGATACAAAATTTACCCTCCAAAGATTATAATTGAGGTAACTCGAGAATTTGATATAGCACTGGAACAAAAAACCAAAGATCCACATGAGTCTTGGTAGGTTGGATGAGAGAAGACACCAAGGAAGACCCAATGGTACTCGAATGAGCATGAGAGGGAGTTGATTCCTCTACCACTCCCCCACTAATATTTTGTGGGACCAAAATCCTCCTAAGTAGGGGAGGTATGATCTATAGGGATCTAGAAAATGCACCACTTCATCGCCCATCAGTATCAAGAAGGAGAAATAAGAAAAGTGAGAGTAAATGAGGTAAACAGAGGTTCTAGAAAGAACCTCCACTGCATGCATAGCGACGGTTTCAAAACCTCACCCATAGGAGGTGGTCCTAAAACTTCGACTAGCTAGAAAGTGATCCCGAGACCATCGGTCTTCACAAGGTGGCGGTCCTGACACTTTCAAACAAAAAAGAAGAATGGAATGTGAGTAGACATGTTCTTGAAGTGCCTAGACATGTCTCTTCCCTTCCATGCCCTTTCACATACTCCAATGCATGGGAGGACAGGGGAAGGCCTATAAATACATGGAAGGAGAAAGAGAATAGACATTCAAAGATCCAGAGAGATCAAGAAGTAAAGTTTAATGAGAGCAGTGAACAAGATCTTCAGTGCTGGAGTGGAATTGTAGGAGCAAGGTGTAGAAATAGAGCAAGCAAGTAATTGGAGAGAAGGTTTACATTGTTTCTTATTTTCATACTTATTGTAATCTATAATTGTCTATATTAGACCAATAAAAGTGGGAAGAAAGAGTAGTTTCCCTTCCCGACTAGTTTTCCTCATTGGAGGTTTCAGGATAAAATTGTTGGTGTTAAAGTTTGAATTATTTCCTTCTCTGTAATTTCCTTTCTATAGCACTAGATAATCAGTCACGAAGCTCTAATTTTCAAGCAATTCTATCATTTTCCAAAGTTAAAAGTAGAACAACATAGTTGTGTGATTCGTAGAGTTCTAAAGTAGAAGTTTATAGATCAAGGATGCATCAATCTCCTTCAAAGGCCACACGGATCCTATCATACCACTTCTCATCTCTTTGCTTGACTGGTTCTATCATGGATCCTTCACATAGGTATTTTTGAAGCACTCTACTGTGTGACTTATGCTCTATGGGATACTCCCATATCTTTTATTTTGGTCCATCAAGTACTCTAATCTCCATGAACACTAACGACAACAGAACAACTCCAAAGCTAATATTTCCTCTTGTGTGCACTTCCTTGACTATTGTCTCTACAATGTAGCTTGAAATATTGTAGACTAACCCTTCGGAAATCCTCCGCAACATGTAGCCACATGGTGTTCACCGTGACCACCTTTCCTAGTCATTTAGCTTCATAATAAGATGTACATTTGCTTGCACAACTAGATACTTCTTCAATTTATTAATGTCCATGCCGCATGGACCCTTTAAGTACCCCAGATCCTTTTTGGTCTCCAAGATTACAGCCTTGTCTGTTAAATCATTCTTCAAATCTTCTCTTGTGCCCTTCAATCATGTTACCATGGAGATTAGCATGGCTGAAATTTTGGCTCTATGTCCTGCAAATTAGAAAAATATTTGTGCATTCTACTCATGAGCCACTAGCACAAAGGCTCATACTTCCCAAAGTAAAGGAGCTCGTATAGCTAGTAAAATCCAATCTTCTTCAAGAACTTCTCATGAGCATTGTCATA
The DNA here is from genome assembly GCA_018340775.1 of Taxus wallichiana var. yunnanensis. Taxonomy (NCBI): domain Eukaryota; kingdom Viridiplantae; phylum Streptophyta; class Pinopsida; order Cupressales; family Taxaceae; genus Taxus; species Taxus wallichiana. The sequence goes on from CM031234.1 coordinate 481,314,375, forward strand.
CACCGGCATGTCTTCCACCATGTGCTTATTCATCTTTGTGTTCAACAAGGCATCAAAATCCTTCTTATTCTCTCGTGGTTCTACTCACTCAACTTGCTTCTCCTTATTTGAGAATCCCACTCCTGGACTATGATGACCCCCTCCAGATATTGCATTTTAGAAAAATTACTTTAGGAGCCATCTCCTCTTCTTCTACGACCACCTTCTTCTTTCCCTTCACTCCTACTGCAACTGCTTTCTTGGGTGCCATTTCTTCCTTACAATCCTTTGTAAATACTCACCTCTTGAATTCTACAATGTGTGAATCAAACCCTAGCTCGATTCAGCATGCCCTAGGTGAAATCACATGCCCTCACTCCTCTCTGTCACCTTGCTTCGATCAAACCCTTCACCACTAGGGATGCAATCTCTTTCTACACATAGATCTCTTCGTCATGACTGGTTACACACCTTTCACACCTCAATTTAATCACTCATCTCTTCATATTTAGCTTTTTCAAATGCTCTTAATTGAAATGGTAAAAATGAACTTGGATCCGATTCTTATTTCATTTATTTCTCTTTACCTACCCAATGTTCATTTATTGACCGACTTTGTTCTTTCGTGTGTGGTACATCTTCACACCCAAGGCTATAACCTTCCAAAGACGCCCTCCTACCCTTTAGTCACAAACTTCTCTTCAACGTGCTTCCTCGCACTGAGTACCTTTTCACTACACCTTCTATTGGTAGTTGTTATGGCCTCCGCTTACCTCACCTTACACTATCCCTTCATCCATCTTCATTTTGGTCACTTTTCGGAGGAAATCCTTTGACTTGAAAAACACTCGTAGTAGCAGCTTATTCTTTTCACCTTTCAATTCCCACAATCTTGTACCTAGAATTTATACCTGGATATTGACAACCACCACACACTAAAAGTATGTGTAGTCCTCTGCACATAAACATGATTCATATAGTAATTAGCTTCAAGTGTGCAAGCACGCTTTTACACAACAATAATAACTAAGTTGACAACGCATAGCAACAAAGAAGGAGACACATTAAGGGAATGTAGAATTCGAAACCTAATCTAAATAGTAATAGTGCCTTATTACAAACACCAAGAAGACTTATTTATAGTATGCTTCAGCCTACTCCGTTGAAGTAACAGGGGTAGCAACAAGTGATTCTAACTGGAAAGTGCTGGTTTCAAGGATGTAAGTGATAACATACGGCTCCAACCAATGTACCTTAATTTTTCCTGGATGGCACAAGAACTTAGAGTCATAAAGGAGAACCATCTGTCCTATCTCAATATTTTTACCCTTGATGTGCCTCTCATGCCATGCTTTCTTCCTAGCCTTCTCTTGTTTTTGACTCCTACATGTTATGGCTCATCACTCATCCAACTGGATTAACTTTTCAATCCACTCTTCTAATGCTTTTTCATCAGCAAGACCTCCAATGTGTGTAATACACAAAGAAGGTAAAATAAATTACATAGGAAGAATGGCTTATACACCAAACACTAACTAAAATGGTGTGTCTTTGTTCAATATTTTATATGTTGTTCAATACTCCCAAAGTACTACGAGATACTTATCATCTCAATCCTTTCTTCCAACATCACATATTTTTGTCAATCTCTAGCTCAAAACTTTGTGAAATCCTCGGCAGTTCCATTTTCTTGAGGATGATGGGGTGTAGACTTATGGTGTGAAATCAAGAACTCATCCAATAAAATTTTGATTGTCTCATTAAGAAAATGTGTGCCCCTATCATTGGTCAATCTTAAAGGACATCCATACCTTGTAATAATATTTTCCCATAGAAACCACGGTTGTTATAGCTGTTGTATAGTCCTTTGTAGGGTTGCTTCGCCACCATGTCGGATAGTCTGTGCAATTTATGATGTAGCATGTTCAAGTTCTGCGCATGACCAAAGTGAAATAGGACCCAAAAAATATATAGCCCATTTCTCAAACATCGTTAAGGCTAGAATAGGTCTCGAGAGGCATTTCATCTCATTGACCTAGTTTTCTAAGACATTAAAAATGATCTCATGCCTTACAAAAGTCCTTACAATCTTTATAGAGGGTCTCCCACCATAGTCTAATGAATAGAATCTTGCACGTTGTGGAATCACCGACATAGTGGCCACCCATTAATACCACCATGATATTATTTCATAATATCCATGTTCTTATGTTCCAATACACAACGACATAATACATCATCTCGGCCCAATTTATATAATTCAACATTGATCAACATATAAGGTGTGGCGTGTATAGCAAGTTGTTTCTTCTTCAAGAATTTCATTACTTCTGGTGTCATCCCTATTCCTAGAAAGATAGAAATGTCCTCTAGTTCGATGATGTGCATTATAACCTATATAATTGTGCATTTGACATGGTATCCTCAATTTTCTGTGCTTCTTCTCCTAACTGTATTCTTGATAGATGGTCTAGTCTAGAATTACTTTTTCCTAATTTTACCAATATTTTGAAATCAAATTCTTGAAATAAGATCACCTATCAACATATGCAACCTTGTAAACAAAGTTTATTTACCAAATAATTCAATACCATGTGATCTATATAAAATATAAATGGTGTAGCTAGTAGGTATTGGCAGAATTTCTAGAGCGCATAGATCATTGACAAAGATTTGTGCTATGTAGTTGTGTAATTCTATTCTGTAGGAGTCATCTTTCTACTAGCAAAATAGATAGAATGATCTACAATACCTTCTCCAGGTTGAGCCAACACCACGCCAATGGCCATGCGAAGGCATCCACATTTACATGAAATGGTTTCTCCCATGGAGGAAAACACAGAATAGGCTCAGTAGTAAGTTTCTCCTTGATTTCTCGAATGCACATTACTATTATTCTCGTAAGTAGAATGTACCTTTCCCTTTTAGTGTGGTGCACCCCTGAATGGCTTGGGTGTGAAGTGGGGCACTCGATGTGATTACACAATCAAGCTAGTGGGAATGGCTTGGGTGTAAAACTTGATTACACAACATGGGACCATCTCGTGGGACTTGTAAAACTTGAGATGGACCTCTCGAGAAATTTGATCATTACTTCCTAATCTACCTATAACAAGCTACTCTAGTACAGAAGAACCTATTCTATCCTAATCTAACCATTCTAAGGGGATGGAGAGAGAGAGAGAGGGTGAAAGAGCCTACATTAAGCGGTGATACACCAAAAAAGGAAGTGAATCAGATACTCCAACCTGAAGGAGAATGAAACAGGGAAAGAGGGTGGAAATGAGGAGGTCAAGGAAGATTTGACACAAACCAGATCCATATCCGCCATAGAAACCCATGAAGCACAATATCTTGCACTTAACAAACTTGAAATACATACACGGGAGAAAACATGAGATGATGAGAGGCAAGGAAAGAAACAATAAAACAATGCCAAGGCTGAAATATGCATCATGAAACAAGATTTTATTCCTCTCCAAAAGTGTGTACACTATTACATAGTGGGAAAGAGGCTCAAAGGCACATTATGCTCTCAAGGCATATGAGAAGGCCTACATCCCAAATGGAGATGGGAAATGACTTTGAAAGAGTTTGACCTACACTTAGAATATCTCCTTCAAAATGAGAAGCGTTACAATATATAGAAAGAATAAGAGAGAGAGAGGGAAAAAATTGAATCCGCTTCAACCACCTATAGATAGGTATTCAATCCTACTTTGAAATATCAACCACTATTAATCAATGCCTTTCTCAAATCCACCCCAAATCTTTCATGTTTGGTTCCCTGACAAATCAAATTGAATCAAATCTGGTAGTTGGAGAAATCAAGCTTTATATTAATGTCCTAGAAGACTTTTTTCCATTTTTCACCCACCAAATCCCATTAAGAATGATATTTAATGTTTCCAAAGTGTAGAGGGTGTCGAGACATTTCCAAAAAGTCTTCTCCTACCCAAATCTAAGTCTTCGGTCAAATGATATGGCCATTTGAATATTTGGATCGTAGGCGCGCAATATTTTAAAGAGTTTGTCCATACAGGGTCCACGTGGTGGCCTCCGCATGCTCCTTGGGCTTCTTTGTATTTTTCTTGAGTCTCTTTTCTTGGCGGGAAAAAAGTCGACCTTGGACATGTGGCGGCTGGAGCTTGTTTGGAAACCCACCCCAAATTTTACCTATGAAATAGCATCGTGTTGACACTTGGCTCCCTCTGTTGGCCTACCTCTACCTTGACTATTCAACCCCGACTCTGTCCCTTTTTGGACTTTGAGACATGTGGAAGGCCCACACTCATTTGAAAACCCACTCAGGATTTTACCTTTGAAGGAGTGTCATGTTGACACTTGGCACCTTCCGCCTGCACTCTATACTTAGTCATTTTGGGCCCACTCTCCTTTTTGACCTCTGTTGACCATTTTCTACATGGAGGGCTAGTGCAAGTTTGAGTCTCTCCGGCCTAGATCCTACTTTTGAATGTGTGTCGTTAAGACACTTGGCACCCTCCACTAAGTCGAAGACTTTTCAATGGCGGTGTGCAAATTTTTGGGGCTCTGGATGCATGGAAGCTTGGTGCTCATTTGGGTCTACCCCTTTGGATTTAATCTTTGGAGGTGTGCCATTTGGACACTTGGCTCCTCCATTGTCTCCTCCATACTTATTTGCTTTTGGGCCCATTCTAAACCATTTATGAATCTCGAAGACTTGAATCTTCACTATTTCTTTTCCTTTGAGCCTCTGGTTCTTTTGACACTACTCGGCCTCCTACCCCGACCCTATTATTCCATTTCCGAGCCGCCTGTAATCTATTTGCTGGATTTGAAGCATGGGTTCACTCGATAGAGTCATTTCTTGAATTTCTTCTTGCACGGGGTCATTTGATCTTTCACAAGCCTTGCCACTCCATTGTAGAGTTCTCTATTGCCTGATTGTAGGATTTGAATGTGAATTATTTGGCTTCTTCTTGTGTGGGGTTGTGGTTGATCAATTTTTTTAGGGGGAAAAATATGGATAACAATTTAGTGACTCGCAAGGGTATCTTCTGCTAGATGAGAGGACCAGTTTCCTTGAAGCATCCATTGGGCATGGAGTCATAATTAATGGCACTGACCCTTCTTTCAAAATGGACTCTCTGATTACCCACTTTTCACTTTTTCCTGACCCTAATCCTATCCTTGTGTCCGCACTCTCAATTTTCATAAGAGATCTTAAAACAAGGCTTCTGAGAGTAGAAAATTGTTTTGACCCAAGGCTTTCATTTGTCCCTGAATGGAATATCTTGAAAACATTCTTTAGTTTCTCTACATTTGTTTTATTTTTAAATTTACAACTATTACATGAAACTATGAATCTTTTGCCATGAATAGTGAAGGGCCTGGCCTCTTAGTAGCTCTAGAGAAATATGAACAAAACTTATGTACAAAAAAAATCATACATGCCTCAAATGAGACATGCAGAGTGTGCACAAGCACTTCTTCTACTGGAAACAAAGTCTACTCCTACTCCTAAACTAACCAGAGAGAAAAAGGATAAACAAAGCCTACTATAGGTAGGGAGAAGTAGCTTCCCTTTCTCAAGAGAGGTAGCCATGCAAATGATTTGACACTAAATATGGCTGCCTGTATGAGTGAAAAACTGACTTTAAGCTGATCCTCCACCCATATCAGCAAGGTATCAACATTAATGGAAAATACCTCCTCAAGATGATTTACATTAGACTCTGGAGGTGTTGATGGTGACCCTTGGTGCTTTGATACTCATCCTCATGCCCTAAAGTAGGCATGATTGGTTTTGGCTTCTCCCTTGGCTCCAATGAAGCCAAATATCTGATTGGGCAAGGTATGGTCCTTTGAATTTTCCCATGGTTCTAAACTCTAACTCCAAGAATGGAGCCTTCTTACTGACCCTCATGGATGGATGGTGTGGGAGGAATGATATCCTCATACTCTTTCTCTTCCTCTACAAAGCAGGTGTGACTTTTGGAAGATCAAAATCTTCCAACTTTGATTCAGGAGGCATGTTGCAAATCTCCAGTTTTGCTACATGCTTCTTCCATGGTAGTAGGCTCTTGTGATTGAAGAATGAATGATGGGGGAGAAAATATTACAATTTCAACTAGCTCCCTCTTATCAAAACATTCTTTTGAGTCTAGTAGGAAATCAAACTCTTTACTATCCTACTGTAACAAGGTCTCTCCCTTTTGCATGGTGATCTTAAAATCTTCGTTATCTTCACCATATGAAGCTTCATCTTCAAACATGAAGCTAATGAGTTCAAGATCCTCCAAAAAATTAGACTTTTGGAGAGGTTGAATGGGAGAGGGGGCTATATTTTCTTGTGCAACCAGCTCATGATTCAAGTGCCTCTAAATTTTTCTTGGTCACCTCCATATGCTCCTTTTTAATTGGGCTTGGAGCTGGTTGTTCTTCTTCCTTCTCTTGTGAAGAACATGGAAGACTCATATCTTCCAACCTTGGTTCTAGAGATACATTATGAGACATAGGATACTACTCTTGAATGCCCTCCTTCATGGCAGTAGGCTCATATGCTTGGAAGATGGATGATGGAAGAGAAAATGATGTGATCTCCATGGGATTTTCTCCATCAAAGAAATCCTCCAAGTCAAGATGATAATTTACCTCATTGTTGTCCTATTGCATGTGCTCAACCTCCTCCATGGTGTCCTCCTGATCTAAAAATTTCTCACCATGGTTTCCCTCTTCCTCAAACATGAAGTTTGAAAGATCAAACTCTTCTTCAACATCAGAGCTTGAAGGGGATGAAGTGGGAGGAAGAACTGAAGGTTCTTCTATAGCTTGCTCCACACTTGGGGCCTCTAAAATTGTATGGTCCTCCTCCTCTACTACAAATTCAACCTCAGCCACCACTGGCTCTTCAACCTTGACCTCCTCTATTGGCTTGACCATCAAGGGGATATTTGTAAACCCAAATTTAGCAGCCCAACTCATCAGATTGTCTGTTATTTCTTTTCTATTGGGCTCCTCTTCTTGTTGTCCTTGACTGGATTCTTGAGTATCTTCCCAACATGGACTTGGGAAAGCAAGAGGAGTGGTAGGTTGGGGTTCAACCAGATTTGCAATTGTTTTTGGTGGGGAGGGAGGTGGAACTTCTTGTTTGTTTGGAGGGGATGATTGTTTGGAAGGGAAAAGGGTAGAAGAACTGAGATGAGGTGGAAGATCAAGGGATGGAGAAGAGAAACTAACACTTGGGGCAGCAACTGAGGGGCTTGACTCTTGATCATGCTGAAATGATAAAGACTGAGGAAGAGAAAATGAAGAGCTAAGAGGTGGTGGACTTACCCATTGACAAGGTTATCTCACACTTTTCTCATAAGCCTCAATGTCCTCAATCCACTGTGTAAGTTGAGGTAGCATTTCAACCATGAAGCCAAGCTTCTCTTGAGGGCTGTAATGTCTTGGAAAAGGGCCTTCCCATGGACAAGGTGCCCTACAACCAATCTTGAATGCCTTCATTTGTGTTATGCCCCTTGACTAAACCATGTCAACCTCCATTTTTTGAATTTTCTCCAATAAACCAACATTCTCCACATAGTTGTCACCATTGTATGCATCCCCTTGTTCTTGATAAGCTCTATGGCCAAACTGACTTTGACCCTACTCATATGGGTAAGCATAATGGTCTTGGATCTGATTATAATGTTGATTTGGAGGAGTTGGGAAATGCATTGGAGGTGGATTGCATTGTTGTAAGTGTGAGTTCCATGAAGGGAATGAATTCATGATTGCACAACCTCATGGAATGGGAGAAAATGAAAGAGATGGAAGAAGAAAATGGATGAAAATGAGTGGAAATGGATGGAAAAGGTCTGCAACTCAGAGAATGGGTTTTGACCAGATGGAGTTACAGATGTGCTTGCATGTGCCTCAAAAGGCTGAATCCCACCAAGAACACATCTACTTGATGAAATGAAGTGGTAAGGTACCTCAGACCTATCCCACCAGGCATGCCAAAAATATTAGTGTAGAATCACAGCACCCCAAATGGCCCGGGTGTGAAGTGGGGCATTTGTGTGATTACAAAACATGGGACCATATCTCAAGCTGTGGGACTTGTAAAACTTGAGATGGACCTCCAGAGAAAGCCGATTCTTGCTTCCTAATCTACCTGCCATAAGCTACTCCAGTGCAAGTAGAACCTATTCTATCCTAATCTAACCATTCCAAGGGGACAGAGAGAGAGAGAGGGTGAAAGATCCTACACTAAGCGGTGATACACCGTAGAAATGGAAGTGCAAGTACTCGTTTAGGGATAATGAAACAAGTGGAGAGAGGGAGAGAGAGGAGAGGATGGAAATGATGCACCATGGACAGAGATAGATTTCACAAATCTACCACTAGAAACTCCATTAAAGCACAATGTCCTACACTCGCAAACTTGAACATCACATATGCACAAGGAGCAAACATGATGATGAGAGGCATAGAGAGAGACAATAAAATAAGTCAAGGATGGAATATGCATCATGAAACAAGATTTTATTGCTCCAAAAGTTACACAAGACATCATCATGCATGCGGTGCTCAAGAGGCAAAAAATATGCATTACAGAGCAGGAGAAGGCTTAGACTCCGATTCAAATGGAAGAAAGAAAGAGGGGGAAGGAGACACCTAGAATGACCAACCCTTCTTAAAATGCCCCTTCATTACAATATATAGAAAATAAGAGAGAGAGGAGGAAAAAATTGAATCCTACTTCAACCACCTAGAGATACATTGAATCCTACTTTGAAAGCTCAACCACTATCAATCAATGCCTTTCTCAAATCCACCCCAAATCTGTCATGTCTGGTTCCCTGGCAGATCAAATCGAATCAGATCTGGTAGTTGGAGAAATCGAGCTTTGTATTAATGTCCTAGAAGATTTTTCCCATTTTCACCCACCAAATCCTATTAAGAATGATATTTTATGTTTCCATGGCATAGAGGGTGTTGAGACGTTTCCAAAAAGTCTTCTCCCACCCAAATTTGAGTCTCCAGTCAAAAGATATGGCCATTTGAATATTTGGATCGTGGGCACGCAATATTTTAAAGAGTTTGTCCATACAGGTCCATGTGGTGGCCTCCACGTGCTCCTTAGGATTCTTTGTATTTTTCCTAAGTCTCTTTGCTTGGGGACAAAATTATGACCCTGGACATGTGGTGGCCTAGCACTTGTTTGGAAACCCACCCCAAATTTTACCTATGAAATAGCATCATGTTGACACTTGGCTCCCTCCACTGGCCTGCCTCTGCCTTGACTATTCAACCCCATGACTCTGTCCCTTTTTGGACTCTGAGACATGTGGAAGGCCCACACTCATTTGAAAACCCACTTAGGATTTTACCTTTGAAGGAGCATTGTGTTGACACTTGGCGCCTTCTGCCCGCACTCTATACTTAGTCATTTTGGGTCCGCTCTCCTTTTTGACCTCTGTTGACCATTTCTTTGTGGAGGGTGGTGGCAAGTTTGAGTCTTTGGTCTGGATCCCACTTTTGAATACGCATCATTAAGACATTTGGCACCCTCTGCTAAGTTGAAGAATTTTCAACAGTTGGTGTAAATTTTTGGGGCTTTGGATGCATGGAAGTTTGGCGCTCATTTGGGTCTACCCCTTTGGATTTAATCTTTGGAGGTGCACCGTTTGGAAACTTGGCTCTCTCCACTATCTCCTCCATAATTAGTCATTTTTGGGCTCATTCTGAACCATTTGCGAAGCTCGAAGACTTCAAATATTCACTGTTTCTTTTCCTTTAAGCCTCTGGTTCTTTTGACACTATTCGGCCTCCTACCCCAACCCTTTTATTCCATTTCTAAGCCCACCTATAATCTGTTTGCTGGATTTGAAGCACATGTTCGCTCGACAGAGTCATTTCTTGAATTTGTTCTTGCACGGGGTCATTTGATCTTTCGTAGGCCTTACCACTCCATTGTAGAGTTCCTCTATTGCCTTATTGTAGGATTTGAATGTGAATTCTCTAGCTTCTTCTGTGTGGGGTCATGGCTGATCAATTTTTCCAGGAGGAAAAATATGGATAAAAAGCAACTTTGGCATATCCTTTGATAAACTTTCTCGTAATATCCTATATGATAAAAATCTATAGAACTCACTTTACTTTGGTAGACTCCCTTAGGCCTAGAATGACTGCAAGCTTTTTGGATCAACCAAAAACCCTCCTTGTAGATTATGTGTCCTAAAAATATCCCAAACAGTGTAGTAAATATGCACTTCTTTATGTTCAAAGAGATACTCAACCTGTCTACAATGTTCAAACATTAAGCGCAGATTCTCACGGTGATCCTTAATGTAACATTCCCATTTTAAGACTTTAGAAACAACAGAAAAAAAAATAAATGAATAATATTCTCTGTTCTAAATACATAATTTAAAACACACATTCCATAACAACCATTCATATAAAAGATAACCATATGCAGTTGTAATGACTCGGTGAGCTACCGATCTATTCATTTCATGACTCGATGAACTATCAATCTATTCATGTTTAACATTAATTATTGAATAATTTTTGGTATACTATGTATACATGGTTCACTTACCCCATTCGGGTATTGAGTGATCTATCTAAGGAACATATCTCGAATATCTCGCTACCAATATTCATTTGCATCATGATCCTTAGACTAGGTGACAAAGGACAACGCAATCAACAACTTGCGATACTTTGGCCAAATATTTCTAACATACTATTCATATTACTTATTCCTTGATGGCATACTTGTCAATCCAGAATACATCCTTCACCCCACTCTATTGTTATTTAGAATTTCCTTTACTGACTTCTGTCAGTCCACTTGCCCAAGGTTTAACACTAGTTCAGGTTAACAACATAGGTTATGATAGGAAGAGGCTCACAAAGTCTTACGGTATATTGGCATCTGGGTCAACCTAAGTCAATCCTATGTGCCAAGGTACCCTGAGTCCTCAAGGGCTAGTCCTTATCCTAACTATGCTACCATCCAATCCTAGAGGAAAACTAAGTTCAAGTCCAAAAGTGTGTAGATCTTGACGATCAATGCAGAAGGGTGTTGCCACATGTTGCACACATGTATCCTCGAGAAGATCCTAATCTTCTCGACCGATGTATCCTTGAGATGTACATACTCTTAAGAGATTATTAATGTTTAGTTACTTTGGATTATTAAAAACAATTTTCAACAAACCTACCAAACCCTAATCCAACACTCCTAAGTTCTTGTCAATATCATATTCAAATAATCCTTGAAGAACTTCCTTAACTTAAGATTGCCTTCAATGTTCGTTAATTTTTGGCTTAACAAACAGCTACCTAATAATAGGACAACAACACCTTAAGTTCCATTTAATGTGACTTGACCATTTAAGGAAGTGTAACGGCCACCTAGGTTGTAACTTAATAGAATTATTAAAATAAAGTCTAAAAATTAGAATTCATATCTTCCTTTTTGTTTATAAATTTATGAGAGAGGAAGAGTCTTCCTCTTCATGGTTAAGTTCTAGGGTTTAACACACCCCTTATGACCTTTACGAATTCTATAGTATTCATTATATGTTCATTTCACATCACCTTATTATATTGAATTATTTAGATAAGAACATTAAATTCTGCAACTTATTTAGTTGCATCCCTTTTAGGGAAATTACTCTAATCCCCTTTTATATTACTTATCCAAGAATACACATTTAATCATATAAATAATAAGAAGAATATCAACCAGATAAGATTCCATCTTTTTACAAAAGTACAAGATAATTTACACAACCAATACAAGTAAAACCTCATCTTTCAATTCATTTTCAAAACTTATACATTTACAAGACTTATGCATTTTAGGCATACCGCGTAACAACAACCTTCCTTCTAAAAAGAATATAACTTTTCTTTTCAATACAACTCAAGAACAAATCAGAATTCTTCACAAAGAATCGACTTAAATTAGCCAATGCATCATAAAATTTTGTACCTTCTTTTATCACTTACGAAGTCCATCTACAAAAGCTGCTAGCATGGGTGGCTTCAAAGAATCGAGCATGATAAGCACTAATCCTTAAAACAAAGTGCATTCCACTATTTCTTTCAATAAAACAACCCCGCTTTAATGAACAATTAGTATATCATAAAATAAGCATAAGTAATAACAATAAGAAAAGAAGAGCATTAATAAATCTGAATTTACTCTTAAAAGAGGAGAGCAGAATATAATATATATTATATGTCTTACAATTTTTTAAGTGTAATTGATCCCATCAATTACCTTTAATTAACAATAGATCACACATCTCATTGTTTCCCCAAATCTATCAAATGATAATACAACACTTATCTTTACTATGAAACAAAAGAAGTATTTTCAGCATGGTTCTCATTAAGATGAAACATCTAACTTCAAATCAAAGTAGTAGAGAAACCATTTCATTAAACCAAATCACATAATGTCCGCTAAGCAAAAACAGTTCACATCATGACCTAATCTATTTCTACTTAAGATTCCTACTTTAAATTCAAACATTTAAGATATTCTTCAGAACAAAATCATATACAAAATCCTAGAAGGAAGATGGATCAATAGGCAATCAAAAAGTTTGCATTTTCTTTTCAACAAAATAGTCATCATTCTCCTTCTATTTCATTTTAGTCAAATGATAAGTATAAGAAGGTTAATCAAGTAACGATTGTCTTTTCCTAAAAGAGTAATTAACATAAGGTTCCAAGCAAATGATCTTATCCCAACTAAATTAGAAAAGGAGTCCTAACAGAATATATTTCTACCCTGCAATCATTTCTTTCCAACTTAATTAATAATTTCTCTTTTTCATACAAACCAGTTCAAGTTCATACAAGAGTCCCCAAGAAAGGGAACAAGAACAACTTCAAGGAAAGACGGACTTAATGCAACCTACCTTTCAAATCTTCCCATAATAATGCAAGATTTCCTTTTTACATCAAGACATTATAACCATGAAGTTCTTACACAACCTTCAGCTTATAAAAGAATCACAATTAATCTTTTAAGGACTCAACATTCTTTCTTTGGACCAAACAAGAAGTGTTAAAACCGAATAAATACAAGCACCGAGAATTTCTCAAGAGTTTGGTCCAGAGCAGACTGCCTTTCCATCTATTTCAATATATTACAAAAAGAGTAAACAGATTAGATTCCCAAAAATAATAATAAACCAAAAAGATAATTCTAGTAAAGTTCTAGAAGAGTTTACCAAATAACCCACTAAACCGTACTTCTAATTTTCTTCTTGCATGTGCAATTGTCAATAAAATAGAAAACTCAGTTTGTATGCCAAGACCAATCGAATACATCAAAATACGATCAGCAATGCAGACTCTTAAAGAATAAATCGAACACAATGTTGAATCATAAGTTCTCACCAAGGTTCACGAGCATCAAAGTGATAATGCTCAAGCTCGGGATGACAACTTGATCCTATTTTAGTTTACGTAGACCAACAACCGGTTCAAATTACCATTCCAATACTATGTAACAATTGGTTGTATAGTATTGCATCGCAATAACCCAACATGAGTTTGATTAAACATTAATGCCTTATACTAGGTAATTTATAATGAAAATATTTATAACAATTGTAATAACAGGTTCTTATTATCGGTCTACAACTTATCAAGCCCTTATTCCAACTCCATGAATGCAAGTTTGTTTTTAAGATTTCAACTTCTCACACCTAAAAAAAAAAATACGAGTCCCATGTATAACATACACTTCCTAATAGTCCTCATTATTCAAGATATAAAATCCCAAAGATCGCTATATGCGGTTTTGAACAACAAACCATAATATCACCCAATAATTAAAACACAAGTACCAAGTTATTCGTGGTCTTCAAACAACAGTCCACATTATCACAAGATAATAAAACATAGGTACCCAACTATAAGCGGATTCCACAACTGTCAAGTTTTCGCAAGATAAAATTCAAGAACCAAGCCATACACGGATTTAGCCACATAGTCCCCTTTTTATCCAAGAAATAAATATAAGCACCAAGGTACCATGCATCATCAATAGTTTTCAAAAAACCATACAAGTTTCAATCAAAACCCGAGCTTAAAAATAAGCTCTGTAAAAAAAGGCATGAGCTCATTACCACTCAAGAACATAAATCACAAACTCCACAAAAAAATAGGCGTAAAAACAAGGTTCTCCTAAGAACTTAGCAAGAAAACATTGGCACGAAAGTCAACAAAACCGAACCATTGGTTACCAAATCCAAATAAGCCAAGTAGAGTTATAGAGTTCATTTTTGCATGCATTCTACATGTGCCTTAATAAACATAACATATATTTCAAACCGCACTCACTTTTTCCATGGATTCAAAACTAAGAGTAAAATATTTAATAAACCCAATAAACAAATAACAGATAGAACATGCAATGTACAATATTCATGACAGAGCAGAATTTTTTTATGAAAACACTTAGAAGAAAGCAAGAAATTTTAATAGTTAGAGCCTATCATGCCTGATAGTGTTTCTGTCAAATCGAACAAGACCTCAGCCGAGCTCACTACTTCACCTCTTCTCCATGAAAGATCAAACAATCAAATTCCTTTTCTAGAATTCCTCTTATACATTCCACGAAACAAAAATAGATCCAAAACTTCAAAAATAGCCATGAAGTGTAGTTCAATTTGCTATTTTGAAAAACTAGAGAACATGCAGAGCAAAAATCACAAAACATGCAAAGTGAAACAACCCAAGAAAAATCCACTTGCATGTCTTCCAAGGCGGTTTGATCTCAAAAACCAAAAACAATAAATTCCATTAACTCCCATTTTTCCACCTATCCTTCCTTGCCACCACCTTCCAATTCTAGCGAATGCCAAGTCCAAAATAACATACATTTTTAGCTTTAGTGATACTACCACTTAAGCCTCCACTAAGCCAACTAGCCCATGCCAAAGCTAGTAGTACCACATACACTTAATAACCTTATCAACATCATAAATGTTGTAGGAACCATTGCCCACATACATGTGACGACTTAAGTCCCCCTTCATGCCCAATAGTTAGGGTAGATTACATTGCATAGGTTAGATCTTAGGTAGATTAAAATTTATACCTTAGGATATAACACTAACAACTAACCCCACCATAGGTCTTTAGCAAATAGATTTAGGTAGTTTCCACATAGGTAAATAATTCACAATACAATAGTTTTAGGCATTAGGTTAGATCACAATATAACCTTGTAGTATTAGCATATAGATTAATTTTAATACCTACTAACCTTTCAAATTCCATTAGCACTAAGCTTAGGTTAGGTTGTAAATCAACCAATTAGTAGAATTAGAAGCTTTTAGGTTAGAATCAGAATTCTATCAAATGACATAGCTTAGGTAGGAAATATTTTTACCTAGCTTAGGATCTCATAGGTTAGTCCTTTAAAGGATCCCAGATCTCTCCCATGTCGTGAACAGGCTGCAATTCCATTTACGTTAGCAATGACCTGCCATGGTCGATCTCCAAAGACCCAAGCAAAACATACCACTGAATGGAACACATTCACACAAAAATCAAAGAACTTGTATCTATAAAGTTCAGTCCATATGTCTCTTAATTCATGGAATGTCAATTTACCATTCATTCAATCTGAACAGATTTAAAACATTCCTTGGATCACTAAAATTGATCCAAGGATGAGTCAAATAAATAGATAAGTTTACAACTCATAAACCAGATTACAACTTAGCTACAAGAAGTGAAAAATGGATTCAGGAAAGCTATTCTAGTTCAGTCAAAGGATCTTAAGAGCAGAAAATACTTATCCACATCAAGCATGATTTCCCATAATCAAAAGAACATATCCTTATAAGGAAAATCACATGTCAACACTTGAAATGTAAAGGAGGAAAATAACAACCGCCGAGGGTGTTACATGCTTCCCTCCTAAAAAAATCGTCATCCTAATGATTTTTCTTTTTTAAACAATTTATATCAAGTACAATCAATTCATTCACATCTCTTATCCTAAGTCAAATATATCCAAAACCTTTTAGTTTCGAAATCAACACTAAATAACTATTTATTCAAATCAAATAAATATCTGCCCAAAACTGGCTTACTTAATGTCATATAAAGATAAAATCATAATTTTTATCACCAATGATTCAATCGGTTCAAAAAGAAATGAAAAAGTAGTTTTCATATCCTCTATATTTTCCCAAGTTGCACTCTCTTCGTTAAACTGGTCCCCTGGACCTTACATTGACTTATTTCTTGATTTCTTAAATGCAACTAGTGAGTTTCTAGCACTCAAATGGGTTTAACCATGATTATTCCTGGGTCTTGGACCTACAAGGAATTCCAATTTAACACATGTGATAAATCTGAAATGTATTTCTTAAGCAAAGAAATATGGAAAACATCATGCATTCATGATAAAGTAGGTGGTAGTGCTAAATGATAAGCTACAGGGTTAATTACTTCAACTATTTCAAAAGGTCCCACATAACGAGGTGATAACTTGGTAGCCTTGCCAAAAGTTATAGAACTCTTTTTGGTTTAACCCGAAGAAAAACCTTCTCACCAAGTTCAAATTTCCTGTCAACCCGCTTTAAATCAGCATAACTCTTTTGTCTATCTGCTACTTCTTTCAAGCATTCACGAATAATTTTAACTTGTTGTTCCATTTCCATAAGGATTTTAGGTCCAATTACCTCTCTATCCTCTATGCCATCCCAACTAACAGGGGTTATGCATTTCCTTCCATAAAGTGCCTCCAAAGGTGCCATCTTAAGAGAAGTATAATATGTATTATTGTATGCAAATTCAACTAATGGAAGATACTCTTCCCACTTATATTGTTGATCCATACAATACATCCATAACATATCTTCTAAAACCTGATTTACCCTTTCAGTCTATCCATCCATTTCCGGATGATACACTGAAATGAAATTCACTTTAGTTCCTAGAGTTGCATTAAGTGTTTTCCAAAACCTTGATGTCATTCTAGGATCTCTATCAAATATGATTAATTCAGGTACTCCATGTAATCTGAAAATTTTGTGTACAAATATTTTAGCCAAAACAAGAGAATCATCCTTTAGATTTCTAGCAATAAAATGAGCTACTTTCATTAGTTTATCAACAACTACCAAAATAACATCATGTTTATTTCTTAACATAGGTAACCCTTGTACAAAATCCATGCTTATTACCTACCACTTTACGCGATATGATATGAGGATATAATAAACTGGCCGGGTGCATATGTTGTGCTTTTACACGTTGACATTCAAGACAATGAGTCACAAAATCAATAAACTCCTTTTAATTCCTTTCCAAAATATTGTTGTTTTATATTAGCAAGCATTTTTGTAATGCTAGTGGTGTCAGAGAAAAGGTGAATCGATAAATTCAGCTAATAATTTCTTTCTCAAATCATTAAGCAAAGGTATGTATACTGCTTTCATATCGTAAGATTCCTTCATTATCAAAGTGAAAGCCTTTATACCTTTCATATTTTAGATCTACAACAAGCACTATTTTTACTTGTTGAAAGTAAGAATCAAATTCCATAACACTTTCTACTTCATCCTTAAACTGATTTATTAGTGTTATAAGAGCATAAATGTGCTTCCTACGACTTAGAGCATCAACCACTCTATTCTCATTTCCTTTAATGTAACTTATGTCAAAATCATATTGAGACAAAAACTCTAACCACCTTCATTGTCTTACATTTAGATTTGGCTGAGTGAAAATGTACTTCAGCCCAAGATGATCAGTTTTCAACTCAAATGGTTTACCAAGTAGATAATGCCTCCAAACTTGAAGTGCATGAACTATGGCAGCAAGCTCTAAATCATGTGGAGCATAATTCAACTCATGTAACTTAATTTTTCTACTTTCATACGCTATGACATGATCATTTTGTAACAAAATACCTCCAAGGCCTTCCCCGGATGCATCCATTACAACAATAAAGTCTCCATTAGGATCAGGTACAGCTAAAATAGGTGCTGAAGTCAACTGACTTTTCAAAATTTTAAAATCATATTCACATTTATCATTCCAAACAAATTTCTTATCCTTTTCTTGCAATGAAGTTATTGGTGCAACCACCTTAGAAAAGTCCTTAACAAATTTTCTATAATAACTAAAGAAGGCCCATGAAGCTTCTAACTTCATGTACATTCTTTAGTGCAAGCCACTTGGTTATAGCTACAATTTTAGAAGGATCTACAAAGCAATCCCATGTTTACTTATAACATGACCCAAATAGTGAACTTGGTGTCATAGAAAGAACATTTGGACAACTTAGCATACAACCATCTCTTTCTCGAATTTCTAAAACTCTTTTCAAGTGTTCATGATGTTCCTCAATACTTTTAGAATATATGAGAATGTCATCCAGAATACAAGCACAAACTTGTCCAAGTATTCTTGAAATATATTATTCATTAAGTTCATAAAAGTTGTAAGTGCATTCGTTAATCTAAAGGGTAAAATCGTGAATTCATAATGTTCATACCTTGTTCTCGAAAGTTGTTTTATGAATTTCCTCATCCTTAATTGTAATAATTGATGGTATCCGCACCAAATATTTATCTTAGAATAGACCGATGCTCCATGCATCCGATCAAATAGGTCATCAATTCTAGGAAGTGGGTATCTATTCTTGATTGTTGCTTTATTTAACATCCCGTAATCAATGCACAATATAAGTGTTTCATCTTTCTTTTTCACAAAGATCACCTGGTGCTTCCTAAGGTGAAACACTTGGTCTAATCAAACCCTTAGACAAAATTTCTTGCAACTAAGCCTTAAGCTATACTAATTCTATGGTAGTCATTCAATAAGCTGCCTTGAAAATAGGTTCAAGACTGGTTTGATTTCAATAGTGAAGTCAAACTCCCTTTGGGTGTTAAGCCCAGTAATTCCTCGAAACACATCACCGTAGTTCCGTAATAGCGGATAACGTTCCATCAAATTGTTGTTTTCTTCTTCAGATTCTAAAATTTTTACTGCATATAAGGTACAACCCTTATTTTTGGCCTTTTTAAGTTGCATAGTTGACAATTTCCTAACTGAAATTTCTCGTTTTACACCCCGAATCTTTTCTATTTTCTATAAATCATCTAAACAACTAATATGTTTTTCAAAACAGTCCACTTTTGCTTTATGCTCAGCTAACCAACTTATGCCTATGACTATATCATAAGATCCCAAAGGTGCAACATAAAGATCAACTTTAGTGGAAAAGCTAGGTAAGTCAAGGACTTCCCCAGAAAGACACATAGTAATAGTAAGAAACATAATTATTACCATAATGTACATTCCATGATTTATCCATTTTTCCAGCTTTTCTTTTAATTTTCAAAGCAATTTTACTAGAAATAAAACATTCAGTAGCCCCCGTATCAAAAAGAACAATTACAAGTATGCCAAATAACTTACCAAGAACTTCTATGGGTGTAGCTTACTTTTCAGCTTGCTTGTCAGCTACTGCAACATGTATCTTGTGCTGCTAATTACAATCATCCTTCTTTAAAGGACATTGATTCACATAATGATCTTTTCCATAGTTATAACAGCCTCCTACCGGTCCCTTTTTAGACTCAGAATTATTTCCAGCCTTAAAGTTATCATTTTGACCTCCATAGGACTTATATCCATTATTATTATTCTTGGTAAAATTGTTCCATGCATTTCCAACAACCTTATTCGTTGTTGTTTTCTTATTATTACCAGCTGAAAACTTACTTTTATTGCCAAACTTCTTCCATGGTCCCTTCTTGGGTGCAAGAGAAGCTGAAGAAGAGTTTGGAACTTTCTTCCATACTTCCTCCTTATGAGCAGAAACAATGTACCTTTAATTTTTGTTCTTGCCTTATGGTTTTTTCAACAACCCCTTCGATAGTGGTTGGGATTTGAACATAAACCTCTCCCCCAATAATGGGATTTAATCCCATGATGAATTTCCATATCCTGAACTTCTCATCAGTTTGATACTGAGGTACATACTTGAGAAGTTTCATAAACTATTCCCAATACTCAGTTACCATTAACTTCCCTTGAGCTAAGTTCTGAAATTTAGTCATTTTCTGATCATAATAAAGTTGTGGTAGCCAACGTTTCCTAAATTAACTTTTAAATTGATCCCAAGTGACGTTAGTTTCATCAATATTTAACTCATCCTTATGGTTGTCCCACCATGAAGATGCTTCATGAGCAAGCTAACATACTCCCCAAATAGCTTTGGTTTCTCCGAGAAGTTCCTTATTCGCAAAGTACTTCTCCATTTTACTAATCCAATTCTCAGCTCCATCTCTTAATGTGGTGCCATCAAACTTAGGTGGACTTATCCTTTTTATATCATTAGTGAGTTCAGCTGCCAACCTTGCCTTATTGTTTTCCAACTAGACAAGCACATTAACATTGTTATTATCAACACCCAAATTGGGGTTGTCTTCAAGAGGTGTCTCGATTGTTATTACCATCTTCTTCTTCCTCATCATTACCCATTACTTGTTGTTCAAGTACAGCCAAATGATCTTTCTCGTCCAACAAGGCAAAGCAAGGATTTCATCAAGTTTTGGGTTGTTATTGCTCCTTCATCAAGTCGAGCATTATTCGCAACATTTCTGCTTGTCCTAACCATTTTCTGGTACAAGAAAATTCAAGTTTTTATCATATTATGGACACTATAGGTCCAAGAGCTATAACCTTCGGCTCTGATACCAAGATGTAACATTCCCATTTTAAGACTTTAGAAACAAGGGAAGGAAAAAAAAATTGCATGACTAATGTTCTCTATTCTAAATACATAATTTAGAACACACATTCCATAACAACCATTCATATAACAAATAACCATGTATCATTGTAATGACTTAGTAAGCTACCAATCTATTCATTTCATGAATCGGTGAACTACCAATCTATTCATGTTTAACATTAAATATTGACTACTTTTGGTATACTATGTATACTTGGTTCACTTACCCCATTCTAGGTATTGAGTGCTATGTCTAAGGAACCTATCTCGAATATCTCGCTACCAATATTCATCTCGCATCACAATCCTTAGACGAGGTAACATAGGACAACGTAATCAATAACTTGCGATACATTGGCCAAACATTTCTAACATACTTTGCTTCAGTAATTATTCCTTGACAAAGCATACTCGCTCAATCCGAATACGCCCTTCACCCCACTCTATTGTTACTTAAAATGTCCTTTACTCGACTTTTTCAGTCCACTTGCCCAAGGTTTAACACTAGTTCGTGTTAACAACATAGGTTATGATAGGAAGAGGCTCACAAAGTCTTACGGTATATTGGCATACTGGTTCAACCTAAGTAAATCCCCTATGCCAAGGTACCCCGAGTCCTCAAGGGCTACTCCTTATCCTAACTATGCTACCATCCAATCCTAGAGGAAAACTAAGTTTAAGTCTAAAAGTGTGTAGATCTTGACGATTAATGCGTAGGGTGTTGCCAGGTGTTGCCACATGTTAACTACACCGCTATATCCTTGAGATGTACATACTCCGAGGAGATTATTATTGTTTAGTTACTTTGGATTATTAAAAAAATCAACAACCCTTCCAAACCCTAATCCAACACTCCTAAGTTCTTGTCAATATTAGATTCAAATAATCCTTGAAGAACTTCCTTAACTTAAGATTTCCTTCAATGTTTGTTAATTTTTGGCTTAACAAAAAGCTACCCAATAACAGGACAACAACACCTTAAGTTCCATTTAATGTGGCTTGACCATTTAAGGAAGTGTAACAACCACCTAGGTTGTAACTTAATAGACTTATTAAAATGAAGTCTAAAAATTAGAATTCATATCTTCCTTTTTGTTTATAACTTAATGAGAGAGGAAGAGTCTTCCTCTTCATGGTTAAGTTCTAGGGTTTAATGCACCCCTTATGTCCTTTACAAATCCTTAGTCTTCATTGTATGTTCATTTCACATCACCTTACTATATTGAATTGTTTAGATAAGAACATTAAATTCCGTAATTTATTTAGTTGCATCCCTTTTAGGGAAATTACTCTAATCCCCTTTTATATTACATATCCAAGAATACACATTTAATCATATAAATAATAAGAAGAATATCAACTAAATAAGATTCCATCTTTTTACAAAAGTACAAGATAATTTACACAACCAATACAAGTAAATCCTCATCTTTCAATTCATTTTTAAAACATATACATTTACAAGACTTATGCATTTTAGGTATCTTTATATAACAAAACCTTCCTTCTAAAAAGAATATAACTTTTCTTTTCAATACAACTCAAGAACAAATCAGAATTCTTCACAAAGAATTACACTTAAATCAGCCAATGCATCATAAAAGTTTGTGCCTTCTTTTATCACTTACGAATTCCATCTACAAAATTGCTAGCATGGGTCGGTTCAAAGAACCGAGCATGATAAGCACTAATCCTTAAAACAAAGTGCATTCCACTTTTTTTTTCCAATAAAACAACCCCGCTTTAATGAACAATTAGTATATCATACATTAAGCATAAGTAATAACAATAAGAAAAGAAGAGCATTAATAAATCTGAATTTACTCCTAAAAGAGGAGAGTAGAATATAATCTATATTATATGTCTTACAATTTTTTTAAGTGTAATTGATCCCATCAATTACCTTTAATTAACAAAGATCACACATCTCATTGTTTCCCCAAATCTATTAAATTAGAATACAACACTTATCTTTGTTACGAAACAAAAGAAGTCTTTTCAAAGCATGGTTCTCATTAAGATGAAACATCTAACTTCCAATAAAAGTAGAAGAGAAACCATTTCACTATACTAAAACACATAATATCCGCAAAGTAGAAACAGGTTCACATCATGACCTAATATGTTTCAACTTAAGATTAACTACCTTAAAATCAAACATTTAAGATATTCATCAAAACATAATCATATAGAAAATACCATAAGGAAGATGGATCAAGGCAATCAAAAAGTTTGCATTTTCTTTTCAACAAAATAGTCATCACTCTCCTTCTATTTCATTTTAGTCAAATGATAGGTATAATAAAGTTAATCAAGTAACGATTGTCTTTTCCCAAAATAATAATTAACATAAGGTTCCAAGCAAATGATCTTATCCCAACCGAATTAGAAAAGGAGTCCTAACAAAATATATTTCTACCCCGTAATCATTTCTTTCCAACTTAATTAATAATTTCCCTTTTTGTACAACCAATTCAAGTTCATACAAGAGTCCCCAAGAAAGGGAACAAGAACAACTTCAAGGAAAGAAGAACTTAATGCAACCTATCTTTCGAAATCTTCCCATAATAATGCAAGAGTTCCATTGTTACATCGATACATTATAACCATGAAGTTCTTATACAACCTTGATTGTAAAATAATCACAATTAATCTTTTAAAGACTCAACATTCTTTCCTTGGACCAAACAAGAAGTATTAAAACCAAATAGATACAAGCACTCAAAATTTCTCAAGAGTTCGGTCTAGACAGGATAACCTTGCCATCTATTTCAATATATTACGATAAGAGTAAACAGATTGGATTCCCAAAAATAACAATAAACCAATAAGATAATTCCAAAGTAAAGTTCGGGGAAGAGTTTACCTAATAACCCACTAAGTCGTACTTCCAGTTTTCTTCTTGCATGTGTAATTGTCAATAAAATAGAAAACTCGGTTTGTATGCCAAGACCAATCATATACATCAAAATACGGCTTCGAAATCGACTCTTAAAGAATAAATGAGATCACAATGTTGAATCATAAGTTCTCACCAAAGTTCACGAGCATCAAAGTGATAATTCTCAAGCTCTAGATGACAACTTGATCCTATTTTAGTTTACACCATCAACTAAGAAAACACAGACCCAACAACTAGTTCAAATTACCATTCCAATACTATGTAACAATTTGTTGCATATGCGATTTTGCATCGTAATAACCCAACATGAGTTTGATTAAACATAAGTGCCTTATACTAGGCAATTTATAATGAAACTATTTATAACAATTCGAATAACAGGTTCTTATTACGGTTTGTAACTTATCAAGCCCATATTCCAACTCCATGAAGGCAAGTTCATTTTTAAGAGTTCAACTTCTCACACCAAAAAAATGAGTGTCGTGGTATAACATAAACTTCCTAGCATTCCACAATATTCAAGATACAAATGCCAACATCGGGCTATATGTGGTTTTTAACAACAAACCATAATATGGCCCAATAATTAAAACACAAGTACCAAGTTATTCGTGGTCTTTAAACAGTATCCACATTATCACAAGATAATAAAACAAAGGTATCCAACTATAAGCGGATTCAACAGCTGTCAATTTTTCACAAGATAAAATTCATGAACGAAGCCATACACGGCTTTAGCCACAATCCCCTTTTTATCCAAGAAATAAATATAAGCACCAAGGTACCATGCATCATCAATAGTTTTCAAAAAACCATACAAGTTTCAACCAAAAACTTGACCTCTAAAACAAGCTCCATAAAAAAGGCACAAGCTCATTACCAGCTCAAGAACACAAATCACGAACTCCACAAAAAAATAGGCAGAACACAAGGTTCTCCTAAGAACTCAGCAAGAATACATTGGCACGAAATTCAACAAAACCAAAACCATCGGTTACCAAATCCAAATAAGCCAAGCAGAGTTACAGAGTTCATTTTTTCATGCATTCTACATGTGCTTTAACAAACACAACATATATTTCAAACCAGACCACTTTTGCCATGGATTCAAAACCAAGAGTACAAGATTTAATAAACCCAACAAACAAATAACCAGATAGAACATGCAATGTACAAATATCAACAGAGCAGAGTTTTTTATGAAAAAACTTAGAAGAAAGCAAGAGATTTTAATAGTTAGAGCCTATCTTGTGTCATAGTGTTTCACAAATCAAAGAAGACCCTCAACCGAGCTCACTACTTCACCTCTTCTCCACAAAAGATCAAACAACCAAATTCCTTTTCTAGAATTCCTCTTATACATTCCACAAAACGAAAATAGATCCGAAACTTCAAAAATAGCCATGAAGTGCAGTTTAATCTGCTGGTTTGAAAAACCAGAGAACATGCAGAGCAAAAATCATGAAACATGCAAAGCGTAACAACCCAAGAAAAATCCGCTTGCATGCCTTCCAAGGAAGTTTGAGCTCAAAACTTAAAACAATAAATTCCATTAACTCCCATTTTTCCACCTATCCTTCCTTGCCACCACCTTCCGATTCACAAATGCCAAGTCCAAAATAACATGCATTTTTAACTTTAGTGATACTTCCACCTAAGCCTCCACCAATCCAACTAGCCCTAACAAAGATGGTAGTACCACATACATTTAATAACCTTATCAACATCATAAATGCCATAGGAACCGTCGCCCATATACATGCAACCACTTAAGCCCCCTTCATGCCCAATAGTTAGGGTAGATTACATTGCATAGGTTAGATCTTAGGTAGATTAAAATTTATACCTTAGGATATAACACTAACAACTAACCCCAACCATAGGTCTTTAGTAAATAGATTTAGGTAGTTTCCACATAGGTAAATAATTCAAAATACAATAGTTTTAGGCATTAGGTTAGATCACAATATAACCTTGAGTGTTAGGATCTAGGTTAATTTTAATACCTAGTAACCTTTCCAATTCCATTAGCACCAAGCTTAGGTTAGGTTGTAAATCAACCAATTAGTAGAATTAGAAGCTTTTAGGTTAGAATCAGAATTCTATCAAATGACATAGCTTAGGTAGGAAATATTTTTACCTAGCTTAGGATCTCATAGGTTAATCCTTTAAAGGATCTCAGATCTCTCCCATGTCGTGAATAGGATGCAATTCCATTTACGTCGCAATGACTGTCATGGTCGATCTCCAAAGACCCAAGCAAAACATACCATTGAATGGAACACATTCACAAAAAAATTCAAATAAATTGTTTCTACAAAGTTCAGTCCATATGTCTCTTAATTCATGGAATGTAAATTTACCATTCATTCAATCTGAACAGATTTAAAACATTCCTTGGATGATAGAAATTGATCCAAGGATGAGTCAGCTAAATAGATAAGTTTACAACTCATAAACTAGATTGCAACTTACCTACAAGAAGTGAAAAATGGATTCAGGAAAGCCATTCCAGTTCAGTCAAAGGATCTTAAGAGCAGAAAAGACTTATCCACATCAAGCATGATTTCCCATAATCAAAATAACATATCCTTATAAGGAAAATCACATGTCAACACTTGAAATGTAAAGGAGGAAAATAACAAGCTGCCGAGGGTGTTACACTTAACTAATCCATACACCTTCCAATTGTCTAAATATACCGATAAGAAGTTGTGAATAAATTCGTTGAATACTTGAACAACTATGCATGAAATTACAGTGAGTGCATTTTTCGGACAAAAGGCATGACATTATACGTGAAGTTACCCCATTCAAGTAGTAAATATAGTCTTTTCTGATCCTCATAGGCAATTCAAACCTGATTATACCCAGAGAGCCCATTTGTAAACGAATAGATTTCACACCCTGCAATTCCTTCTAGTATTTCCCTAGTGAATGGCATAGGAAATGGATTTGTTACACATGCAACATTCAGCTCCATGTATTACATGCATATTCTAATCCATCCATCCTTCTTAATACGAATCACCATTGGACTAACCCATTCTAACTCATCAAGGGACTTGATAATCCCCAACTTCAACATGTTATCAATCTCTTCTTTGACCTTTTTGTGTAAGTTGGGGTTCATTCTATAAGGCCTCTTTCTAACTCAGCGTGCAACCTCTTTAAGCTTTATCTTCATCTCCCTAATGATTCATGCACATCTTTAAGTTCATGGTATTCCCTAGGGAATACATTCAGTAATCCCTTAGTAACTCTATGATTATTTCCACTTCAGATTCTAACTAATACTCTCCAATTATGGCTTCCTTAGGCTCAATATCCATTCCAATATTCACCCTCTTTTTCTTCATAGGTTCATGATAGGCACTTGTGGTCTTATCTCGCACCGGCCCGCACCTCACGCCTCCTCGTTGAATGGTTTATATCCAGATTATCTACTTCATCGTCATCTACTAAGTAGTACATTTTTCCCTTTCATTTTCGAAGGAAATAACATTGAATTAATGTTGAATCGACCTCACGGCTCTTCACCAAAATGCACTCCTAAGTCTTTTGTATCTAATAACTCCCTGAAGGAGTTTTTCAGCCTTAGTGCTATCACCCTAGTTAAGCACTTTAAAAATTTCAATGCTTCTTCCACTAGAGGCTTTGTAGAGAAGAATTCAAACATCTGGGCCATTCATGTAATTAAATTTTTCCAATTTTTATTTTCTCTATGGAATTTTGCATACTCATACCAAGCACGCATGCAGCCTTGTAAAGAGGAATAAAACTGATGCACCCATAGAAAATGTAGTAAAGCTTCCTACTTTTCTATCCATAGTCTCTCACACTTCTAAACATGGTGCTAAATAGGTTAATTACCATGATAAGTATTGATTTGAGTAGGTGCATTTCTCCTAAAGAACCTAGTAGTAAGAGCAATCCCAATTTCATTTCATCCAACAAGATTATCCTTATGGTTCACCCACCAGCGTGTTGTTGTCCCATATAGTGTATATGTTAGCATAGTTCTTATTTCCAGTGGATCTATCCACTATTCTTCCATGGAACATAGAAATACCATAGGATCCCCTTCCCATGTGTAACTAGGTACCGATTTGTTTCTATTCTCTTGCCATAATGTGGTTTTGTGCCTCGAGGAAATATGCTCTTTACTTCGTGAACTACCAACTCGTAAGTGTTGTGAGCCCAATTATCATAAGAAAAACTTGTAGTATCACTAATAGACCGTGTATCCTCCCACCGAATTAGTCTGTCTTTACTTGGTTTAATCATCTCTCGGATCTCGGATGGCACGTACATAAATCCTATTCAGATCTTCTTCACTTAAAGGCTCAATATAGGGCACATATTTTCCATCTATTAAAGGGATGGTAACTCTTTCCTCCTTGTTTTAAAAACTAATATAGCCCTTGTTGAACCAAAGATCACCATTATTTGCATAGCACCAAGGATGCCCCAATAGAGCTAGGAAGCTATATGACTCTGCCAGCGCTAAAACTTCAAAGTCTCTAGTGAACTTGGCTCCTTGTATGGTAATGGATGCATCCTTCAAAACTCTGATGGGAGTGGCCTTAGTCTGATTAGCCATGAATAATACATTAGAGGATGGCTACAATGGTGGTCTTCCCATTTGTACACATGTGTCTAATGTAAGAACATTGACTTCCACACCTATATCAATCATTATATTACTCAATAGCCACCCATCCACAACAATATTCAGAGTGATTTCCTTGTCATAATCTAGGCTATGAGGGGAAGATTCACATACAAGATCTATCATCTATTCTCAGTACTTACGTGCAGATTTTTTTCTTTTAGCCAATCCCCTAACAATGGAATGATGTTTTCCTAGCACAACATTTTACACACTTCCCTCAAGTCATCTATATCAGTTTGGACCATCCCCGATGATTTCTTCTACTTCTTTAAGTATTGTATCTCACCCCGAAGATTTATTATATCTTCCATGGTTTCCGATAGGCATGATCTAGGTACCGTGCATGAAGGACTTCTTCTTTAGTGATGGTAGGTTTCCACTGCAATGCATCCCTGGCATGTGCCGCCTCAGCACAGGTCATGATCTTCACTTGTATCACCCCGGATTTAGCTTCCATTTTGGGCATCCTTCGATTGTCCACAGTTTGTTATATCCTAACCATCCATGCACCTTTGTTTTCTTGTTTATGTTTCTTACTCAGATGCTCATATAAGTCTGGGAACTCCTCATAGCTATGGTTCTTCCCGCAGAAAGAACATGTAATATTCTGAGGACATTCACGCCTGTAGTGGTCAGGAGATCCGCATGTATAACATGTTCTATGAGGGAACTCACTTCTCCCACCACCATGGCCTCATCCTCCAAATCCATAATGGTATACTTGGCCTCTGCCATGAACTCCTTTAAAATGCCTTTCATTCCGATCATAGCGTCCCCGATTGTGATCCTAGTCCCGATGCGCATTCTTGCCTTTATCGAAAGTCCAAACCTATCATACACCAATATCTATAGAATCATGGATTTGTCTAATCATCCAAAGAGTCTTCCATGTCATGAGTTGTGGACCTCTAGATTTACAAAGAGCTTGAAACGTTCTTCCTTATCATGCTTTGTAATAATGGGAAGTGGCTAGCATCATGGTTTAAATGGCATATTTCAAAATCCATCAACAATGAGGGTATTGTTCTGCGAGGACAAATATCCTTTGTGTGACCTTCTACTTCACAATTTGTGCACAAAATCCCTCTATGTGTCTCGTGTGTTTAATTTCTTGTTAGTTTCTCCAACATTTTTTCCATGGCTGTTATTTTTGCTTCTAAAAATGGGCCCACCCCAGTATTTATGCTTCCAATTGCCTCAATGCGTAAGGCTGCTTCAAGTGCTTTATATGGATCAGTATATGTCTTATGTGACAATGCCCTCCTAAAAGGTGTAATCAGGCCCCCAACAAACCATTGTGCATGTTGGATTGCATGTATGTCATAAGAAAGCTTGGATAAAAATGTTATAAATTGTGCATCATACTCTCTAGTACTTTCGGTAGTGCCTTGCTTAATATCCTTGAGTGCACTTATACTCTTCTTCTCAAACTCAAGGATGTGAAAATTTTTAAGGAATGCATCTTTTAAATTTGTATAGTCTATGTAAGTCTGATCAAGATCAAACTTTCTATACCGATTTTGTGCGTGCCCTTGTAACGTAGTAGCAAATTGGCTTACCCCACACTCAAAAGTTATGAATCCTTATGTGCGCCCACAGTATTTCACACATATGTACATGTTCAGTAGCATCTTCTATGCCCCTATACTCTGGAAGATGAAGAGACATCTCCATGTAAATATTTCAGGGTTGTTGCGTACCTTGCCCACTTGATCTAAAACCTCATGTGTTTCCCCTACCTCCAAAACCACTAGATCAGTCAGAACTTGAGCTACCTATGCCTCCTGATCCTGAACCTGTGGCTAGTGTTGGATCAGAATATGTACTTCCCTATGTCCCAATAGTAGAACTAAATTATACCCGGATAGTCTATGAAACGTTACCATTCCCTGAAGATAGTCTGAAAATTGGTGCACTTGTATTCTGCGATGATGATACACCTGAAAAAGTAATCCCATATAACAATGAATCCGTTTGCACTATTATTACTACACCTCTTATAATACTCACTCATACTCTTCCACTGCTGGAATTAGAGTGTTGATTACTTGTACTAAATGCTAGAAAACCAAGTGCAAGGGAAAGGTTTCCAAGTGGATTCAGATGCACGCCCGTGGCCCAGGTTTTCTTCTTTGGCATGCCGCTACATGAGGTTGAGGAGGGTTCCCTATCATGTTTTCCCAAATGGGGAGTTCCGAGGCTCGGGTTCCACGTCTTCTACGTGAACTTAAAATCCTTCCCAAACTATCTTTCTCCATAACACCATTTGCTCTACAACCTCTTGATGCTTCTTAATATCCCTCTCAAGCACCTCATTGTACTTAAGTCACCTTTCCTCTCTTTACCTTTCTACCACTAGGTCTGCCATCCTTCACCAAACCTGCTCCTGCCCCTATGCATGGTGTGGTTTAGTTAGCCATCGGTTTACTCTCTAGATTCAAAGTTACCATCAGGATCTTGAATGTCGGTGGAATTCCTTGCGGCAGTAAGTTCCCTTGGATATCGTAAAAACTAGAATGCAGCTACCTCTCTGGATACAACTAAGTGGAAATTGATTATTCTAAGATATAATTGTTCAAGACACCATAGAACCACGTATCCACAAACTCAAGTCCAAATCGGATCAACAACATAAAGGACCTAAAATCATTCCTACATTCAAACAAGTGCGTGATACCTCCAATTCCTCTTAGATGCATAAGAAATCAACCACTCATACAATTTTACTGGAAAGATAGTGAAAAACTCTCATATAAAATATCATATAGATTTTGTTCCACCCACACGCATGCGTTAAACTCAGATCCAGTGTTGAATTGTTGTGCGTATTCTTCCTCCAGATTGTGTATCCATTCTTCAACACTTGCTAAGGTCAACCAAGATGTCTTCATCATGAATCATCATGAAAACAACTGAGAAAGAGGTCCTAGCAAAGTGGAACCAATGATGCAGCCTAGAATTTAGTAATACAAGCAAAATAAGACCCTAGACGTAATGGCACATCACTCAACCTGCATCGAGTGCTCACCAAGCACGTAAAGGTACCATATCCTCTTTAGGGTTGTTTTGTAGGGTGTTAGTATGATGAAGACTTAACACATGCAGTTCCATTACTAACACATCATTCTATAGAGCATGCGATCTATATCTAAAAGGGCAATTTTGTAGGTAACCATACCAAATTTTTCCATTTTGTTTCCCGTCGAGGTCCCTTAGCATTCGGAATGGCATAAAATCCTTTTCCGGAAAATCTAGTTTTTGAACTTGGTCATTTGGTCTTTTTTAGGCTGGGCGCAGTTTTTATTCACGTTACATCAACCAAAATTGTGCCCCTATATTCCTTTGGCGCGCATTCTACTTTCAATGTTGTGCCTCAACACTCCGAATGTTGCACCTTCGAATGTTGCGCCTTTCAAGGCTGCGCCAAGGTGCATGCACCATCTTGTCAACATTCAAAATGTTGCGCCCCTTGATGGTGCGCCAAAGCGCTGAAAAAGTAATGTTGACAATCCCAAAGCCGTGCCTAGGGTGCAAATATTTTCATGTTGACATCTATCTGGGTTGCGCCATAGAAAAGTTGGTGGCACATTTATTGCACCTTTTTCTATAAATAGGTGCATCCGACCTGTCATTTTCACAATTCAAAAAACGTGAAAAGTTATTCTTCTACACTTGTCAGCGTTCCTGTCAGCCCCGTGTGTGCTTTTCATCGCATTCATGGACCCCTCACCATTTCCTCTATCTTATATATTCCTGGTAAGTGGCCCTTGCTCTTCTTATGGATTTGTTGTGGTTTCTTTGTTTGTTTTGGTGGTTAGTATTATTAAAAACAAAAAATGAACCTAAGAAGATAATGCAACCCTGCCCATTTTGCAAATCAAACCCACCTTCAAACCGGTTTTACTCTCCTTCTAGATCTGCTAACTGGAAGGCCTTGCCTCAGAATGGATCCTTGTCCCTTTTTCCTCTTCTCCCCTCACTGTCAAAATCTGAGTTAAAAGAGGCAAAAACCACAAAACCTGCCAAAAGAGTAAAATTCTAAAAGTTGTTGCAATTAAACCCACTATTTTCTTTGGCGCAAACTTCATTATTGTAACATAAAAAATAGTCACGCCAAAGGGGCACACTGTCCCTGCATGCAACATTGGCCTTTCCCATGCCTTACAAAATTCTTAAAGCAATAACATAGGCACAAGTGCAACTACAGCTACACCAACATTTGAATGTTGTGTAGGCCCTTCCCGCCGCATGCAAAGCTAAATTCTTGGCACACCTTACCTTAATGATGCATCCTTTGAATCTATGCCCCTTGGCACATCATAATGTTTTGCAACATGTACCACATCTATGCTAAAGGTGCACCTGAGACCTTGTTACACTAAATGAATTTGCGCCCAATTAAAACCCTTTATATGGTGGTGCACATCCATTGACACCAACATCTGAATGTTGTGTGTAGTCTTTTCACACCTACGCCCCATTTTGGCATTGTTTTCTCCCATGCAACACTTTCCAAAAGTGTGCCTTGCTATTTTGAGACCCTGCAGCTTGTAATAGAACTGCGCCTTACGCCCAGAGGCTTGTAAATTGCTAACTTTTCATTCTATAAGCTTTGATGGATGACTTAACAGCTAACATGGCTCTTCTATGATGGACTTCCCTGCTTCTTCTTGTAGATCAATAGCTGAACTCGAATCACACATGTCTTCATCGAGTAAGAAGCCAACCAAGTCCAAGGGTAAAGCCAAGCTAACAGAAGAAGAAATGAAGTATAAATACCAAAGGGTCAGGATGCCCAAATCCCTTGCAGAGTGTGACCTAGATATCAGAGATTCAGAGCTCGGCCATATTGACATGGAGGACTTATGGGCTAGAACTAAGAAGGTCACGGGAAGCCCATGGATGGACAAATTGGTCGGCAGTGGTCTGCACTTTGCTTACAGGAATTCCCGTGTGCGATCAACAATGAGTTCATGATGGTGGTGGGCCGTTGTTACAATAAGGACACAAGATGTGTCGAGAATGAGAAGGGTGAGGTAATAATCAACCTCACTACCCAACATTTTGAGATTATGTTGGGTATCCCCACCACCGGAATTTTGTGGCAATAAGCCAAGACGACTGCATGAAGGCATGGAATGAGAATGAAGACAAATGCATGCAGCTAATGAATGAGGTATACCTCAAAAACAAGAAGGTAGTGAGCAGGTGGCCACAAGTCATTCATCACAGTGACTTCTCAGAAGAGTTGAGTGACACCATCACTTTCCTAAGCAGGGTGTTTGGGCTTCCTGATGCCCATTATTTCCACAAGTGGATGCTCAGATACTTAGAAACAATGAGCAAAAATGTCCCGGATCAACGTTTTGAATGGGTGGAGATTATCAGCAGCACAATCTCTCGAGCAGCTTCAACAACTCTCAACAACTGGGAGGTTCTACATGAACTCCTATGTAGTGTATGTTGTTACCTCTGAAAGAGACTACCTAGCACTGAATCGATGCGGGGTATGGCCCCAGGTCAGAATATATGAGTATTATCCAGAGTTAAGGCTGGAAAATAGTATAGCCCAATTCAGCAAAATCAATGATGCCTTCTTCTACGGCATGTCATCTACCTCTTGAGGCCCAATATGACTCACGGTCGGATGACCAAGAGTGTGGTCACTACCACAGAGAAGTGGGGAGCGTTATTTACACAATTCCCCACTTTCACCTATCTCAGAGCTGCCAACTTCTTGGGGGAGCCCACCAAGTTACCGAGGTATGTGGGACCTAAGTTGATCCTATTGGAGTTGTCTAGATAGCTTATCACATACCATGAGAAGTGTTTGAAAAGAAAGAAGGGTGGAACTCCATTCCCCCTCATAGTGGGCAGGTACACCTGCATGCTTCACAAAGCAAAGCCCGGGAGATGTTTGTAGAGCTTGAATTGCTCAACTTAAAGCATAATTTCCCGGTGAGGCCAACCTTTGATCCTCGTAATTACCTTCCAAGGGAAAAGCTCGATCCAATTCATGTCCCTCAGATCGAAGATATCTACATCGATCTGTATCATGAAGTCGAGCTCAGAAGAAAGGATCACTCCCACTGGCCCTAGCAGAGATCATCAATATGGTGTGGCCATTGTCCGAAAGGTTTCAAGAAACTGATCAAGAAGTTGATTAGGTTTATCTAGACATGGATGGGGATAATTGGCCATTCGCTGAGATTGATAGAACTAAGGCACCTCAGACTATTGAGGAAAGGGTTAAGGGCACTCTGCAGTGCACCGAGCATTGGTGCAAGAAAAATAGTCTCATCTACCTTGGAGTAGACTTCACCATGTCTCCCTTGGGAAATGCACCCATAAGCCAAAGCACTTGCCAAAGGGCAAAGGGAAAGATAAAGAGGGAGAGACAAGTACTGCTCAAGAGGAAGCTCCTGAAAGTCCTCCTTTTACCGAAGAACAGGTAGTAAGCTTGATATCCCCAGAAGAAGAAGAAGAAGCGGTAAGTGTTCGATGGGCACATCCACTCAGGATGTTGCCACTACTACAACTGTTGAGGTTCCACCATCCCATCTCCCACTCCTCCTTCCCCTCCTCATGTCACTCAACCAACCACTCCTTTGGTTGTGTCTTCTCCCCATCTTCTACTATTCCCCCTTCCTCTTCCTCCATCTTCTCTTCCCTCGCGGATCTGTCCCCAACATTTCTTCTCTCATCTCTCAGATCCCTTCCACCCCCATGATTTCCTCTCCTGTAGTGACTCCTATTTCCATAAGCATGGTGTGTCGCTCCTTTTTCCATGCCGCCACCAAGTGTTTTGACACACTTCCCCGTGTTCACTGCAGTTGCTCCTTCTTCCACCCCTGTTTCCTCCTCTCCCTCTGGTCCCACTCCCCTAAGTCCAGAATGGATCTCCAGGACACTGAGCCAATACAAGAGGAAGGTCCCCATTGCACCTATGGACTTCTCTATTATTCCGGCCAAAGGGCCTAAGAAGCAAAAGGCCATAACCCACTTCTCTCAGAGTTTCAGGTGAAAGGGTTATGGAGATCGCATACCCTGATCCCACCAAGAAGAAAGAAGATCTGTCTCCTATAGATTTTATAGTGACTCAGGTCACAATGGGAACATCCTCAGAAAGAGCCTACAAGGAGAGGCCTTATCAGTGGATGCCCTTTGCAAGAAGCTTCAGGAAGCAAAGAAAGAGAAGAGAATATTGAAAGAGAAAAACAAGCATCTTCTCCAAGCCCTGCAGAAAATGGGCAGTGCACCTCCTATAGCTGCCACCGAAACTCTGAAGCCCTTAGTCAGGAAAAGATAAATGAGTACGCCAAGATTGGTGAGCAAGGTATGGCAGTGTCCGCCTGGAGAGACCAGATCCTCAAAGATAGTGAGGAAGTGATTATAAAATTCACAGAGCTATATCAAAATATAGATCAGGCTAATAAGGAACTCCAGGCAATTGCAGGACCTATCTCTGAAGAGTTGGACCATGCCAGGTTACAACATGAGACATTCCAAAAGATGCTCAACTACCAGTCGATGACTTAATGAAATTTGGTGTCTTCGATCACCCGAGAGCACCCAATAAAATCCTTGCTGCTTTGGACTATCGGGTTGACCAGATGGAGTTTGTCTTGGAGAAAATAGACAAAATCAAGGAGGAAGCCTTGGATGTAATGCATCAAATGGAGCAGATCATCTTAAGGATGTCTCCAAGTTTTCTCACCCCATCATATGCCTTGAAGAAGGTAGAGGACACTATTCGAATTTTCAAGGAGATCGCGTCACAGGGTTTAGCTTCAGAAGCCGCTTTTGATATAGAATCTATCAACAACCTTCTGGCTGCTGTGACTTTGTTGGATACCTGATGGAGGCAGGTAATGAATACTTCAAACTCTTAGAAAGACTCAGAGATGAATGGGAGACTTGCGAAGTCATCGGAGATCACACCAAGGGTCCTGCTCAGGATCAACTTCAAATGATGGTCAGCAAGTTCATGGAGTATCGAGCTCAATTTCACATTTCCTCTCCTGAGTAGAAACAGGATACTCCTTTCCAGCCGAGGGATGACGACGAATAGGCTCCTCCTCTGGGATTTATCCCATTTTTGTAATATTTAAAAGAATGTTGGCACAAATGATGACATCATCCATGTTGCACCATGGGATGTTGTCATCCACAAAATTGCCCTCAAGTCAACATTTGACTTTTAGATATTTTGTAAATAGTTGTTGGCTCCTTTTTGCCTTCTTTCTCCTTCTCCTTCTATAAATACTTGGATACTTGTTGTATTCAAGGGTGGACATTTTTTAGATGAAAAATAGAAGTGAGAAGAAAAGGCTTTGTACTTTTTGTAACAGAAAATATTAATACAAAAATTAAGACTTTGTGCTCAATGGATGTGTTATGTGCATTAGATCTTTCTTAAGTTAGATCTGTGTTGCTTTTCTATTAGATCTATCTCTACTTTTTGTCATTTTCTCATCAGTATTGCTTTGTTCATTTATGCAAGTAGGTTTGGCTCTGTTTACTACCAAGCCCAAAACATAAACCCTCTGACCTTTCTGCTTTGGAATTCATTTCTTTTCTCCCTTCAGATCTATCCTATCTCATTCCGTTCCTCCTTCATTCCTTTCTATTCACAGTCAGAAATACCCCTACCGGGATGAGATCCCAAACCCCTGAAGGTAGAATATTGTGGGACTTGCACAAGATTCCTCTTTGGTAGAATAGCAATAAACCAGTTTCACTTTTTGTCTCAAAGAGGGGCTATGCCTGCACACTTGTTGGCTGTTGTCATCCATAGATCGCCCTCCGATAGATTTTCGGACCAAGAGTTTTTGGTGACTCTACTGGGGAAAGAACCAGATCTATGTGAGTGTTATGTCAACTAAAAGACACTAACAGTTTTTAAAGCTATTATTAAGGTGACTAAGAAAATAAATAAAACTATGGAAATCACTACCTGTTTGCAAATCTTAACTTTTGCTTAAAATCCAAAATTTTTTTGCAAAAGTGATCCAAACTGAAAATTTTCTTCAGAGATCCATAGATCTGGACTAGTTAGAAACCTTTAGTTCGCTGAGTTTTTATAAAAACCCGTATATTTCCGTAGATCTGAGATCTTGAGATTTTTACAAATATTTTCAAACCCTTGCAAAAAATCAAATCTAAGATCAAAAATCAGCTTACTAAGTTAACCATCATTTTATCCTCGTTAATCTTTGTCATTAAACCACAATCGGTTTTCAAAAGAGGGATAAAATTAAATATTTGGAAAAGTACATGCTGCTGATTTTTGCCAGAAAAATCAGAAAATCAGCAAGTATAAACAAAAAGAGTTCTTAAATCTGCTCTAAAGACATTGCAGATCTGAAAAGATACACTGGCGGGTGAACCATTTACCCGTAGTAGGAGAGATCCGTGGAGAAGTTGATCCTATTTTTGATCTACTTCAATGGCACAACTTCATTATTACACCAACATGCTTCTCATCGCTGAGTTTAGCTGATCGGTCAGCCAGAAGTGCCTCGCCCCTCCATGAAAGAACTAGTTTTCACAAGGAGCCTCCACATCCCTTTGTAGTGCTCTGTTGCTCAGTGGAACCGCACTCCCGGCTCGCATCCTCTTTCCATCTTTTCAAATGGTAGTACCATGGGGAAATGTTATGGGCCCTCTTGCATTGCCACATCTAGTTCATGCACTCCCTCATGGAAATCGCAAGAATTTCCCAAGATTTGATGGGAGTGGAAATCAAAGCATGGATTCACATATATCTGCATTCATTATGTCATGCAGCATCCTAGATGTGACCCATGAAGATGTGTCGGTACGCCTCTTTTTAGAGACCTTGCAAGGACCCGCAAAGAGTGGTTCCAACATTTTACCGGCCGGATCTATCACCAGTTGGGCCACATTATGAACTACGTTTGAAGATAGGTATAAGCCTTCAGAAGACACATTTGCATTACTATCAAAGATCACTCACTTAAAGAAGGAGGCCAATGAAACCATGCGTGATTTTATCACCCGTTTCAATTCACTGATTAACCGTGTGCCACCTGCCATGCTGCCAACACCAGAAAATCAAAAGTGTTTCTTTGTGAATGCCATGAGCTCAAGAGTAAGTTTCTTACTCTTACAAGAACAAATCACCACCCTAGTCCTCGCTCAAGCTGCGGCCATTCGGATAGAAGACAATTTGCTTATATCTGGTGAGTTAAAATGAGAGCCATCCAAGCCTAAGGCTTAACTCCTTCTCAAGCCACTTCATCAGATCGGCATTCCAGAAGATGGAAAATGACTTGCTCGCATTAAAAAATAATTAGCTCAAGCTTCTCCTAACACTCCATACTGGGATATCCCACGGAGAAACTTCACTCCCAACAACACCCCACAAAGGCTGCATTTTCCTGTAACTACTCCACGGTTGGCACTTGAGGCTCCTCGGTCAATGCCCTAGTCGAGATCGAAGAAGAGGAGAAAATTTATGAAGAACCTTCATCGTAAGGTGAAGATGATCAAGATGTCGGTGAACCAACTGGTGACTCTACAATCGGGTATATGGAATTTGAAGATGAGGAATCTGATGAAGAAGAGGGTACCCAAGGGTATGCAAGAGTGGACAATCATATGTTTTTCACCCACTCCCAAGGAAAAGAAGTAGAAGTTGCTGCCAGGATACAAAAAGAGAAGGTTATGTCAAACACGCCTCCAACCATTGCTAAAAGAGGTAATCCTCTTCTGCTCAACCTCCTATTAAGTCTTTATGAAGAAATCTTTTCCTCCCATCTCTCCTCCAAATCAACCTTCTCTGTTTCCATAAAGACCAGTAACCCTTACCCTACCATCACGTGAAATGAGGGACTCATTCCTTCATCAACGCAACCCTTGGTCGCATTCGACATAATCGATCATGCTAAAAAGACCAAGATTCAAATGTCTAAAGTTGAGTATCTTCAGTCTAACCCCGAGCAGCTTGTAAGATTGACCGAATATATCCAAAGCCAAGTTGTCATACCCTCTCATGTGTCTCCCAAAAGGAATCCTTTCCACTCCTCCTGCATCTCGCATAAATGTTGCCTCGACTTCCACGTTAGGAAAAATTGAACCTTTTTATCTCTCCCTCCTAATCAATGGTCACAAACTAAGCAACTGCATAATTGATTCTGGGGCTTCCGATAATGTCATGCGGAAAAGGTCACCCATGCTTTGGGCCTCACTCTTACCAAGCCTTTTGGTAGATGTTACTCCATGGAAACCAAACAGGTTCCATTGATTGGATAGATCAAAACACAGTTCACATTTGTAGCGTTCCCAGAGAAAAGGGTGAAGATGACCATTCTCGTTGTTGATATCCCAGTAGCATATGGAATTCTACTAGGAAGAAGCTTTTGTAGAGAAGTTGGTGGAGAAATTCATATGGACTGGTCCAAAGCTAGAATCCCGTCAAAGGTGTAATGCAGACTTTGGAGCCTGAATCACAAAAGAAGTACTAGTCACCAATTTCGAATGACCCCAAAGCCCAAATTCTCTTTGAATCATCAAGGATGGGGAACTACTTCTTATCCACTGAGTCTGATAAAATGGACATTCTCATCCAGGAGGAGGACCTTAACAAGATATGGACACTGCAGTTTGATGGTAGTTGTGCAACTAGTGGATGTGGTGTTGGAGCTGTGCTAATATCTCTGAAGAGGAGATTTTTCCTCTCTCTTTCAAGTTGTAGTTTTTCAATACAAATAATATTGCTGAATATGAATCTTTGTTACTTGGCATGCAAGCTGCAAAAGAAAGAGGAATCAAGAACCTAAAAGTACAAGGTGATCTTTGGTGATCATTAATCAAGTGAAAAGGGTGTACCAAGTAAAAAAATGCTCAGAATTAGGCACTACCGCAATGCAGTATGGGACAACATTGAGGAATTTGACGCTTTCTCAATAAAATCGTTCCAAGAGCTCAAAATGACATGGCCGATTCATTGGCCATCTCAGCATCCCTTATGCTCCCTCACCCAGGGTTGAAAACAACACATATACCATTGAGGTAGTCTTCCGCCCAAGCGTGCCAGACAATTCTCAGCAATGGTAGGTATTCAACGATGACAATCAACTTATTGCCTTTCTAGAGAAAGTAAAAAAATTTCAATGAGCTTCATTTTGAAGGATCTACTTCTACATGCCGTGAATCAGTCACTGGTCAAAAAACGAATCAAAAGAAGGTGATGGCATATGTCAGCTCAAGGGAAATAAAATTCCAAAAGGTTTAGTCTCTCTGGAATGGTTGTTTGACAAACATGATCGTTTTGTCAAGAAGAAGTGGCAAGATGACCCTAACTCCTCTCCAGAAACCGATTCGGTCAACCTGGGTTCTGTGGAACATCCATAGTTTGTGAACATCGGGAAGTGTTGTACACCCGAGGAAAAGTGGAAGTTTGTCAAATTGCTGAAGAAATATATGGACGTATTGGCATGGTCCTATGCCGATCTAAAGTCATTCAAGCCTAAGGACGTTCAACATGACATCCGTTAAAAGATGATGTCAAACCCTTTCACCAGAAATAGAGACATTACAATCCCAAGATTTGGGTACCATCCAGGTAGAAATACAGAAGATGTTGGATGTGAGGATTATCTTTCCTATCCATCACAGTACTTGGGTCACAAACATCATACCAGTATGAAAGAAGAATGGTGAGATACGCATATGCGTAGATTTTTGCAATCTGAATCAGGCGTCCTTGAAGGACAACTACCCACTGCCCATAATGGATCAAGTTCTGCAGGTAGTAACCGGTTCAGAGATGTTGTCCATGCTTGATGGTTTTGGGCTATAATCAGATTGAGGTCTCACCGAAGACCAATTCAAAACAACATTCACTACTCCCTGGGGCACATTCCTACAGCAGGATGCCTTTTGGCTTGACCAACGCTGGTGCCACCTTTCAGTGAGAAATGGACTTCACATTCAAAGGTATGATGGGAAAGGTCATCGTAGTTTATTTAGATGACTTAACTGTGTTCTCTAAAAGTGAAGTG
The DNA here is from genome assembly GCA_018340775.1 of Taxus wallichiana var. yunnanensis. NCBI lineage: Eukaryota > Viridiplantae > Streptophyta > Pinopsida > Cupressales > Taxaceae > Taxus > Taxus wallichiana. Next base: position 481,355,732 of record CM031234.1, read on the forward strand.
ATCATTGTGATCATTTGGAGCAAGTATTGATTAGATGCTAAGAACACGGGATTTCCTAAATCCAAAAAAGTCTATTTTTGGGGTCACTGAAGGAAAGTTGTTGGGACACGTTGTCAGCAAGGAAGGAACAAAGATAGATGTCGAAAGGGTTAAGGCTATTCAGAGCCTTACCTTACCCACAAGCAAGACTAGTGTTCACTCTTTCTTCGGAAAGGTGAATTTTCTCAAACACTTTGTCCTGACTTTCTGAAAAGACTCATCACATATCAAATATGATGAAAGGGTCACAAAATTTCCGTTGGAGTGAAGAAGGAAAGATGTCATTTGAGGATATAAAAGCCTCCATCGCCCATGCACCCGTCCTGGTATGTCCCAACTTCTCCAAGGATTTTATCATGTATAGTTATGCATCTGAGCATATTGTATCACCATCTTAATGTAAAAGAACTCTGAGGATGTTGAATCTCCAATCACGTTCATGAGCTCTCCTCTCAAGCCTCATGAATTGAAGATGTCTCAGTTAGAAAAAGCATGCCTTTCCATTGTCAAAGTAGTCAAGAACTTCGGTACTACATCCTAAACTCTCATACGGTAGTGTTGGTTCCTGACACGGTAGTCAAGTCTATCCTAACTCAACAGGAGTTAGGAAGCTTATGAGGGAATTGGATCGCAAAGGTCCAAGAGTATGATCTAGACATAAAACCAACCAAGCTGGTAAGAGGCAAGGGCCTATGTCATCTTATGGCTGAAAACAAAGATTCAGAGGTCCCCAAAGAGAAAGATGATTGCATCGACGAGTGTAAAGCCAACTAGAAGTTGATTCTCTACCTATGGTCCTATTTGTTGCAACTAGCGACAAATGGTATTTTGATATTCTTTCTTTCTCACTTACGGTGAGTGTCAACTCATCTAACTTCAAAGGAGAAGTGGACTGTAAAGCTCAGGGAAGCTAGATATGTCATATGGGATGATGGTTTATACAAGCGTGGTATTGATGGCATCTTCTTGCGATGCGTTGACAAACCACACAGATCAAATTGCTTGAAATTTTCATGACTCGGCCTACGGCGGTCACTTCTCCTCATCCGTAATAGCACATAAGATCATCGGGCTAGGTATTATTGGCCAACACTATTTCAGGATACAGCCACCTGGGTAGCAAAATGTGAGCTCTGCCAACAGTTTGTCGGCAAGCCAAAATTGGCTACTTTTCCCCTCAGGCCCGTCATTATTGATGAACCATTCAGGCAATGGGGAATTGACTTCATCGGAGCACTACATCCCCAATCAAGTTCGGACATAGTTATGTCCTAACAGCAATAGATTACTTCACCAAATGGGTGGAGGCCATACCTATTAAGAATGCCACCTCTGAAGTTGTTTGTAACTTCATCAAAGAAAATATCATCGTGAGGTTTGGCATCCCACACAAGATAGTTGTTGATAATGCTTCCAACTTCTCCTCATGGGAAGTTATAGGTTTTTTTATGAATACGGGATAACCTTGGCCCATGCCTCGGATTATTACCCCCAGGGAAATGGTCAGGCAGAATCCAGTAATAAGAACCTAGTGACCATCATACGGAAGCTAGTCGATGAGAATCAGCGGTCTGGCACAAGTCATTGTATGATGCTTTGTGGGCTAGACCGTATTACTCGAAGAGTCTCTCGGTATGTCACCTTTTCAAGTATTATATGGAATCGACACTGAACTCCCCATTTTCCACCGAACTCCCTACTCTACGCTTGGCACGAGCGATCGAAGATGAGACTTTCAGAATTCTCTTGAAAAGAGGATCATGTATCTAACAGAACTTGAAGAAAGGAGAGTAAGGGTGGTCGAAAAGGATCACTGAACATTAGAATCAAGTCAAAGAGCATTGACAAAAAGGCTAAGCAGAGGGATTTCTGGGTGGGAGATCTCATCCTTTTATGGGACAAGTGAAGAGAGCCCAAGGGCATGCGGGAAATTTGACTCTCTATGGAGGGCCTTTCAAGATCAAGCAACTCAATGGAGAGAATAGCTTCTATCTCTCATATCTGGATGGAACTGAGCTCCGCTTCCCTATAGTGGGCAACATCTCAAAATATTCAGGAAGTAGAGCTTGCTCTCTTCTTTGTACAATTTGCTTTAGTGTGTGTTTGTTTTTGTCGTGTGTTTTTTTTTGGTTGTGTGTTTTCCTTTTTCATCGCCCTTGTTTTTGACCCCGAGCCCAATGGATAGGCACATGTTGATCTAGGATTCTCTACCCTTAAGCTTCGCTCAAAGATAGTCCCCAGAAAGAGCCAGTTGTTATCCTGTAAAATTGATAAGGGAAATTTTGAGGTAACCATACCAAAAAATTTTGTTTTGTTTCCCCGTTGAGGTCCCTTAGCGTTCGGAATGGCATAAAATCCTTTTTCAGAAAATCTATTTTTTTGAACTTGGTCATTTGGTCTTTTTTAGGCTAGGCGCAGTTTTTATCCATGTTACATCCACCAAAATTATGCCCCTATATTCCTTTGGCGCATTCTATTACTTTGAGTGTCGACACTTCGAATGTTGTGCCTTCGAATGTTGCCTTTTAATGTTGCCCTTTAAGGCTGTGCCAAGGTGCATGTGCCATCTTGTCAACATTCAAAATGTTGTGCCCCTTGATGGTGCACCAAAGCGCTGAAAAAAGCAATGTTGACAATCCCAAAGCCGCCTAGGGCGCAAATATTTTCATGTTGACATCTATCTAGTTTGCACCATAGAAAAGTTGGTGGCGCATTTATTGCACCTTTTGCTATAAATAGGTGCATCGACCTATCATTTTCACAATTCAAAAAATGTGAAAAAAGTTATTCTTCTGCACTTATCAGCATTCCTGTCAGCCCTGTGTGTCACTTTTCATCACATTCGTGGACCCCTCACCATTTCCTCTATCTTATATATATTCTGGTAAGTGGCCCTTGCTCTTCTTATGGATTTGTTGTGGTTTTTTGTTTGTTTTTGGTGGTTAGTATTATTAAAAAAAAATGAACCTAAGAAGATAATACAACCCCTGCCCATTTTGCAAATCAAACCCACCTTCAAACTAGTTTTACTCTCCTTCTAGATCTACTAACCTAGAAGGCCTTGCCTCAGAATGGATCCCTGTCCCTTTTTCCTCTGTTCCCCTCACTATCCAAAATCTTAGTTAAAAGAGGCAAAAACCACAAACCTACCAAAAGAGAGAAAATTCTAAAAATTTAGTGCAATTAAACCCACTGTTTTTCTTTGGCACAAACTTCATTATTGTAACATCAAAAATAGTCACGCCAAAGGGCACATTTATCCCGCATGCAACATTGGCCTACCCGTGCACGCCTTTACAAAATTCTTAAAGCAACTAACACAAACACAAGCACAACTACAGCTACACCAACATTTGAATGTTGTGCAGGCCCTTCCCGCTGCGCAAAGCTAAATTCTTGGCGCACCTTACCTTAATGATGCACCCTTTGAATCTATGCCCCTTGGCGCATCATAATGCTTTGCAACATGTACCACATCTGTGCTAAAGGTGCACCCTGAGACCTTGTTACACTAAATGAATTTCTGCCCAAGTTAAAACCCTTTATATGGCGCAGGCACACATCCATTGACACCAACATCTGAATGTTGTGTGTAGTATTTTCCATGCCTTGCCCCTTTTATGGTGTTGTTTTCTTCCATGCAACACTTTCCAAAAGTGCGCCTTGCTTTATTTTGAGACCCTGCAGCTTGCAATAGAACTGTGCCTTGCCAGAGGCTTCATAAATTGCTAACTTTTCATTCTGTAAGCTTTGATGGATGACTTAATAGCTAACATGGCTCTTCTGCGATGGACTTCCCTGCTTCTTCTTGTAGATCAACAGTTGAACTCAGATTCACACATGTCTTCATCAAGTAAGAAGCCAACCAAGTCCAAGGGTAAAGCCAAGCTAATAGAAGAAGAAATGAAGTATAAATACCAAAGGGTCAGGATGCCCGAATCCCTTGCAGAGTGTGACCTAGATATCAGAGATTCAGAGCTCAGCCATATTGACATGGAGGACTTTTGGGCTAGAACCAAGAAGGTCACAAGAATCCCGTGGATGGAAAATTGGTTGGTGAGTGGTAGTGCACTTTCTTTGCTGTAGGAATTCCCGTAAGCGTGATCAACAATGAGTTCATGATGGTGGTGGGCCGTTGTTATAATAAGGACACAAGATGTGTCGAGAATGAGAAGGGTGAGGTAATAATCAACCTCACTGCCTGACACTTTGAAATTATGTTGGGTATCCCCACCACTGGCATTTTGTGGCAATAAGCCAAGGCACTGCATGAAGGCATGGAATGAGAATGAAGACAAATGCATGCAGCTAATGAATGAGGTATACCTCAAAAAAACAAGAAGGTAGTGAGTAGGTGGCCACAAGTCATTCATCGTAGTGACTTCTCAGAAGAGCTGAGTGACACCATCACTTTCCTGAGCAGGGTGTTTGGGCTTCCCGATGCCCATTATTTCCACAAGTGGATGCTCAGATACTTAGAAACAATGAGAAAAAATGTCCTGGATCAACATTTTGAATGGGTAGAGATTATCAGCAACACAATCTCCAAGCAGCTTCAACAACTCTCAACAACTGGGAGGTTCTACATGAACTCCTATGTAGTGTATTTGCTGCCTACCTCACGAAAGAGACTACCCAGCATTGAATCGATGCGGGGTATGGCCCCAGGTCAAAATATATGAGTATTATCCAGAGTTGAGACTAGAAAATAGTATAGCCCAATTCAGCAAAATCAATGATGCCTTCTTCTACACGGCATCATCTGCCTCTTGAGGCCCAATATGACTCACGGTCGGATGACCAAGAGCGTGGTCACTACCACAGAGAAGTGGGGAGCGTTATTTACGTAATTCCCCACTTTCACCTATCTCAGAGCCACCAACTTCTTGGGGGAGCCCACCAAGTTACCGAGGTATGCGGGACCTAAGTTGATCCTATTGGAGCTATCTAGACAACTTATCACATACCACGAGAAGTGTCTGAAAAGAAAGAAGGGTGGAACTCCATTCCCCTCATAGTGGGTAGGTACACCTGTGCTTCACAAAGAAAATCCCGAGGAGATGTTTGTAGAGCTTGAATTGCTCAACTTAAAGCATAATTTCCCAGCGAGGCCAACCTTTGATCCTCGTAATTGCCTTCCAAGGGAAAATCTCGATCAATTCACATCCCTCAGATCGAAGATATCTACATCGATTTGTATCATGAAGTCGAGCTCAGAAGAAAGGATCACTCCTGGCTGGCCCTGGTAGAGATCATCAATATGGTGTGGCCATTGTTCGAAAGGTTTCAAGCAACTGATCAAGAAGTTGATTAGGTTTATCTAGACATGGATGGGGACAATTGGCTGTTTCGTTGAGATTGATAGAACTAAGGCACCTCAGACTATTGAGGAAAGGGTTAAGGGCACTCTGTAGCGCACCGAGCATTGGTGCAAGAAAAATAGTCTCATCTACCTTGGAGTAGACTTCACCACGTCTCCCTTGGGAAATGCACCCGCCAAGCCAAAGCACTTACCAAATGGCAAGGGAAAAGATAAAGAGGGAGAGAATAGTACTGCACAAGAGGAAGCTCCTAAAAGTCCTCCTTCCTCTACCGAAGAACAGTAGGTAAGCCTGGTATCCCTAGAAGTGGAAGAAACAAGCGGTAAGTGCTTCGATGGGCACATCCACTCAGGATGTTGCCGCTACTACAACTATTGAGGTTCCCACCATCCCATCTCCACTCCTCCTTCCCCTCCTCACGTCACTCAAGCAACCACTCCTTTGGTTGTGTCTTCTCCCCCATCTTCTCCCCCTTCCTCTTCCTCCATCTTCTTTCCCCCAGCATTTCTTCTCTCATCTCATAGATCCCTTCCACCCCCATGATTTCCTCCCTGTAGTGACTCCTATTTCCATAAGCATTGGTGTGTCAGCTCCTTTTTCCATGCCACCACCAAGTGTTTCGACACACTTCCCCATGTTCACTGCAGCTACTCCTTCTTCCACCCTTGTTTCCTCCTCTCCCTCTAGTCCCACTCCCCTAAGTCCAGAATGGATCTCGGACACCTAAGCCAATACAAGAGGAAGGTCCCCATTGCACCTATGGACTTCTCTATTATTCCAGCCAAAGGGCCTAAGAAGAAAAAGGCCATAACCTACTTCTCTCAGAGCATTTCAGGTGAAAGGGTTATGGAGATCGCATACCCTGATCCCACCAAGAAGAAATAAGATTGCTCTCCTAAAGATTTTATAGTGACTCAGGTCACAATGGGAACATCCTCAAAGAGCCTGCAAGGAGAGGCCTTATCTGCAGTGGATGCCCTTTGCAAGAAGCTTCAGGAAGCGAAGAAAGAGAAGAGAATATTGAAAGAGCAAAACAAGCATCTTCTCAAGCCTCTGTGAGAAAATGGGCGGTGCACCTCCTGTAGCTACCACCGAAACTCCTGAAGCCCTTAGTTAGGAAAAGATAAATGAGTATGCCAAGATTGGTGAGCAAGGTATGGCAGTGTCCACTGGAGAGACCAGATCCTCAAAGATAGTGAGGAAGTAATTATAAAATTCATAGAGCTATATCAAAATATAGATCAAGCTAATAAAGAACTCAGGCAATTGCAGGACCTATCTCTCGAAGAGTTGGACCATGCCAGGTTGCAACATGAGACATTCCAAAAGATGCTCGACTACCCAGTCGATGACTTAATGAAATTTGGTGTCTTCGATCACTCGAGAGCACCTAATAAAATCCTTATTGCTCTAGACTATCGAGTTGACCAGATGGAGTTTGTCTTGGAGAAAATAGACAAAATCAAGGAGGAAGCCTTGGATGCAATGCATCAAATGGAGCAGATCATCTTAAGGATGTCTCCAGGTTTTCTCACCCCATCATACGCCTTGAAGAAGGTAGAGGACACTATTCAACTTTTCAAGGAGATCGCGTCGCAGGGTTTAGCTTCAGAAGCCACTTTTGATATAGAATCTATCAACAACCTTCTGGCCTACTGCGACTTTGTTGGATACCTGATGGAGGTAGGTAATGAATACTTCAAGCTCCTAGAGAGACTCAGAGATGAACGGGAGACTTGCGAAGTCATCGGAGATCACACCAAGGGTCCTGGTTAGGATCAACTCCAAACGATGATCAGCAAGTTCAAGGATTACCGAGCTCAATTTCACATTTCCTCTCCTGAGCAGGAACATGATACTCCTTTCTAGCTGAGGGACAATGAAGAATAGGCTCCTTCCTCCTGGGATTTATCCCATTTTTGTAATATTTAAAAAAATGTTGGCATAAATGATGACATCATCCATGTTGCACCATGGGATGTTGTCATCCACAAATTGCCCTCAAGTCAACATTTGACTTTTAGATATTTTGTAAATAGTTGTTGGCTCCTTTTTGCCTTCTTTCTCCTTCTCCTTCTATAAATACTTGGATACTTTTTTATTCAAGGTGTGGACATTTTTAGATGAAAAATAGAAGTGAGAAGAAAAGTCTTTGTACTATTTGTAACAAAAAATAATTATACAAAATTAAGACTTTGTGCTCAATGGATGTGTTATGAGCATTAGATCTTTCTTAAGTTAGATCTGTGTTGCTTTTCTGTTAGATCTATCTCTACTTTTTGTCATTTTCTCATCAATATTGTTTTGTTCGTTTATGCAAGTAGGTTTGGCTATGTTTACTAGCAGCCCAAAACATAAACCCTCTGACCTTTCTGCTTTGGAATTTATTTCTTTTCTCCCTTCAAATCTATCCTCTCTTCATTCCTTTCTGGTCACAGTCGGAAATACCCCTATCGGGATGAGATCCCAAACCCCTGAAGGCAGAATATTGTGGGACTTACATAGATTCCTGCTGGTAGAATAGCAATAAACTAGTTTTGCTTTGCTGTCTCAAAGAGGGGCTATGCCCCTGCACTGCGTTGGCTCGTCTATCCATAGATCTACCCTCTTGATAGATTTTCAAACCAATAAGACTACCGATAGTTAATCGACATTAGTAGATCTATTTCTAGCCCGAGTCCATGCAAAGTACTTTATATCCGATCCTCCAAAAATAGCCAATGTGTGGCATGCACGTCTCTACCTCATTTGTGTGCTCTACACGCCATCTCTAAAAATAGACCTTCATGAGCGAAAAACAGTTGATTCCCGAAAGTGAAACTTTTCTTCCGCACATGTATTCTCCTATTTGTTCCGCCTTTGAATATGACCTAATTTCCCACGTGGACTTCTTGTGTTCCTTATTTCAAGTGTTCTATGATCAATAGAATGAAAGAATGGGGAACTTTATTTCTTGAGGATGAGGGAAATCCTTCCCTAATTTTACTTCTAACTTTCTTCATGTGTCGACCTCATTTTGTGCTTCATTGACAGAGGCCACCCACCAGGGTACTCACTTCTTTAAAACTAAGTTCCTCTCCCTTAGTGCTCATTGTCTCCATAATCTCCTCCAGTTGTCTTGCCCATTCCTTCAAGTGCATCCATCCTCCGAGTGATTTGAGGGTATAATTCCTTTAGCCAGTTCTTGATTGAGCCCCACAAGGTCTCAATGGCCTCTGATTTCTTTTCTACCTTGGCTAGGATCTTGTCTCACTCAGCTTTGTTCCCCTTGTTATTTTCTTGGAACTCCTTGAGTTCCACTTCATGGGTGGAAACTAAGATACTTGCCACTCTATCCTGTCCACACAATTATCATAGGTAACCTTAGCAACTTGTGCAAAAGAGCTTTTCCATCGGTAAGGATTTTGTTGTAGTTAGCAACAATTTCCACAAATTTTATCTTATTTTCTTTCTCTTGGTGTGTTAATGCCTCCTCTTCGATTCTAGGGAAAGTGGACACCTCTCCATAGTGAGTATACGGGTCAAGTCCTCTAGGCACTGCAAGGATGATCCATACTTTTGTGTGGGTGGTGTTAAGTCTGGATGCTTTAAGACAATGGCATCCATGATCATCTCTATCTTTTTGTATGCCTTGCACACTCTTTCCTTTTCATCCTTTAGCTCACACCTTAACTGAGCACTAATTAGTTCCTCCTATTTCAGATCCTTGATTTTCTCAAGAGCTCCTCCTCCCTTTTCTCCAACTCTGCCTCTAGGAACTTTACCATGTCATTTCTCCCAAAGAGCTTGGCTTCAACCTCAATTGAAAATTTGTTGAGCGTGTTGCAGATTTTCTCATCTGACAGCCATTGAGCATTCACCAAGGGGTTTATCCCTTTTTTTTCCACTTTCATCAATGCCCCTTAGCTTACCTCAAACTCAAGCTCATCAATGTGGGACTCAAATGCCCATGATAGCATTTTCCTTGTCCAAGGGTATGCACCTTCCTCATCAAATGAAGCCATGGCTAAAATTTGTTCTATTGGCACTAAAGAGTTTCTATAAGTGTGCACACAACACCTTGTTCGAGATCATCAATGTAGCCCATTCCTTGAACTTGTGATGCTTTTGCACTCTTTCTCCCTATGCGTGCAGATTTTGGAAAGCTTACAGCCAAACTGGGATCTCCTCCCATGTTGCCATATTCTTTTTCTATGCTTTCCTCCTCAGCTTCCTTTAGCACCACATCTGCGCTGCATTCAACCTCTTGTTCTACCAGGTCCTTGATGATTTTTTCCACTTCTTTCTTTATGGCCTTGTCTATCTATTCCTTCGTGAGGCTTAGGGTCCTTTTATCTTTTGTAACTTCTTCCCTTCATATACCTTGCCTTGGGTCTCAGCTTCTTCTTCATCCTTCTTCTCCTCATCTCCTTTGTTATACTCATCTCCTTCTTCAGAATCATGTATCTCATAGACAAGATGGTCTTCACCTCCTTCTGGCTCATCATCATCATCATCTCTGTCACTGATGTAGGCATCTAGGTCTTCTGTCTCTTTTGAATCGGCCTCATCCGTCACCTTCTACTTCTTCCTTACTAGGGATTCCAAAGACAGGGATTCTTCTCTTTCTTTTTCTTTGATAGGTGATGTCTTCATTGGTGATTCCTCCTAGGTGAGGGGCTCTTTGTGCTTCGGCACCTCTTCTTTTGGAGTCTTTTCTTTGACTAGATACTTCTTCCTCCACATGTAAGTACTAGGAAAAATGTGTGTCTCTAGAAATCTTATTGTCTATGTGGTTTGAACACTTGGTGCCTTCTGCACTTCTTCTCTTTCCCTCTTTCTAGGCATGGCCTTCTTCCTTCTGTAGGGTCTTCAGGAATGGAGACATCATTCTCCAAGTAAGTGCCTTTTAAAAATTTTTCCTTATGTGTAGATACACCCTTAATGTGGTCCTTCCTGTAATAGGAAACGTTAAATGTTTCATCATTTTTATCTCATGGGAGACATATCTCTCCACATACACACACTTCTTTTGGTAGACCAGCTTACGGAGCAGCTCATAGTGGTCTATATCTACCTCAATAAGGTCAAACCTTAGTCTCTTGGCCTCCTTGAACCAGATTAACTCGACTTGGAAGTATAGCGCAATGAAGGAGAAGGGTAGCTTGCACCACAGACTCATATTCTCATCTGTCAACATAAATATGCCAATGTAGAAGTGTTGGTACACTACAAATTCTGCCTCTCCACTCATGAGTGTGGGAAACTACTCTAAGATCCTCCACTCAAACCCCGAATGTGTCATGCATTTTCTTATACCATTTCTCTAGGTGCGCCTCATGCGCAGTGTCATGGTTTTACAAGTATATTTTGCAAACCTCTTTGCGGGTAAGGGATCCTCTTCTAGATACTCCTAAAAAATTTCCCATCGGGCACTCTAATCTTTGAGAACACAATAGTGAGGAGGAAATTACCAAATAGTATCTTCTCTCCCTCCTACGTGCTACTTATAATTTCATCCACGATGAAAGCAGACAAGTTATAGATTGCTCCTTCAGATATCTTCCAGCATAGATTCATCCATGCCTTGTTCACTTGTGTCCATCGTTCTTGGTCATTGAGCTTGGTGACTAACTATGCGGCCATCCTCATCACTAGGTCTAGTATCTCGGCGATGTCAAAGTATTGCGACCCCTTCTTGTAGTCATATGCGGATACAATCTCCTTAATAGCCTCCTTGTCACTCAGATCATCATCTATACTATCTCCTTCAAAAATGATGCATGTGAACTTTGATATCAGTTGTGTTGTGATGCGCATCTTATGCCCCATGAAATAAAATTGATCCTCATGCACGCACCATGGGATCATTTTTGAAAATTTTCCCTAAACATACCTAAATTGTGTCAGTGCAGAAGATCATCTCGAGAGCTTTCCAACGACTGTAAGAACGCGACAAACGGACATCGAGAGCTCTAGTTATGTCCGGTCAAAGTTCGGTCAACAGGAAAGTCAACTCTAGTCAACTGGTCAATAATGGACCAATCACACTGCGACACGTGGTGAAAAGGAAAAAGGGAGTTGTTTTTTGGTTTTCGATAGATTTTCCTATCGGGAGACGACAAGTGGAATATATACTAATGACCGAGTTAATTATTTCCATACCACATTACATGGGTCGAAATTATATTTACTTGGTAAGTCCATTTTCCAAATGCCACACATATATGCCAAACTGCTATATATTAATGTTTATACATTAGTATCAAAGCCCACATAGTTCTCCTAACTGCCAAATTAACCATGTTATTGCTATGTTTCCACGTGGAGGGGAGAAGGTGGTGAAGCGGTTGTTAGGGTGCAAAGTCATGCGTGGAAATCCACGTGAAGATTAAGGTGGGGGCGGTTATGCTCCAAAGTGGTCCTTTGACCACTATGTTGGCATGGAGGAAGGCTATTTAAAGCCTTAAAACAAACTTTCACCCACAAAATGTGGGATTTACCCACTAAACAATGCCGCCAAATATGGGAATTTATCCCTTATCAAATGCTAAGCCGCTCCAATTGGGATTTTATCCCATTAAAATATGTAAATCCGCCAAAAAAATGATGGGATGGGATTTGATCCCCCGACCTCATCACTCCAAGACAAATCCTCCAACCAACTCACCTAGAGGCTTGGGCGCATTATAAAATGGGTCGCTTCCACTTATACAAGGGGAGCAGTCTCATGTCAAAAAGATAAGGAGCAGTTTCTCGAAAACTCCATTTTTAAAGGCCTTGCATCAGATTGGGACACTTGGAGTAAAAATATGAAATGAAGAAAATTATGAGACGATTCCAAATATGTAAGATTTGAAGTCTTTTGTTGAGTTTTAGCCTATTTTTGGAAGCTTTGAATGCAGTTTTTAACGAGGATCTCAAGACGGCTAGTTGGAAAACACGAATTTCAATGCACTTTGGTCGAATTGTGACTTGGTGTAAACATGAAAATGTTTAGAATTCAGAGATGATCTCAGATATATAATTTTTTTCATATAATTTTTTAAATCTCCATTTGTAGGTGTTTTTATAACACAATTGGGGAGATCACATTGTGAAAACACTGTAGGAGCCACGGATCGTTCTTGGGACAATTTTTGCTATTTTTCAAAGTTCTTGGGACATTGATCAGCTCATTTGTAGGTTTTGATTCATTATTGGTTGTTTTTAAGAGTTATTGTACTTACATTTCAATATTATTAATGGATCGGTTCAATCGAACCCAGGGACGTAGGAATTTCTGAACCCCGTAAACAATCTTGTTTGTTATCTAAATGTTTTCAAGTTTTTCTGATTATTTATTTGCTACACAAGTTTTCCGCACTTCTATGGATGCATAATAATCAGAATTTAATCAATTTTTGGAGTTTAGAATACTTAAAATTGGTTAAGAAAATCACGATCTTTGGAAACTTTTAAAAGTGAAAAAAATACAACACACGTTTTCAATCAAGTTTGGTATCAGAGCAGTTGGATTGCGGATTAGCTTCTAATTGTGTTTGAAAATTTGGCTTCAGTTTCAGTATTGATTTCAATCTTCAGTGTGTAGACATTTTGGGGCTTGTTAATCTTCTTTTGCAGTGTGCAGTTTTGGAAGTACAGGTTGTGTTTGCAGGAACGAGGAATCATGGGCAAGTCATCCAAACAGGAGCAACTGGATGAGCTTGAAGCCATAAACCGCCAACTCCAAGAAGAAAACTCTTTCTTGAGAGCTAATTTTTATTCCTTGGAAGAGGAAATAGTGCGGTTAAAATCTGAGCCACAATCCTCTATAACCAAGAAAGAGGAGTATGTTAACAAGATGCTTGAAGAGAGCAAGAAGTTGATGGGCTTTGTTAAAGAGTTGCAGGAAGAAATACGGACCAAGGATGCCCTCTTGGAAAAGCTGCAACAAGGTGAACACAAGAAGGAAATGCCTTCCAAAGCAGATGCAGGTACTATGACAGAAGAATGCACTGTAAGTTGTTCACATTTTAATTCTTCCTCTCATTCAATTTCAGATGTTCCTTTGGGTCAGTTTGAAAAACACACTAAGGGAATTGGGTCTAAGCTAATGGTTAAGATGGGATTTAATGGAAAGGGCCTTGGTAAAAATGGACAAGGTGATGCTAGCCCAGATCTGGTAGAGGATCAGCCTCGATTTGCAGGTTTGGGTTATTCTAGTGGGAAAATGGAAATTGGAGAAAGTTCCAAGCGGTGAAGGAAGACAAGCTTCCAATGGCCAAGGATCTATGCCACTAGAATTGCAGGATTCTGCCATCAAGAAGAACAATGAAAGGTGTAAGAAAATAGGTAAAAGAGGTAATCAGATTCCACCTCCTTCCACTTACACTAAAAATAGCACTAAGGGAAAATCAAATCCTAAAACTTCTAATACACTCTTTCAGTTGGAAAAATATAGCTTTGGTAGGTAGAAATATGCTTTCCCTTGCACATTTTGTGAAGGTACTAATCATTTTGTTGCATATTGTTGGAAGAGGAAAAATTTGATTAAGAAGTTAATGCCTTTTGTGAATGATAAGGCAGGTGCTAAAGACCAATCTCACCAAGGAAAGGCGAGAAATGGCAAGAATGTTACCTCTCCTAAACAGGGGAATCATTCTCGTAGATAGAGTTCTGAGAATGGTAAAATGGGTAAGACTCCTAAAAATAGGGAAGTTAAATTTTGTTCCCATTGTAATAGGAATGGTCATGATGTTAAGGTTTGTTGGTTTGTTCCTAAACAACAAAATTGGAAAGTTGTTAAAAAGAACAATATTGTAAAACCAACAGTGCTAAACCTAACTAAAACTCATTGTGGTACTGAGAAGGTAAAACAACCAAAACGGAAAAACCCAAGTGATTGGTTGGGAAAAACACTCCTCAACTTTATATTTGCACTACAGTAAATTGTTGATAGTAGGCAAGCAAAAAAAATTTAGAGCTATATTTTAGGGATTCCTGTTGATTGATAAGGATTTGTTCCTAAGTTGATATTTAAGCTTTGAAAATGAATGGAAATAGCTGAAGAGAAGATTTGAGTGATAGGTTCATCATACTCATGTTTTGTTTTCTCATATTGGTTGGTAGTTCCATTGTTGAAAACACTATGCAGGGATAGGCATCAGTAGCATGTCTAAATTTGAAACTTGCAGTTGTAATCAGCATAATCACAAAGTGTCAGTTGAACACTAGCTTCCGTTATAGATGGGTGTTATTATCTGAGTTATTATTTGTGATGGCGATACAATGTTTTGGCATATTCATGTTGATTCAGTTGTTGACTATAGCTATTTTTGGGCGTTGATAGTCTATTATATTCTGATAGTGAATACTTGCGGTTATTCTGATTTGGATGGGCGGTGGGCACTTAGCTAATTGTGTGGGCGATTTAGATGTCTTGTATCTCTACGATCGTGTTATGGAATTATAATTTTTGGTAATCGGCCGTATCACAAAGTGACAGTTGAACACTAGCTTTCCATAATAGAATGGGTGTTATTATATGGTCAATTATTTGTGATGGTATTACAGTGGGGTATGACAGGTTCACGGTTGTGTGTAGAGTTTGAGGGTTGCGAGCGTTTGGTTGAACACTAGCTTAATTGGGTGTTATTATCTGATCGGTTATGTGACTAGCTAATCAACTATTTGCATTTATTTAACCTATAATGTTATTTTGGTTCTTGTATGTGTTTGTCCAATGCAGGAAGAGATAGCATGTTTTTGTGGGTTGATACACAGCTTTTTGTGGACAAAAAGCCTTTCTCAGTGGGGAGGTGTGATCAAGGGATCATTTTTGAAAATTTTCCTAAACATCCCTAAATGGTGTCAGTGCAGAAGATCATCTTGAGAGCTTTCCAACGACTATAAGAACGCAACAAACGGACATCGGGAGCTCTAGTTATGTCCGGTCAAAGTTCGGTCAACAGGAAAGTCAACTCTAGTCAACTAGTCAATAATGGACCAATCACACTGCGACACGTGGTGAAAAGGCAAAAGGGAGTTGTTTGTTGGTTTTCGATCGATTTTCCTATCGGGAGACGACAAGTGGAATATATACTATTGACCGAGTTAATTATTTCCATACCACATTACATGGGTCGAAATTATATTTACTTGGTAAGTCCATTTTCCAAATGCCACACATATATGCCAAACGCTATATATTAATGTTTATACATTAGTATCAAAGCCCACATAATTCTCCTAACTGCCAATTTAACCATGTTATTGCTATGTTTCCACGTGGAGGGAGAAGGTGGTGAAGCGGTTGTTAGGGTGCGCAAAGTCATGCATGGAAATCCACGTGAAGATTAAGGTGGGGGCGATTATGCTCCAAAGTGGTCCTTTGACCACTATGTTGGCAAATGGAGGAAGGCTATTTAAATCCTTAAAACAAACTTTCACCCACAAAAAATGTGGGATTTACCCACTAAACAATGCCACCAAATATGGGAATTTATCCCTTATCAAATGCTAAGCCGCTCCAATTGGGATTGTATCCCATTAAAATATGTAAATCGCCAAAAATGATGGGGATCTGGGATTTGATCCCCCGACCTCATCGCTCCAATACAAATCCTCCAACCAACTCACCTAGAGGCTTTGGCGCATTATAAAATGGGTCGCTTCCACTTATACTGAGGGAGCAGTGTGTGTCAAAAAGGGATAAGGAGCAGTTCTATGAAAACTCCATTTTTAAAGGCCTTGCAATCAGATTGGGACCTCAGAGTAAAAATATGAAATGAAGGAAATTCTGAGAAGATTCCAAAGATGTAAGATTTGAATTTTTTTTTGAGTTTTAGCCTATTTTTGGAAGCTTTGAATGCAGTTTTTAACAGGGATCTTCAAGACAGCTAGTTGGAAAACATGAATTTCAATGCACTTCTGGTCCGAATTGTGACTTGGTGTAAACATGAAAAATGTTCAGAATTCAGAGATGATCTCAGATATATGATTTTTTTCATAGAATGTTTTTAAATATCATTTGTAGGTGTTTTTATAACACAGTTGCAGGGAGATCACATTGTGAAAACACTGTAGGAGCCACGGATCGTTCTTGGGACAATTTCTGCTATTTTTAGAGTTCTTGGGACATTGATCAGCTCATTTGTAGGTTTTGATTCATTATTGGTTGTTTGTAAGAGTTATTGTACTTACATTTCAATATTATTAATGGATCGGTTTAATCTGAACCCGGGGACGTAGGAATTTCTAAACCCCGTAAACAATCTTGTTTGTTATCTGAATGTTTTCAGTTTTTCGATTATTTATTTGCTACACAAGTTTTCCGCACTTCTATGGATGCATAATAATCAGAATTTAATCAATTTGTGGAGTTTAGAATACCAAAAATTGGTTAAGAAAATCATGATCTTTGGAAACTTTAAAAGTGAAAAAATACAACACACGTTTTCATATCAACCACCGATAAAGGCACTCAATCTTGCCAAAGTATGAAAACTCATATAATTGCAATAGTCCGCTTCTTCTCGAATTTGACATTCACCTCATCAATGTAAATGGGAATTCTGTCTGTATCTATTTTTAGTTGGTTGGACCAACTCCAAAGACCATTTCCTTCTTTGTTGTGCTTGTGTGATGATTATAATCACTTACGGACATCTTTTGTAGGTGTGACTCCCATTCCTTTCCTAGCAATACCCCATCTAGGTACTACATTTCAACGTACCATTATTCATTAGTGCTTGTGATGACATCAATTTTCTTTCCCTTGCCCTTTCCCTTTATTTTATTTAGTGAAATGGTTGGTTTTATTATCCAAAATGAGCCCCCTTCTTATTTTGGCTAACTTGCCATCATTCTTTCCTTCCTTCTGCTTCAAATTCAATTTTACACATTTAGAGCACTCAAAAGATTTTGGAAATTGTTTCATCAGATAGGATTTTTCTTCCCCTTTCTAGAAAGGTAAAGAATTCCTCCTAACTCCTTGTATTTTTTGAGTTATGGCTCGGCGGAGTTTGGAGGGAAAATTTGCCAAGGCGGACCCGTGGGAAAAATTTTGGCACTTAGCCTTTTGGCTAAAAAACTCAAGGGAAAATTTCGCCCGAAATCCTACTGAAGGAAACAAATTCTTTGAGGCCCACAACTAAGAAAAATATTCCATGTGTCAAGGTGAAATGATGGGGGTGGAAGGACTTTAAAGTTTTTTGGTGTTTGGTCAAAATTTGTCAAAGGCAAAAATGAAGCGCATCCCCGTCGAGCAATAAAATGATGCCACGTGTCTAGTCGTAGGCGGGAGTGGGCCATCGGAAGGATATTTGTTTTTTTTTCCAAAACCATAAAAGTGCAAAGGTAAAAACTTGAGCCGCACCTCTACGCCGCATCAGAAGGTGCCACGTGTCCACATCAGCAGTGGAGGTTGGGGGCGAAGGATTTTGGGAAATTTTCCCAATTTCGCAAAAGGAGGAAAAAGGAAAGGTTGGGCCCGTGGATCAACCAGAAGATGCCACATGTCATCGAGGAGCAGGTGTGGAGATTTTTTGGGAATTTTTTCCAATTTGAAAAAAAGAGGGAAAAGTTCAAATTTCAGCCCGCGAACCCAATTTTGCCCTAATTTCACCATTTTTGCCCTAAATCTTCAGAGGGGCATATCTTTCGCACCAAAGCTCGGATTTTCATGATTTTGGTATCATTGGAAAGCTGGTGAAATTCTCCACACGATGGACTATTAAATTTCAAATTTTGATAGAGTTTGGTGGGAGAAAATTGAGAAAACGTCTCTAGCATGGAAAAGTTACAGAAAATGACCCCAACCACCAAAATTAATGAAGTATGGGCCTCTTTCTCGCTCTGATGCAAGCAATGTACTTCAAGGTATGGGCTTTTTCATGGAAACCCATCATTTTGCATGCTAATTAAAGTTTCATTTCTTTCATTCTATTCAAGTGATAAAAGCCAGTTTTGGCTCATTTGTAAAAAGTTGTTCATCATTCTTCTCTTCCTTTCCCTTCTTTTCCTCCCCAATTGTCAAAAAATAGAGTTTGAACCTCCTCCCCTACTATGTAATGGAATTTTTGCATCTTACCCATGAAATGATGATTCTATGCAAACTTTTGGAGCAATAAAAAATGTGTTTTGTGATGCATTTGTCCATCCTTGCTCATTTTTGGTTGTTTTCTTCTTTCCTCTCTTCATTACAGGTATTTATGCATGTTTGAATGTTCATTACAGGAGTTTTGAGCCGTGTTCATGGAGTTTTGGAACATTTTTTTGTGAAATCCATCTTTGGTCTGTGATGCACTTGTCCATCCTTCCATTGCTCACCTCTCTTTGTTTCCATGGTAGTTTTGATAGATGATCAGCATTTTCCTTCTCTAGTGTATCACTGTTTTAGTGTAGGCTCTATTTTTCCAGTTTTCTTTCTCTCCCTGTCTCCTTGGAAGTTAGATTAGGATTAGATTAGCTTTCTTACACTAGAATAGCTTATGGCAGGTAGTTTAGGAAGAGGAACCAACCTTCTCTGGAGAGCTTTCCCCATTTTCAAAGGTCCCACACTTTAGGAAAGCTCAATGTTGTGCAATCACACCAAATGACATTACCTTAGAAAAGTAGATCCATAGGTCATTTGGGGGTGCTATGATTTTACACTAACAGTTTCCTTGGTGTCATTCTTTAGTTGGTTTGATCTCAAATAATCCTTCCTCTTGCTCTTCTCTACTACTCTTTCCAATCCCAAAACTCAATCTTAAAAAACACCCTTCTAACTCCGTGCCCTAGCCTCAAAACCCTAACTGGAAAAATCCTTCCACAAGACAACACTTCCTCAACAAATTTTCCCATGCCCGTGTACTCCTTCCACATTGGTTTGTAGATCTACCCTAGTCACACACTTTAGATTTCTCAGATTACTCTTCACACAACTCTTTGGATGCCCTAGTTCAGAAGAGCTTCTTCTTCTTCGTAATCGCAAGGTAAAATAATGATGTGCCCGACTCCTTATTTATAGCTTTTCCTTCTTTCCAACATTAAATGCTATGCCACCTACCACCATACTTAACACTAAATGTGTATTTTTCCACTAAGCTGGCCTTAAGCACCTTTACCCACATGCCACATCCTGCATGAAAAACCCTTTACAACCTTCTGGCACGTAAAAATCCAACCCGATCGAAGACTCTTACATGCGCGTCCACAACACCGAAGGCACTTCTTTTGTCCTTTACATGATTTTTGCCTTTTCCTACCTCATGTTATTCCTACGCTTTTCATCCTTTTTGTACGTGGTTTCTACAAATCCTTTTTGACACCATAATCCAATATCCACCATTTCCTCACATGCTTTCTCCACCTTATGTGCTTTTTTATCCTTCAATTGGGCCATTTACCACAACTTCTACTGTCAGTTCAAACTTGTATTATAGGCCTATACTTTACATCACTCCACCCCACACTAAAATAGATGCATGGTCCTCTACACATACACAACTTTGGGAAAAATAATGTGGTTATCAGTGCACAAGGCACAAAACAAAACAAAAGAGAGGAATAAGCAACAAGAAAGGGAAACACATGAAAAGAAAATGCATAAAGGGAAATTCTAGACTAATTGGCAACACTGCCTTATTACAAACACCAAGAAGACTTATTTATAGTAGGGCTTCAGCCTACTCCCATTGAAGTGACATGGTAACCTCGTCCCATCCAAAGCACTTATAACTAGAAAGCACCCAAATCAAGAATGTATGAGATGATGTAAGGTCCCAAACAATAGAATTTCAACTTCCCAGGATGGCACAAATACTTGGAATCATACAACAACACTAACTACCCAACCTCAAACTTCTTGTTCTTGATATGATGATCATGCCATGCCTTTTGTCTTACTTTTTCTGTCTTCTGACTCCATCTAGAAAGTGATCACCTTTCATATAACTACATCAACTTATCAATTCTTTCTTCCAAAGCACTTGTTCATTAGCTAACCCTCCTATGCACGTTATACACAATGATGGTAACATGAATTCCACTGGTAAAATAGTCCCCATGCTAAACACCAATTGAAATGATGTGGCCTTGTTTAACCTTTTATAGATTGTCATGTATGCCCATAGAATGACTAATACCTTATCATCCCAATCATGTCTTCTAATGTCATAGATATTAGTTAACGTGTGACTTAGTATCTTGTTAAATGCCTCAGTAGTTCCATTTTCTTGAGGGTGATATGGGGTAGTCTTATGATGGGCCACCATAAATTATACTAATAGAACCCTGATTATTTCATTGAGGAAGTGTGTACCCCTATTAATTATTAAACTTAAAGGGAAACCATATCTATTGATCATGTTTTCCCATAAAAATCTAGCAATCGCGTTGTGGTGCAATCCTTTGTAAGTCCGCCTTTGCCCACCATGTCAAGTAATTGGTGAAAGTGATGATATACCATGAATAAGTCCTTTGCACAACTAGTGAAATTGGCCCTACAAAGTTGATTACCAATTTTACAAATGGTTTAGCGCTGGCTATTGGTCGCAAGGGCATTTCATCTATCTTTCTAGCTTTGCCAAGGTGTTGGCAATGGTCACAAGCCTTGCAAAATCAATACAATATTTATAGATGGTTTCTACCATAGCCCAAATGACTAATAAAATATTTCGCTCGTAACATTTCCAAAGAAAGTTTCCTCCTACATTCCCACCATGTGCTTCCTCCATGATTACCACATGCTCATGCTCCAACACGCACGTGCAGAACTTCAACACAACATAATTTATACAGTCTCCACTAATCAACATGTAAGGTGTGGCGCATATTGCTAATTGTTTTCTTTCCGAGCCTTCATCCCTTTCGAGTGCCACACCTATTTTTAAAAACATTGTGATATCTTCCAAATCTGAGGGTACATACCAAAATCTAAACATTTGCGTGTTTGGCATGGTATCCTCAATGCTTTGCGCATCCTCTCCTGATTCAATCCTTGATAAATGGTCAGGCCCTGAATTTCTCTTTCCTGTCTTCACCACCACTATGAACTCAAACTCCTAAAATAGAAGGACCCAATGACATATGTGTCCTTGCATAATGGGTTTGTTGACTAAGTACTTCAATGCTATATAGTCCATGTAGAATATAAATGGTGTCACCAACAGATACTACCTAAACTTATGCAGTACGTAGATCATAGAAAATGCTTCGCGCTCAGTAGTTTTGTATTTTTTCTCTACTGGTGTCAAATTTCTACTTGCAAATTACAAGGGATGATCAACAATTCCTCCCAAAGTTGTGCTAGCACTACTCCCATAGTTGTTCCCGAGGCATCAACATGCACATGGAAATCCTTATCCCAAGAAGGAAAATGTAATATGGGTGTCATGATAAGCCAATCCTTCAAAGTTTTAAATGCCTTCTATTGCTCCTCTCCCCAATGAAAGGAACTTTTTTTTTTAACAATTCTCCCAAGGGCATGGTGATCTTAGCACATCCCTTTATGAACTTCTGTAATAACCCATATGCCCAAGGAATATGTGCATTGCGCTTTGACTAGTAGGCTCCCTAATCCTATGATAATTGTAACTTTAGTGGGATCTACTAACAAACCTTCTTTGCATATAATGTGTCCTAGCAATGTCCCAAAGGAGCAAAGCAAAGACACATTTTTTAATGTTGAGGGATATCCTCAATTGCTGACATCTCTCAAACATCAGCCTTAATTTGTCACAATGGTCTTTTACTAGTCCATACATAGTCCAATAATCTAGGTAAAGTTGAAGAAACTTATGGATGGAGTCCTGAAATGCTTGTACCAAAATGCGCGAGAACACAACAGTGCATTCTTTAATCCAAAGGGCATAACTGTGTAGGCAAAACTTCCCCATTCATTGGAAAAAGTTGTATTTCTCTAGTCTTCCTTTGCAATCCTAACTTGGTGGTACCCTGAGAACCCATCGTGAAAGAGTAGACTTTGCGCCTAGCTACTCCCTCCAAAATTTCTTCAATAAAGGGGGTTGGGAAAGGATCGATGACACATACTGCATTCAGATCCTTGTAGTCAATGTAAATTCTTATCCTACCATCCTTCTTAATATTAATAACCATTGGGCTTATCCATTCTGATTCTTCCATTACCTCAATGATACCAAATGCTATCATTTTTTCTATTTCTTCCTTAACCTATACGCGTAAATTTAGATTCATCCGATAAGGCCTCTTCCGAATCAAGAGTGCACCTTCCTTCAAATTGATCTTCATCTCTCCTAAGGAATGGTGGATGCCTTTGAGTTCATCTTACCCGCATGGGAACAAATCCTATAATTCACATAACAGATCAATTATCTTTGAAACTTCCTTCTCTGACCAATAATATTCGATGATAGCTTGCTTAGGTTACGCCTCTAAACCATTTGATGTCATGTATCCAATTTGAGAACATTTACCTCTACTCCTATGTCAATCAATATGTTACTCAGCAACCAACCATCCATAATTGCATTCAATGTGATCTCCTTGTCATAGTCGAGGCTATGGGGAGGAAGGTTTACATGCAACACCTGCCTCTCATTCTCTATTCCGGCGCATGGTACCTTCTCTTGTAACCATTATCCTAACAAGGGAATGATATTCTCTTGTCTTAACATTTTTCACACTTCTTTTACTTCATCCAGGTCCTTCTGCAGAGCCTCAACATTCCTTCTTTGCTCCTACTACCTGGACTACTCCTTTAGACACTAGATCTCTCCTTGTAAACTTTGAATGACATCCATAGTCTCCTGATATACTTCCTTCTAGTGTACAGAGGTTTAGATACTTCCCATGTACCACTTCCTCTCTTGAAACTAGAGTCCTCTCGCCTTGGTATTTCCATGGCGTGTGCATCCTCTACCTATGTTGTCATCAAACAGGCTCTAACCCTGACTCATGTGCCACTCTTAGCATCCACTGTGCATCAACCTTCTTTATACTTACCATCCCCATGCATTTTTCCTTCCAATACTATTTGTTCATATGCTCATAAAGTTCTGGACACTCTTCGTACTTATGTTTCTTTCCACACCATGAGCATTGTAATAGATTAGGACACTTGTGTTTGTAATGCTCTGTAGATCCACAATTATAATAGGTTCCTCATATGAACTCACTTTGTCCTCCACCGTGGTTATTGCAACCAAGAAATCCTCTGGAAAACCTATTCTACATGTTCCTCCATCTACGCGCCCTTCATAATGATGGTCATCATCCTTAGAACTACTTACAAGGCTAGTCTAGTGCACACCTATATCAATAGCATCATGGATCTGATCAATCAGTCTACAATCCTTGGTATCATAGGTTGTAGAGGTAAATATCTTGCAACAACAAGAAACATTCTTGTGGATTGTGTTGTAGTAGAGGGCACCTACTTGTATCATGATCCCCATGGAAGATCTCATAGTCTACTACCATAACGGACACCGAATTCGAGGGAAACTATCCTTTACATGCCCCTCCACTTCACATTTTGTACACCAAAGCCCACTATGAACCTCATGCACCGAGTCACGCAGACATGACTCTCCAGCTTGCTTTGCCATTACAGAAATTTGAGCCTCCAGAAAAGGGCTAACACTAGTGTTAATGCTCCTAATAGCTTCAGCGCACTAGGCAGCTTATAATGCCTTGTGTGGGTCGATGAAATTATTTTATGATAGATACCTTCTAAATGGTGTTATCAATCCTCCTAAAACCATTGAGCATGCTAAGAAGGATGAATATCATAGGATAGTTTTGACAAGAGAGTCTTGAAACGCGCATCATACTCCCACACACTCTCTGTCATTCCCTGCTAGATCTCCTTTAGAGCACTGATGCTTTTTTGTTCAAACTCTAGGATATAGAGCTCGCTTAAGAAGTCATTTTTCAACACAAAGTGTAGTCTACCACCATCTGATGGGGGTCATACTTCCTATACCAACTATGTGTGCACCCTTGCAACATTGTTGCAAATTGACTTGCCTTCCACTCTAGGGTAGTGATCCCCTTTACACGCCATAGTAACTCACATTTGTGCACATGCTCTACAACATCTTCAATACCCATATAGTCTAGTAAGTGCAAAGAAATCTTGAAAAAAACTTGGGGAGGTGGTTGGGGTCCTTATCCTCCCAATCCGAGCCTTGGTTCCCTCTAGTGTTTCCTCCTCCACTAGATCCACTGGATCCACTAGGTCTTATTCCTCCTAACCCACTAGATCCACCTCTTGTAGTCGAAAAAGGACCAAAAGTGGTTACACCTAGTTTTCCCAGTGTCCCACTAAACTGCGTGCTGGTGGTTTGTGATATTTTCCCACTACCGATTTTATATCTCGTGCCACTCCTAGACATGGTACCCAATCCTTGTGTACTTACACCTTTTCCAAAGATTCCTCCAAATACAAGAATGGCTTGCACAGCCATGGATGTTCCAAACAAGAAATTATATCTCTTAGGCATAGATCGGTCACTTCCACCGATACCAATTGGGTTAACAATACTTCTCCCTTGATCTGGAAAACCAAGCACTAGGGTTTGGTCACCATGTGGGTTTAGATGCGCACCGACATCTCTTCTCTCTTCATGCGATGAAATCTCATCAAAAGTGAAGGTCCCTCTCTCCCATGCTTTCTAAGATGGGGTAGCATAGACTTCTTAGGCTCCATATCCTCTACGTGAACCTCAACTCCTTCCCACAACATCCACCTCCATAGATCCGTCACACTTACAACCTCACATTGTCTAGTTATCTCCCTTTCATGAGCTTCATTATACTTGAGTCGTCTCTCCTCCCTTTCCTTTTCAACCGTAATGTCTGCCATCTTCCTCCACCCTAGCTTCCTCTCCTAGCTCTCTTTAAAAGCTTTAGTCGGACATGGATAATACTTCTAAACTCAAAGTAATGACCAATATATTCATAGCCAAAGGAATAACACACAAAAATGATCCTCTAGGCTCCCTCAAAAACTTGAACTCATCAACTTTTGGGCAAGAATAAGTTGAAATCGCATATTCTAAAGTATAACTGGCTAGTAGCCTCTTCCACCAATGATCAATAGCACGTGTCTAAGTCAAATTTACATCCTACAACCTATGATAGTCATCTTGGGTCCATACGCATAATCTATAGTACTAGCTTGATCTGGATGCATATGCTGAAATTCATTCATATAGTTCTACTGGGAAGCAACAAAATAATGTCTCATACAGCTCATGGTATAGGTTATCTTCTACCCATACATGCACATTAAAATCAGGTCCAGTGTTGAATCTTTGAGAAAACTCGTCCTCCATGCTCTTGAACCATGTTTCAACACTTTCTAAGGTCAAAGTGCTCTGTCATCACACATCACAGGGACAAAGATGCATGCCATTTCTCACAACAACTTTGAAAAGAGGTCCTGCAATAGAACCAAGATGTAGTCATATTTTATACCCTTAGACCAATATTCTAATCCCATGCACATCATCTTATCACCTAGTGAGTGTTGGGCGCTCATCTAAGGCGGCGCGAGCGCCAAGTATCTCCTTTATGTGAGTCTTATGAGAATGCATCATCTTATAACAGATATTTAAATGGAAATGAGCAGAAATAACCATGCCATATCCTAGAATGAGTTATCTTATTACATCCAAAAAAGGGAAATAACAAGCAACATAAGGAAATAGCTCATATAGAAAGGAAATACATTAGTATACTTCCAAACACATAGATGATTTATAACAGAGCATTGTATTCATATTAAGAGATTCAATAACCACATTACAATCCCTTGGGTTCATAACAAACCCCCATATGATAATGCAGAGCCAAGTCATGCATCAGAACTATACCATGTTCATCACATTATAGAGAAAAATGCAAACCCATTCCCCTAAATGTGCCATCATCCCTATATGCTCCTATTCCCAACCCATAGAATCCTCCATTCATTTCTACAGAGCTTTTCCTCTCTTCAACTCTCTCTCTCTTTCTTCTACCAGGAATTTGTATTTATAACCTTAGCACCCACCACCATTCCTTTCAGAAGTTATAAATCAGTCGCCAAGTGTCTAAGTGGTCCTCTATGGGGGCATGTCTTCCCAGATTTGAGCTCTCCACTTCTTGCAATGATGTCTTCTAGATCCTTCTATCATATGCCTAGAATATTCCCTTTTTGATCCACAGTCACCAGGTTGACATCTTATCCACAAGGGTATTGCTTTTCTTGTGTACTTCTTGGGATGTTGAATGTGGCTAAGTACAAAACCTATTTTTCCTTGCGTACACGCTCCATGTGTTCTCCATAAACCCTACCATAACCCTTCCCTACATTCCTTCAACCCGCATGCCCTTCTTCAACTAGGTCTCGCATGCCCACGTGCTTTCTTATAATTAGCTGATATTTTGGGGCCCAATAGGCTTAGTTTAATAGGATACGTCCTCAAAAATATTTGTAGTGCTTGAGAGGGTCCCACGCTAGTGTTATTTTTCATAGTTATCCTCAAGACTCTTATGAAGCATTGGTCTTCGAGTGCCACCTTAATCTTTCTCTTCCTCCTCAGCACCAATCTCATTTCTCACTTCTTCTTCTACTCAAGGAGGAGTACTCTCACACGGCCTTTTACGCCCACCATTGGATTTCATCTCATGCCATGATATAAACCATTGTTATCTTCCTTCTCCTCCTCCTCTTAAATCTCTTCCTCATCGTGTGAAGGGGAGTGGGCTCATCATTTTCTTTATTTTTAACTATGTGCTTCACTTTCAAAGCATCTCTAGAAGCTTAAATTCATTCTCAATATATTTTCCATCAACTAATTTGGGATTAAGGTAAAGGTATACCTTATATGTGCCCAACTTTACCACCCCCGAAGTCATAGAACTTATGCCAATTTCATCAAATATTAATCTCTCAAAGTATGCAAACTTACTTGGATAAACATAAATCTTTTGGAGGGTGTGATATTTGCAATCAACCTTATCGCATCAGAATCTGATTTTGCACGCATGTGAAAACATGTTGACAAAATCTTGAAAGTACCTTGTGGTGAAAGCATAAGGAATATTACACCAAGGGCTCCATGTACCATCCTTCGATCGAAACTCGCTAATGTAGTACTACCGAATGTAGACACTTGTACTTTAATCAATGCACTATTATTCTTAATATTGCACTAACTATTCTACCCCTTACAAATTTACAAAATCTCATCGAGTTAGATCTATTTAACTCCCCTTTTACGACACTTTGTTGGTTGTATTTCCTCTTGTAAACTAATTAAATAGGTTATAATAACCCCTTCTTGGCTAATATCCTCTTCTCTACCACCTCTATTAGCTCCCTGGAGTATCAATCCACTTCGTTGGATTGATTAAGTCTTTTAGAAGCCTTTCAGAAACCTAATTTCTCTCTAAGTAAGATTAATTACCCTCTAAACATGGTTAATTAAATATTAACCATGGTCAATCTCTTCTAAACATAGTCAAATCTCACTTTGACTTGCTAAAAGTGCTTTTTGGACTTTTGCATTTGTCCCACATGCACCCAAATCTCCCACTTTCCCAAATGGAAAACTATAAATAGGGCTAGACCCCTCCCTCATTTCTAAGAATTCTCTCTTCTTCCTAGCACAGATTATAGTATTTTGTTTAGGCTTTAGATTGTAGTTCATTTTCTTCCATTGAGCTATTAGCATTTGCTTTTGTATTTTATAGCACAAATATGGAGTAAAAGGGAAGAACCATTGGCCTTGAAGCCATTAATGGGGAGATCTCTTTCTCTTAAACACAAACTAAATGCTTAGATCCTCTTAGGTTCATTATTTCAAGCTTTCAAAGAATAGAGGTTAGTTTCATTTTCTTAGTTTGCTTGTTTACTTCAAATTAATGTATGCAAAGAAGAAACCCTTTCTCATTTCTTATCAGATGGTCCATTGATCAGCTTGTTCAAATCCTTTGGGGTTTCTTTAGAGATTCTTACCCCAATTCCATGGCTTTTGCAACTTTTCATTGAACACACCGAAAGACTACAAATTGTGCCTAATCATCCACCAAAGTAGGTAAATCCTTGGGTATTCTCAACTTTTGTTCAAAGACCTCATACATGCACTTGTACCAGATCTCCATCCTTTGCTTATAAGTATCACTCATAGTTCCTTCACAAGTATACTTCAAAAACCTTTCTACCAGATACTTCTTTTCATTGGTGAGCTGCCATATTTTATCCTTAGGCCCATCTAGGACCCCAATCTCCACAAATACCATAGATAATAGGATGGTGCCAAATCTGATATTATCTCCTTTGTGCGCCTCCTTAATAATGGTTTCTACTATAAATGCAGACAAGTTATAAATAGTTCCCTCTGCCATTTTCTTCGCAATGTGGAGCCACTTCTTATTCACTTGGCCCCAACACTCTTGGTTATTGAACTTTGTGAGGAGGTGTGCAACAATTTTGATCATGGGATGATCATATAATTTTTAATGTCCATTATGTGCCCTCCCTTTGTGTATGCCAACCCGGTAGAGGTTTCTTCCACACCGACATCGTCATCAAGGTAATTAACAATTTATGTCCCTAAACTCCTCAATCTTATCAATTTTTCTATCAAGGCGCGGTGAGGCACAATCGTCAACCTATAAAATAAAAGAAGTCCTCATGGACTCTGGACATTATCCCTTAGTAAAGTTTCTTTAGCTTTCCAAAATATGGCAACTCGTAAACCTGCAAGACCCCAAATTTCTCTAACATCTTTTTCCCTTCATCATCATAGATGGGTTTTTCATCTTTAGTACTAAAATCTATCTTTGGTACCAGTTCCATGTCCATTTCATCTCTATTTGCCTTAGTGTGGTGATTTTAATCACTTACCTTGCTTTATCTTATATGGGACTCCCAATCTAGCCCCATAATGATCCCTTTGGGTATTGCATCTTAGAAAATTGACACTCGGGTGTGTCTTTGACTTCCACCTCTGGTTCATCCTTCTTCTTGCCTCATGTGGTCACCCTAGGTGTTGTCTTCAATGCCATTATGATTTTTACAATTCTTTCTTGCACTTTCTCAACCTCTATAACTCCAAATCTACATGCCCTAGTGTTACCTAATTACAATTATGTTCTCTTCAAATCCTAGCTCCATGAACTTCCCTTCCACATGCCTTCTACTAGATAAAACATCCTTCTAATAGAGATCTGTTATGGCCATGTCTAAATATCAACCAGATTCGCTACTTTATACAATCGCTCTCACACTTCACACTTGATCGCACTTCAAATCACACTTCACAACTCGAAAACTCAAAATATGCAAGGTAAGAATGAACTTGCATACACCCTTTTATAGATTTTTTAAAAATTCGTATTAATTGCTCCTCACCTACCACTATACTCAGCTTTAATTACATTTTTTTACTTTTTATGCTTTCGTTGCTTTTTCCGCTCCCTAGTCATAACCTTCTAGTGCACCCACTACTTCTTAGCCATAGACCTCCTTACGCATGCCTTCCAAATGCAAAAGTACGTTACACTTTGTGCCTCATATTAAATAGTTTCCCATGCCAATTTCGCCTCACGTTACATTGTGTAAACCTTTCTCCTTATGTGTGGTCTTTAATCGAGAAGTTCTATTCATTCTTCAAATCATTACTACCACCATCCTTCTCATCATTTGTAGCACCTTTCTTTCTAAAGAACCACCACAGGTCATCCACGAGAACACCCCTTCAATTCATAATCAACCTTCAACACAACCAAATTTTACTCCATTGCGCATACTTGAAATCCACCCCACACTAAAAGTATGTGTGGTCCTCTACACATGAACTCAAATAGATAGTAATCAACTTCCTACGCGCAAACATGCTTATTACAACAAAACACAAAACTAAACTGATAAAGCATAGCAATGATGAAAGGAAACACATTAAAATTGAAATATAATTTAAATGGAAATACTTTCTTATTACAAACACCAAGAAGCCTTATTTATAGTAGGGCTTTAACCTACTCCCATTTAAGTAACCGGGTCAAATTTCCATCCAACACCCGCAATTGGCAAGCACTTGATTCAAGTATCTTTTTTATGAGATGATCCCAAGTAATGCACTTTTAATTTCCCTGGGTAGTGTGTAAACTTTGAATCATACTGAAGGACCATCTTCCTAACCTCAAATTTATTATTCCTTAACCGCCTATCATGTTAGGCCTTCTTCCTCGCATTCTTTGTCTTCTTGCTCCATTTGGAAATAGAGCACCTCTAATATAACTACATCAGTTTATCTATGCACTCTTCAATAGATTTTTCATCAACTATTCCTCCTCCTCATGCAATACATAGAGATGGTAACATAAATTCCATAGATAATACATCCTCTGCACCAAACACCAACTGAAAAGGTGTGGCCTTATTTAATTTCTTGTAGGTAGTCATATATGCCCAAAGTACAATGATACTTTATCATCCCAGTCTTTCCTTCCAACATCACATTTGTTTTTTAATGTTTGTCCTAATCTTGTTGAAAGCTTCAGTAATACTATTGACCTATGGGTAATAAGGAGTAGTCTTATGGTGTGCCACCATAAAAGCTTCTGACAAAAATTTTATCATCTTATCAAGAAAATAACTACCCCTGTCACTAGTCAGGCTCAAAGGACATCCATACCTACTAATAATATTTTCCCACATAAATATTGTTATTTTATCCATTGTACAACCCTTTGTAAGTGAAGCTTTTGACCAACTTGTTAGATAATTTTTATAAGTTATGATGTAGCGCATGATATTCCTACGTGCGAGTGGTGAAATAGCACCCATAAAGTCAATTCTCCATTTCTCAAAATGATAAGTGCTTGTAATAGGTCACAACGACATCTCATCGTTGTGTCCAAGATTTCCAAGGCATTGAAAATGGTCACATAACTTGAAATGTTCCTTTGAATCCTTATACAAAGTCTCCCACCAAAGTCCAACCATCATAATCTTGCGTGTGGTGGCATCACCCGTATAATGACCTCCGTAATTCCACCATGAGCTTCTTCCATAATAGCCTCATGCTCATGATCCAAAACACATCGGTGCAAAATTTCATCACGACCTAGCTTGTATAAATCTCCACCAATAAATTGATAAGGTGTTGTGTATATTGCAAGTTTCTTCTTCTCTAATGTCTTCATTCCCTCGTGCACCCACCCGGCGCAAAAACACTACAATGTCCTCTAGTTCTGTGGGTGCATGATTATAATTCAATCTAAATATTTATGCATCTGGCATTGTGTCCTTAATACTTTGTGTGTCCTCACCAAAATTAATCCTTGATAAATGATCAAGCCTTGAATTACTTTTTCCTAGTTTAACAACTATAAACTCAAACTCCTGAAAGAGTATTATCCACCTCCATATGCACCCTTGCAAAATAGGATTGTTGACCAAATGCTTGAGTGCCATATGATTTGTAAAGAAGATAAACAATTTTTCTAACAAGTATTATCTGAATTGGTGTAATGCGTAGATCATGGACAAATCCTCGCGCTTGGTATTTGTATAGTTCTAATCCATGGAAGTCAACTTCCTTCTTGTAAATCAAATGGGGTGGTCCATAATTCCTTCCCCTCGTTGCACCAACATTACATCTATTTCCATCCTAGAAGCATCAACATGCACATGGAAGGGTTTGTCCTATGAAGGAAAACACAAAATAGGTGAAGTGGCCAACTTCTCCTTCGTTGTTTCAAACACTGTTGTTGTGTTTCATACAAATAGAATTTTCCTTTATCCTTCAATAATTCCTCTAAGGGCATGGAAATTTTTACATAACCTTTAATGAACTTCCTATAATAGATCGTATGTCCCAAGAATACCTCACTTTGATTGGTAGGTTCTTCTAAACCCAAGATGATAGCTATCTTGGTTTGGTCTACCATACATAGCTGAATTAAATATCTGGAGCACCCGAGGCAATAATTTGAGTGGAAGCCCTTCTCATAATTTTAGTTAATATTTTTTCCCATCAAGTAGATAAATAAAAGATAACTACATTCTCATATTTTAAAAAAATTCATCATAGGATCATAATAAATAAAAAATTAAATAAATCACTACATATAAATAATAATAATATAATATAAAATCATCATATAAGGATGCAAAATATTCCATGGATTGAAAGAATTAATCGTAGGAGAGACTCAAAATGTAACAAATACATTTTTTTATACAAGGTTGCTTGCAAATCTGATTTATGAATATCAAGTAGGTAATGGGACTCAAACTTGAACAAAGCCCCATTTTTTCATATAGCAATAAAAATAATTATGTATCTCCCATGGTTTTTTAAAGTGGTATTTGGACTAGACCTACCAATTCCTCCATTATAACAATAATAGAAATTTCCCACAAATAAATAGAATTAGAGAATTAAATACTTCTTTACTTCAATTATATCCACCCCTATTGGCTACACAAGTGACATTACTAAAAATAAATTATTTTTTATTATAAATATTACACACTTAAATAATTTGGTGTTACATCAAAGAATGGGTAACAATACCAACAAAATCATATGAGCTCAAAAATATGTCATTTTTTTACTTGTACAAATATTATAGTGCCTTTTTATTTTTATGTGTGAAATTTATGTCACCATATAATAATATCAATAAATTAATTACTATTGAACCTTCTGCTAAATTATTTTGATGTTAAGTTCTAAAAATAACCATTAAGGGGAATATTTATATTTAGGCACCCCCTAATTTCTAGCGCCCAGCGGTTGCATAGTTTTTCTAGGGATTCATCCTCCCTTGTCTACCAATAACCCTTCCTTACAAATAACATGTCCAAGTAAAGTGCCAAAAGGTGTAGCAAAAAAACACTTCTTAATGTTAAGGGAGATGCTTAACTATTTTCATATCTCAGACATAAAAGCCTCAAATTTTCACAATGGTCCTTAACTAAGCCATACAATGTCCAATCATCTAGATACACCTATAAGAACCTATGGATAAATTCTTGAAAAACCTGCACCACAATTCATGATAATATTTTTGGCACATTATTCAATCCAAAGGGCATCATTATATATGCAAAATTCCCCATTCAAGTGGTGAAATTAGTCTTTTTTTATCTTCCTTTGCTATGTGCACCTAATGATACCCGAAAACCCATCTATGAACGAGTATATATTGTGCCCTACAACTTCCTCAAGGATATTTTTCGTGAATGGGGTGAGAAAAGGATCAATAACACATGCATCATTAATTTCTCTATAGTCCACATAAATCCTTATCCTCCCATTCTTATTAATGTTTATGACCATAGGGCTAACCCATTCAGATTCCTCAATGGGCTCAATTATACCATACTTGAGAATCTTATCAATTTCTTCCTTTACGTTCACACATAGATTAGGATTCATCCTGTAAGGCCTCTTCCTAACTGGATGGGTGTCATTTTTAGTTTGATATTCATCTCACTTAAAGAAGGGTGTACTCCTTCAACTCATGATAGCCCTGTGTGGAAATAAGTCCTGAAATTCTCATAGTAATTCAACAATATTTTCCACTTCCTACTTCGACAAGTAGTCACCAATAATGGCCTCCTTAGGTTCTTCATCTATACCAATATTAACCTTCATTGTCTTCATTGGATCATAATACGCGCACTCTTTCTCATCTGCAGAATCTAGTACCTCACATGTGGCTTTAGTGTGGTTGACATCCAGTGTATCCACTTCCTCATCATCGATCATGTACACCAATTTTTCCTTTTATTTTTCCTTCCAAACACATATCATTTCCTCTTCATTTATGTCTTCAAGGTCTAAGAACACCTCAAGATCAAATTCCCCAAATAGTTCCAACATTATCTCTTCAGCCTTCACATTATCTCCCAACATAAGGCACTTCATAATCTATAGTGCTTCATTGATCAAGGTTTAGTAGAAAAATAATCAAAAGTATGAATCATAACTGAGATCATCTCTTGCCAATTAAGACTCTTCTTTTTAACTCTACATAGACATACCATGTGTGTGCATAGCCATGTAAGGTGGAGTAGAACTTATTCACCCAAATTAATGGTGGTAAATCCTCCTTGCCTTACGATCAAGATCTCTCACACTCCTGGGTGTGATGAGAGGTAGAATAATTCCCATGAAATTTACATATTTGAGATGGTACATTTTTCCGTAGGACCCTAGTAGAAAAGGTGATTCTCATTTCTTGCCATTCCAGTAAGTTTCCTCTGTGTGTAGCTCACCGGTGTGATTTTGTCCCATGTAGAGTATAGACCAAAAAAATTATTCTAGCCCCTTTGTTCATCCACTGGGCTTCCATGGTGTGAAAAAATACTTGAGGATTTCTTTTACTAGTCTATCATGGTACACGATTACATCCTAACCACCTTACCATGTGCAGTCTAACCATCCTAGTGACTTGTCCTTTCACTTTATGTCCAACCATTTCATATGCTCTATGATCCCAGTTATCACAAGCAACACTTTTGGTCTCACTTATAGATTGTGCATCTTCCCAATGAAGTACGCCTTCTTTGGATGGTTCCAAATTTTCTGGATCATACATTGAGTGTGCATATATTTTATTAAGCTCCTCCAAGCTTAGTGGTTCAACATAGGGCTCAACTTTATTTTCACAAAGAGGTATAACCACACATTCCTCATCATTCTCAAAGCTGATGTACCTTTTATTAAAGTGTAAATATTTTTATTTGCATAGCACTAAGGTCACCCAAGTAGTGCTAGAAAGTTTTCTGCTTCAAAAGTTACAATACCTCAAAGTCTCCAATAAACTTAGCCCACTGAATATTAATAGAAGTGTCTTTTAGTAACCCGATAGGCATGGCCCTAGTTCTATTTTCCATATACAACACATTCATGGATGACTGCAATTGTGGTCTACCCATTTGATTCCAAGCATCCAGAGTTAGCACATTCACTTCCATGCCAATATCAATGAGAATGTTGTGCAATAACTAACTATAAATTACTACACCAAGTGTAATATATTTGTCAAATTCATGATTTTGAGGTGGTAGATTTTCATGAAGTATCTATATTTCACGCTCGAGTCCCAACGTACAGCACCTTTTCTCGCAACCACTCCCCTAATAATGGAATGATGTTCTCTTATCGCAACATCTTACAAACATCCTTCAATCCATTCACGTCTTCTGCGGGATTTAAACCTTCCTTACATGATCCATGTCATGTGCCTATTCCTTTAAACATTTTATTTCCTTGGAGCACCTTGATAAATTCCACGGTATCCTAATAAACTTTCTTTTGGTGCGCAACATCTAGATACTTTGTATGTATCACTTCTTCCCTTGTAATAGTGGCTTAGTCTTTAACATCTCATTGTTTCGCATGGCCTCGAGCACATAGTCACCATCATAGTATGTAATATAGGATCGGGGTCTTATTTGGCATCCATTGATTAGAAGTAGCATGCTCTACTTTATTGATTAGAAGATTTCCCAAAACTATATGAGCACATGTGACAAACCTTTTAATCCAATAACACTACACACCGAATTGACTTTGTATGGGAAATTATTTTTAGTATTTCCTTCCACTTCATAGTTTGTACACTAGATTCCACTACGTGTTGCATGATTTGAATAAGTATAAAGATTTTCTAGCTGCTTCATCATTGGTGCAATTTGTGCCTCTCAAACGGGCTTACTCCAATATCAACACTTCTAATAGCCTCACCGCATGAGCGGCTTCCAAATCCTCATGTAGGGAAGAACGTGGACGTTTAGAATTAATGTGAGAAATGACAACAAGCTTGCCCCAATATTTGGTAAAAGAACAACGTTATGGGAGAAAAGGATATGGTTCAAGAATTGAATAAGATGGGCTACTTGGAGGTGAGCCACAGGACAAAAGATAAATGGATACTATGATGTGGCCCCAGAATAGAAGGATAAGGGTCTGCTAGGGCATGACCCACACTAGAAGATGATTGGCTACTAAGATGTGGCCCAAGAATAGAAGATGATGGAATACCCAAAGGTGACACATACATAGAATACAAGGGGCTATTTGGACATGCCCTAAGAATATAAGGTAGTGGACTACTCAAAAATGTCCCACAAATAGCATTGGGAAGGCTACTAGAAGGTGACCCACACCTAAACGAAGATGAAGGTCTACTTGGTCTTAACCCCATAAGAGATTTTGATTGAGGAAATATGATAGACAAAGAGTGATTGGGTGATGAGAAGATAGGCCATGGATCAATGCAAGACCTAGGAGTTTCATCACATAATGAAGAATGTGAAGATGGAAGAATAAGAGGAGGATCAATTTGCATTATATAAGGCTCTTCCTTTGTTTCTTGATAAAAGGAATCAACCTTTTCCTCATAATACACAGATGCATCAAAGTCTAAAGATAATCCTTTCTCATTACTTATTAGAGGGATATCTTTATGTTCCCCTATAAATGCCATGATCACTTCTTTGTTGTGAAATAAATCAATCAAGATGGGATGTTGATCATCCACGAGGGTTTTATTGAATGAAAAAGGTTCAATTGGTGTTTAATACTTAGAAGATGTTTGATGATGTTTGATATAAGAAGATGCCTCTAGAGACGAATAAGATGTGGAGTTAGATGTTTTGGGAATATAAGAAGGTGATGTGGACCTACCTATATGATGGTATATCATCTATAAACTAGTAGGATTAAGTCCAAATTCTACAGATTGTGACGCATGGGTCAATTCGGACGTTTTACTAAAAGGACTTTCGGTCACACAAATCTTCAAAGAAGAAATACTTTGGGGGTAATTGATGAAGAAGGTCATGCAAAGAACAGGAGGATCATGATTCAAGAATTACATTGCTTGAATAATAATAAGGGTCTTGCAAAGAAAGAGAGAACCGCAATTCAAGAATTGTATCGTATATTTGATTATAGGGATTTGAAGTCATGTGTATCTTCAAAGGAAGAAGGCGTTGTTGAGGAGATCGATAAAAGGGGTCCTACAAATAAATGGAGGACCACGATGTAGAACTCGTACTAAATGTATGCTTTGAAGAGGGTCGAACAAAGATAGGGATGACCATGAAATAGGAGTCACATTAGATGAATGATGAAGATAATTTGCAGGGACACAAATCTTTAGAGGAGGAGAACGTTATTTAGGTGACTAATAATGGAGGTCCTAAAAATAATGTTAGGATCATGACCTAGGAGTCGAATTAGATGAATCAAAATAGTATTTTGGATCTAAATCATCGAAGAATCAGATGAAATATTTGGATTGTAATCCTCTAAGAAGAGGAAATGTTTGGATTCGAATCATCGAGAAGAATTGGAGGAAGTATTTGGATTAAAATCCTCAGAAGAAGACAAAATATTTAGATTAGAATTAGAAGAAGAGTGGGGGGAACCCAAATAATAATTTGGATCAAAAGTGTCCAAACCATACCACTAACTATGAGATGAAGGTGGGGAACGGGTTACCGAATGCGTTCTCTAATCGCAAAGAACCAAACAAGGTTTGGTCATGATGGGTGTCTTTTGATGTGAACACCGAAAATTTGATTCCTTATTGTCATATGTATAAGGGACCTTGTGATAATCAGTCATTGTTGGCATTGTTTGATACAAATTCCTAGACCTAAATAGTGTGATTGAACTTCTTCAAAGTGAAGAAGGTTTCATGTTGATTTGGGCAGCATAATGACAACCAACTAGACATTTTGTAAAGATGGGGATGTTTGTGTGATTTTACAAAGGGGAACTAAGGAAAACATACATCGTGATGACTCAAGATTGATAATCCAACAAGGTTTGGACAACAATTTTGGAGGTGTAAATGTCAAAGGATTGATCAAAATTTTAGCAACATAAAGGATTACAAAGGAAAGATTTCCAATGTTTGATTGATGCAAAATTTGCTTGATAGGAAAATTTTTGCCAAGGTTTGAAAGATATGTTAAAAAATGACCATGAATTTAGGTAAAAATAAGAAGATCAAGAGGATCAAAGACCCAAAGGATTTTCCTAGAAATGAGTATAAAATGGATAAACGTAAGGAATAATCACACAAGTTCAAAACACAAAGCCAAATTAATGACCAAAGAATAATGAAATCAATGGATAAAAGTGATTGTCCTAAATGAATGAGTCACAAATGACAAACAAGGCATAATCACAAAAAAATTTCTAGGACCAATCAATCAAATGAGATACTTCCTATGTTTTTTTCAAAATGATAGTTGACATTTTAAGATGATCAACAAAATGTCACCACTTATGTCTCGTTAGGAATTAAGAGATAAAATATGCGGAATAGTCCCTTACGAGTAATCACAACATTAGAAACTAATATGCGAAAATATTACAGATCTCAAATAGAAGTGCAGAATAAATAACACAATACAGAGAGACAAGATTTAATGTGGTTCACCCATTTTAGGCTACGTCCACCAAGAATCACTTGCTCATATTTTATTACAAGCCTCTACTCTCTTAATACAATACCCATATCTGTTTGGAGCTATGCTCAACAAACTCTCTGAAATTCACACCGAATTCAAAGTACATCTATAATACATTTGCTTGTCAATCTATCATATGCACAAGACCATATAAATAGACAATTGCTTAAGCGAGTTTGATACAAAACCATTGGTATCAAAACCATGGGCAAAAATCATGGGTATCAAAACAATGGGAAAAAAATCATGGGTATCAAAACAATAGGTCTTGAAAAACCATGGGCCCAAAAACAGCCCATAACAGTTACCCATCACCCATGGGTTAATAAACCACCCATGAAAATTTGCTTGGGGCTTCGCCCGAACCCCTTCGATCGAGGGGGCTTCACCCCCAAACCCCCTAACCCACTCACCAGCGAGCGGGACCGCCATAAAAATACCCAAGTGTAACACATAGAAGGTGTACCACACTCTAACATGAAAACAGGCTCCACAAACATAACAATCTCCCACTTGGAGACTAATTTCCACTGAGCAAGCTTCTTAACCCTTCACTATCATCTGCGAAGGCCAACCAAAGCTGAACATAGCTTTAGTTTATCCCTTGTGACCACCTTGGTCATCATGTCTGCAAGATTCTAACTGGTATGAATCTTCTCCAACTTCAACTTATCTTCTTCCAAAGCTATCCTGATGAAGTGATATCTCAACTGTATATGCTTCATCATGGAGTGGAAAGCAGAGTTCTTAGCTAGGTGTATAGCACTCTGACTATCACTATGCAGCTCACATTCCTTCTTCTTATACCCCAGCTCCTCAAGTAATTGTTGTAACCAAATCATCTCTTTGCTTGCCTCGTGGCAGCAACATACTCAAACCTCTATGGTTGATAAAGCCACCACTTCGTAGTCGTGAAATCTAGCTCACTGTTGTCCCACCTATAGTGTAAATATAACCTGTCATGCTCCTCCTGCTGTCAACATCTCCAGCCATGTCTGAATCTACATAACCACGTAAAGTGGTGTCTGATCCACTGTAGCACAAAATTGTCCCCATGGTCCCTCTCAAATACCGAAGGATCCACTTTACTGCTTACCAATGCTCTTTACCTGGATCACTCATAAATCTACTCACACGGCTCTCCCCTTTGGATGGGCAATATCAAAGCCTAGTGCAGACCATAGCATACATCAAATCGCCAACCGTTGATGAGTAAGGTACTATGGACATCTCGGTTTCTTTCTGCGCTCTCTGTCTTGGGACACTGCTCCTTTGATAACTTAAAATGGCCTGCCAAAGGAGTCCCAACTGGTTTAGCATCCTGCATGTTAAACCTATCAAATACCTTCTTAATGTACTCTTCCTGAGATAAAGTTAGCTTTCGTTCCTTCCTATCTCGAGTTATCCTCATACCAAGGATTTGTCTGGCTACCCCCAAATCCTTCATATCAAAGGATTCATTTAGCTGTTTCTTGAGTACTTTTATTTCTTGCATGTTTTTACCTACAACCAACATGTCATCGACATACAAACATAGGATAATATAACTTCCATCCTCAAATTTCTTTGTATACACGTAATGGTCATAATGACATCTAATATAACCTTGCTCCATCATGAAGCTATCAAACTTCTTATACCATTTACGTGGAAACACCATACAAGCTCTTCTTCATTTTGCACACCATATCCTCTTTACCTTTGACTTCATATCCTTCTAGCTACTGCATATATAGCTCCTCCTCCAAATCACCATGGAGAAATGTAGACTTTACATCTAACTGTTCTAAGTGCAAGTCTTATGTTGCCACTATTCCAAGAATAGTTTTGATAGAAGTCATTTTTACTACAGGAGAAAAATCTCATCAAAATCTATACTTTGTTTATGTGCAAACCCCTTGACCACCAATTGGACCTTATATCTTTTCTTTCCTCCTTCTTTGTCTTTAACTCTATACACCCACTTGTTCTCGCAATGCTCTTTTTCCTTTCAAAGTAGCTTCACCAAATCCCAAGTCTGGTTCTCCATGAGAGACTTATGCTCCTCATCCATGGCTTGCTCCCACTTCTTCCTAGCATCTACTTGCATTGCTTCATCAAAGATCTCTAGCTCTCCACTATCAGTGAGTAATAAATAATAAAGAGAAGGAGAAAAATGTTCAGGTTCTCTTCTTACCCTAGAAGACCTCCTCAATATAGGAGTTTGGGGTTCTGTTGCTGAGGCGTTCTCGAACCGATTCATGTGTCACTTTCCCATCCGAAAGATCCTCTACCACTACATATTCTTTCTTGGATTCTTCCCTGTTTTCATGTAACTACTGCTTATACATGACTTTCTCATTAAAGACCACATCCCTAGATCGAATGATTTTCTTGTCCTTAATACTCCAACATTTATATCTAAAGTCATCACCACCATAACCAATGAAAGTACATTTTTCTGATTTAGCCTCTAGCTTGGTCCTATCATCCTTGTCTATATGAACAAACACCTCACATCCAAAGACTCTAAGAAATGAATAATCAACTTTCTTACCATACCAAGCCTCCTCAGGTATGCCTCCATCCAAGGCACTTGAGGGTCCTCTATTTATCAAGTACATAGTTGTGCTCACCGCTTCTACCCAAAAAGAAAGAGGCAAGTCTTGCATGTATCCTCATGCTCCTAGCAT
This sequence comes from Taxus wallichiana var. yunnanensis, assembly GCA_018340775.1. NCBI lineage: Eukaryota > Viridiplantae > Streptophyta > Pinopsida > Cupressales > Taxaceae > Taxus > Taxus wallichiana. The sequence continues at coordinate 481,397,191 of CM031234.1, forward strand.
GTTCCATTATTGTTCTGTTCATCCTTTCTGATACCCCATTCTGATGTGGACTTCCTGGAACCATTTTTTTCCTGTGTATTCCATTCTTAGAACAATAATCATCAAATTCATTACTGCAATACTCCCCTCCATTATCTAACCTAAGACATTTTAACTTAAGACCTGTTTCATTCTCTACCAAGGCTTTCCATTTAACAAAAGTATCAAATACATCAGATTTTTTTCTAATAAAATAAACCCAAACTTTCCTTGTTGCATCATCAATAAAAGTAACATAATAACTTGAACCCCCAAGAGATGATACCTGAGCCGGCCCCCACACATCAGAATGTACTAGCTCTAGCTTACTCTCTTTCTTCGTAGGTCCAACCTTGAGAAACCTTACTCGCTTTTGTTTCCCATATATGCAGTTCTCACAGAAATCCAAGCTTGTTTCAAAAGATATCTAGGAAAATTCTTCTTTATGATGTCCATGCCCTTATGGCTCATATGGTGAGCCTATAGTGCCATAATGTTGTATTTACATCTAAAGCCATAAGATTACAATCATTAGTACTATCGGTGAATAAATACAAGGTTCAAACTTTCTTACCTCTTGCCACCACAAGAGCACCCTTGGTAACCTTCCAAGAGTCATTTGTAAATATCACAATACAACCATCACCTCCCAATTTTCCCTGATATCAAATTTTTCCTTAATGTAGGCACATGTCTAACATCCTTCAATAGCCATGTATTCCCATTCTCGCATCTTAACTCGAATGTAACCTTTTCCAACTATACCGCAAGGCTCGTCATCACTAAGAAAAATATGCCCAAAATCCCCTTGAACATAATCAACAAAATAATGTCTATGTGGAGTAGCATCAAAGAAGCCCCCGAATCTAAAACCCAAGATTCAGTAATATTATGCAAAGAAAGAATCAAAGCATCCTGACATACATTACCCGATGCCACATTTTCCTCCTTGTTTTCTTCCTATTGTTTCTTCTTGTCTCAAAGCTCCCAATAGTCCTTTGCATGCCCAGACTTTCCACAGTTCCAACATACAATCTTGCTCTTGGATTTTGACCTTGCTCGATCTTTTGATTTTCCACAGTTTCCTCTATTCTTGTCTCCTCTAGTTTACACATCATCAAATCATTCCCTAAAGTAGAAGATTCCCCAGAGCTTTTTCTTCGCATTTCCTCACTTAGAATCACCCCTACAACATCCTCAAACTTCAACTTCGAGTTAGCTGGAACCGAGTTGCTTACCACCATTACCAGGCTATTCCAACTTTTAGGTAAAGAGCACAGAATTAATAAAGCCCTAACTTCTTCATCAAATTCTATTATAACCGAAGCTAGCATATTCACAACCATATTGAAATCATTTAAATGATCTGTTACTAAACTATTCTTAGACATCTTCATATTAAACAACTTTTTCATTAAAAATATCTTGTTAGAGGTAGAGGGTTTTTCATACAACTTCCCTAATGCATCCATTAGATCTTTTGTCGTCTTTTCCTTTGAAACATTAAATAATACCAAAGATGCAAGACACAACCAGATCATTCCAAGTGCCTTCCGATCCAACAAATCCCATTCCGTATCTATCATACTCGAGGATTTGTTCACCTTCTCAAACAGCGGAGTATAAAGATCCTTCTGATAAAGGTAATCTTCCATCTGCATCTTCCAAAGACTGAAATTCTTCTTGTTGAATTAATCAACCCTAGATCTTCCATCATCTGCCATAGCTCCCACTCAAGCTAAAAACTTTCCCGTGATTCAACACTTCAAGCAAAGCAAACCAAACCAAAGCTCGATACCAATTGTTAGGAAATAAGAGATAAAATATGCGGAATAATCCCTTACGTAATCACAACAAAGAGAAACTAATATGCAAAAACTATTACAGATCTCAAATAAAAGTGTAGAATAAATAACACAACATAGAGAGACAAGATTTAACGTGGTTCACCCAATTTAGGCTACGTACACCAAGAATCAATTGCTCGTATTTTATTACAAGCCTCCACTCTCTCAATACAATACCTGCGAGATCCGTTTGGAGCTATGATCAACAAACTCTACGAATTCACACTGAATTCAAAGCACATCTGTAATACATTTTCTTTTCAATCTATCATATGCACAAGACCATATAAATAGACAATTACGTAAGCACTTTGATACAAAACCGTGGGTATCAAAACAATGGGAAAAACCGTGGGTATCAAAACAATGGGTATCGAAAAACCATGGGCCCAAAAACAACCCATGATGGTTATCCATTACCCATGGGTTAATAAACCACCCATGAAAATTTACTTCGAGGGCTTCACCCCTGAACCCCCTCAATCGGGGCTTCACCCCCTAAACCCCCGACCCACTCACCAAATGAGCGGGACCACCGTAAAAATACCCGAGTGTAACACATAGAATGTGTACCACACTCTAACATGAAAACAGCTCCACAAGCATAATAATGTCAAGTTCAAAGAAATGAACAAGGCGTAAGTAACAACAAGGATTTGATACGTTTCCCAAACAAAGTATACTAAGAGTGAGCTTGAATCTAATCAAGACCTATATCCTAAAAAGTGGAAGTTATGACTATGAACAATGCAACAATACCAATAAGATATGTTAACCAAAATTTTAAGGAAAATTAAGGTATTGATATCAAAATGATATTGATATGACACGCACAAAGGTAACAACAACACTCTTCAAAATTGAGGTAATGTTTGAGAGAAAACTAATGCCAAAGTATACCAAGGAAATGTCACAATGCGAGTAGCGTAACGTCGCAATCTAGACACTTATGCCAAGTTTATGAAAAACAAGACGTAAGTATCAAAATTGTGACAATAAGATACAAGCAAGATAACAATTCAAAGGAGAAACAAGTGATGAAACAAGCCTAACTACAATTGACGATATTGACTTGGGTATCAAGATAAAAAAGGCTACCAATGATATGAAAACATGTCCACACACTTTAGACATTTAACAACCCATCCACAAACATGGATGGGCGTAAAGATACAAAAGTGGCAAAAATAATCAATTGATAATGTAAAGGTATTCACTCTTCTTTTGATCAACAAAGTGTCAAAATAAAGTGAAGGAAGTAGATCAATTAGGGGTGAAAAATGTTGGCCTCACTTTGGTAGAGTTTCGCCTTGCCTTAGGGAGAGTTAAAAACTAAGCAAAAGTAACGCTTCACACGTTTCATGATGAACAATGGCTCTCAACTCAAATTAGTTTTGAAATGGTCAAAGTTGGATCCTATTTAAAGATATCTTCCTAGGTAGTTCACTCAACTAGGTGTCAAAATTTATCTAAGAGTGAGCTCTATTTACCAAGAAAATTCACGTTGACTAATTCTTAGAGTATCTCGGCTTTACTTTACCCCCTTCAAGCACAGTGGGCAATAAATGCGTCCATCATGTACTCTCATTGGGGTTGTGATATGGATAACTTTGACACTAAATCTCATAAATGGTAAAACTAGTCAAGTAGGTTGTGTGGAGCACTTCCCATTTCTTCCACAAGGTTCCCTCTTGCATGGACTACTTTAGGGTTCCTAGAACCACCCCCATTATTTGTAGCTTAAGGTGTTATGCCAAAGGGGTTATGTTCTAGTTGAGTGGATAGGGACGTACCCTTTTCCAAAACCTGCAAATACAAAGTGTGATGTTTGTGGTGTGTTTTTTATCTTGTTTATCTTAATGTGGTTTAGTTGAACTTTTTTGGCAACCTGTTAGGAACATGTTAGAAATTTGTGTAGATTCCTTTCTTTCGCAAGCATCTTTAGGTCATGCACACAAGCGTTAGTAGTTCTCCAAGAAAAACACATTATTTAAAAGAGGATTAAGAGTTGATTTGGATTCTCAAGATCATCCAAAGATGTAAGAGAATAACATACACAAAAATAATCCAACTAAAAAGTAAAGGAAAACTTTGCAATTAATGAACCATACAAAAATCTTGATAAATGTTCATTCCTTAAACCAAAAATGAAAGATGAAGTTTCCAATTAACCAAATGTTAGAAAATGAAGACTAAAGTTACTTTTGATTCTCAAGATCACCCTAAGGTGCAAGAGAAGAGCATACACAAAATTTAGCCCAACTAGATAGAAATGGAAAACTTCAAATCAAAGGACCATAAAAAAAATGCTTTGTAAAAGGTTCATTCCCTTAAGCAAAATGAATAATCAAATTTTCAAGTTAATCCAAATGTTAAAAAGATAGAGATAAAAAAATTAATTCTCAAGATCACCAAAAGGTGCAAGAGAAGATCATACACAAGATTTGGTCTAAATCAAGTAAAGCATGGAAATACAACATTCATCAAAACATTAGACATATTAGAAAATGACTTGTTTTACAATAAAGGGAAAACCTACATATTCTATAAGTATAAATCCCAAATTTATGTTTTCATTTCATAATTAACTTCAATACCTTTTCAACACAAAAAAATAGAGTCATTTTGAGTTTGGGAGTAAATGTTATGTCCTTTGGAAGATGGGTTACGCATATGCTCTTGTGCTCATGGGTATGCACTTGACATGCACTCAAAAAATGTCAAAACAAATAGTCCCTTAATTTGCAAAATGATCTAATTTTTCCAACCAAGATTCAATTTTGACAACAATCCATCACATTAATATATAAATAGAAGACTCAATGCTATCAAGCATTAACATTCATGACCAAAAACATAACATTTTTCAAGAAATTGACAAAACTAACATATAGAATGTTGAAAAAGTAAGCTCTAAAAATGAAAAAATGATGAAATCTTGAAATTTTCTCACCAAGATTTAGTTTTGACAACAACCCCCACATTAATATGTAAATAGAAGACTCAACACTATCAAACACTAACCTACATGCTCGAGAATTTAAGATTTTCAAGAAATTGACAAAACTAGCATGTAGAATGTTGAAAAAGTAAGCTCTAAAAATGAAAACATGGAGAAATCTTTAAATTTTTCCATCAATTCCAATTTTCACATCACTTCACCTCTTTTATACCTACAAGGAAGACTCGACACATGCAAACTCAACAAAACAAGTTAAGAAAAACAAGTTATGTCAATATATGCAAAAAGAGGGTTAGTAACCAAAATTGAAACTACAAAAACTTGAAATTAAGTGCAAAGGACAATGGAGTAACTCCCACCATGCGTGCCAAATGTGCTCATGTTTTATTAACTAAGCTATAAATTTAAACTAATATCTACATAGCTTCAAAATCAAATGTTAATTAAACAATAAACCATCAAGATAAGAGCTTAAAGGAAATGCTTCTTCAATGCATAAATGAAACTACATGCTAAGTTATTTCCTGCTCTCTATAATTTCTGACTTAAACTATGAACCTATGAAGAATATAAGCAATCAAAGTAGATTGTTTCTTGATCTCAAGGATTGAGAATGGAATCTCACCAAGAATCGCTACAAGGCCATTTGGATCTTCCCATATTACTCAATTTTGAGTGAAAGGATGTAAGATGGAGAAGCTATTTGTAACAATGGAGAATGGCTCAAGATCAAAATGCTTTTAGTTTGCACTATTCAAAGTATGGTGTAAGAAGAAAGGTAAGAAGGAGGGTTCTTTATATAGCTTGTATGAAGAGGCGAGGCTAGCAAATTGATGAATGTGGGATAAAGGTAAAACAAGATCGGGAATGGATAAGGTTACTTTATAAAAGGTAATCTTGATTTAGAAGAGTTTAATTTGTCATTAGTAAGTCATGGGAGTTACGGGATATTTTAATTAATCAAAAGTGATTAATTAATAGGTAGATGCAAGCTTATAGAAGCTAATTAGAGGAAAATTAGTATGATTTGGGAGATGTAAGAGAGGAATTTGATCCAATAAATGGTAATTTATTGATTTAGAGTTACGAGCGTAATTAATTAATAATAATTAATTAACCCAAGTAGAAGCGAGATACTAATTAACGAAAGGTCATTAATCGACATCCTTAATGATAGGAAGGATAATTAATTAACGAAAGTTCGTTAATTAACAAATATGAAGATGAATGTTAGCTAATTAGCGTAAAAGCACTAATTATTATGGAAATGACGAGAAAGAGGATAATTAGTGAAATCTTAGCATTAAATCTTGTGTAAGTGGATTTTAGGTGTCTACAGAGAGAAGTAGATGTTCGGATCCTCGTCTTCCATGAGAGCTTTAAATCCTTCGTGATCCATCTCTTCCCTTAATGCCATCTACTCAGAACTTCTCTCGCTATCTCCCTTTCCCTCCCTTCATTATATCTAAGTCATCTTTCCTCTCTCTCTATTGCTTCCACCAATTCTTCCATCTTCACCACACTTACTCCTACCCCGCCATGCGGTGGGAATTTAGCTAACCATAAGCATGTGCTCTAAATCTAGCTCTATCATCAAGATTTTTATCATTAAAGTTATAGTGTACAAATTAGATCCTTTGGGTTCACGCAAGAACCGGATCTCGGCTTCTTCAAGACACATATATAGAAATAGCGTACTCTAAAATGTAAATGTGCAATACTCCATCCCACTAATGATCTACAACTCTAGTCTACTCCAAATCAGCATTAATAAGAATTTGGTAATCTTTCTGCATCCAAGGTCTTGACCTATAACTCCAGCACTTCCCTATTTCATATGCTAACAGCGACATGTATAACTCTACTAGAAATAAACAAAGCAACATCTCATTGAGCGCATCATACACATTTTCTTCCACCCATCTATGCGCAATGAAATCAGGTCCAATGTTATATCTCTATGCAAACCGGTCTTGTTCGTCATTTATCCACCCTTCAATACTCGCTAAGTTAATCTATATGTCATCTACAAGTAACATCCTTTAAAACAGCTTGAAAAGAGGTCTTGGTAACGGAACCAAAAATGTAGTCACTTATTTATACCCAATTACCTAGGTGCATTGGCACTTCATTCAACATATCTCGAACACTCACTCGAAGTGCACGAGGATAATAGGTACCTCCTTTGTGTAGTCTTGTCAAGATGTTAGCATGCATATTCATATTTATCATTATCCAACATATAATTAAGCACATATCATTACAGATATCATAAAGAAACACACGTAATAAGGAAACATAACAGATCAAATCATTACTAAGATCAATTTTACCATACAAGCACCATGTTCAAAACTATCAATTACTAGAATCCAACAACAATACTCCCTTAATAACTAGAAAGATAGATTGCATATCATAAGGTTTGAAAGACATAGCAAAGTAATCACAAGAAATTCACACGCACCAAGTATATAAGTTCAAAGCATAACTCAATTACATCACACACACTCATCCTAATACTTGGTGTCCAAAAATATGTAGATCATTACATAGTTATAGTGGTGGGTAATTTCCCTTCACCGCCTATGCATCTCAAAATAGATTGGATGCTAATAATAGTCATGCTTATATACAAAAGTAGTAATAAAGCATGCATACTTTTACAAGAGACTAATAATAGATTAATCTATAAATAAAATCTACTTTAATCATATTATTAGTGCGGTCTATGAATGATATTTGATCTCCAATTTGATCCCAAATTATCCCTTTCTTAGTTGCGAAGTCTTCTAACTTTAATATTTTCTTGGACCACACTCCAATTTCTTTTCCTATTTCTATCCCGCAACATGCAAAATTGGCTAAGTCTTGAGATTTGCTCTTCGGCGCATGCCTCTTTAACCGCCCTTGCACGTGATTCTATGCCCCACTTGCACACTTTTAACTCTCTATGCATGCTTTCCAAATACTTATTCAATTTTCATCAACCCAAAAAATTATTTGCATTATGTGGAGTATTATTTGGGTTGCACATTAAAGAAATGTATTGTTGGTAAACCATGCAGTACAATGTTGGATTATGTTGAGTACACTAGTCCTTTGTGTAATGTTTGTGGAGTGCACAAAAGAACTACATAATGTTTCATCTAATGTGCAATGATCTATGCCTAATATTGTATGCAAAATCTTATTTGATCCATGAACTTAGAATAATTGAAAGTGTGAAGGAAAAAGTTTCAAAGACAAATTTAAGACTTGGTTACAAAGAAGAGATCAATATCCAAGATATTTGTACATAATTTTACTAAAGTGAACGGTGTTTTTAGATTTTTGGAGTAGGTGAGTCTCGGTTGTCTATTCAAAATTTATAGTCTACCACAACTACCGAGTAAAACATACTACGATTCTAACCAAAAGGTACAATTCTTGTAGAATTTTCTCAATCACACATTTCTTTTGAGATCCTAGTCACCTTATTATATGATGGACTAGGCCTAAAATTTCAAATTATCTATGCATGTTGACTCATAATTTATTTACTGTTTCAACTTTTAGTACTTATATTTACACCTAAATATCGATTGTGGTGGAAGTGTTCTTGAATATGATATTTTGAACCCATAAAAATCCACCAACATAATTTATAGATTCACTTTAAAATGCTTTTTGATGGACATATATGTCCTTCCATATTTATTGTGTTTTATATTAAAATATATTAATAATAAATAAATATTGTTGTTTGTAATTTTTATAACATCTACATGTCTCAATTTTTTTACAATAATTACACCGACGTGAGACGTTGTCTAAATGAGAAATGCCTTGCCCTTCTAAAATTTTCCAGAGGATCAACGATGTGGGATTGAAATTTCATATTATACATTGAAATATAATGGCTCTCCCTCCCGCTTTGAGTTGCATGTCATCCTCTCGCTACCAAAGATGCACCTTCTGTTTAAGCTCTCCACACACTGTGATCGCATCCTCTCACCAAACCATAACCTATCAAGGCATGGTGATTCGTTCACTTCAAAATAAGATTCATTCACTTCTTCGCTCGAACAGCATACATTTTTGTAGCCACTAGAAAAATTGACGGACTTCGTATAGAGGCAACTAACTCCCACTAGATATTTGGTGGTGACAAAATCGATCTGATCAAATCATCTATCTTAAATGTAGTTGTTTCCGGTGGTTTAGGAATTGTATGGATTTTTCATTTCTGATCTGCTACTAGAAATTCAAAAACACATACACACAAGGAGATTATAAATTGGAGTTGTAGAACAAGTATTTATTGTTTAAATTAATAGATTGGCGTATCAACCATTATGTGGGAGTGATCCTTCCCTGATTAGTATGATTTTCTCTCACATGACTCGATCGCTTGCCTTCGTACATAATCCGCTATGCTTGGCGGTTGCATCTTTATTCTCGCTGCATAATTTAGTTTTTTCTTTCAAATTACAATACTGTAAAAACTTGCAAAATAGAATATTGTGTTTAGCTTACTTAGATATGGCTCCCATGGTTGACGTGGTACCGATTATGAGCTTCATGATACCTTTCTTTTAAACCACTTCAACGATTCCTTTGGAAATGTCATCTTTCGAACTACCAAAGGCTCTTCTTTTTCTATTGTAATATAATGTGCAAATTCGGATGGTGAACAATATTATATTGCATCAGCACCCTTTTATCTTCCTAGAGGGTAGAGGGATTCGTACCTTGGCTCAATCGTAAATATCCACATATTCTTTTTCAAGATGGAATCCCATGGTTGTTCATCACTTAAAAATCCATCTTTCATAGCTAACCCCTGTAAACTATAGTTTTTTCTTCATAAAAGGAGGATATCTTTCTCTATAGTCTTGTCCATGGCCAAAAATTCCAAAAAAAAATTCAAAAAGAAATATATGGGACTTTCAAATTAAAAACTCCTTACGTCAAAGTTCTCACAAAAATATGACTCCCTCAAAAGGACATGTAATCTTTCTATCTTGATGTTATAACTAGACTACTCCCTCGAAGGGAAGCTATACAAAGCTAGCCACACTGTACATAGTCTATCACAAAAAAAGAATACTCTTCCTAAAAAAATGAAATAAAAATATTCTGAATCTTCCCACATTGATTAGCTTCACGAAGACCTCAAGGATATATTCTACTCATCCCACATAGACTTCCCACATCGATCAGTCTATAAAAACAAAAGCAAAAAGAAAAAGCTAACTTTTTCATCATGGACTTACCTATTTTGATCTCGGGTCTCTTGCCAAAAAGGCATGCTATCACGCATCAGATTACGCTAAACCAACCTTCTTTCACCTCACCGCCTTTCCTTTCTAACCTTCCACCTACTCAAGGGATGTGCCACAAATGTGACATTTCGTGATCATGTGACCTTCTTCACCCATAGAACAGTTAATCATGCAATGCCTTTTAGGGTCTTTCGTTCATAAGCCAATTTTTGGTATTTTAGGGTCTTTTGTTCATAAGCCAATTTTGGTATGATAAACTCATCAGGGTTTTTATCAATCAGGTGACACTTTTATCTCCTCTAACCATTCACCTCTTTTCTTACTTCTTGATCCTCATTTACAGGACTAGACCTTCGACACCTACATGTTAGGAATTATTTTTCCACCAAAATCACCCGTATCTATTTATTATAGACTCAACCATGCCTAAACAACCTAAACTCAACCATTCCTTAATGACCTAGACTTAACCATGCCTAAATGACCTAAAATCTACCATGCCTAACTGACTTAGACTCAATCATGCCTAAAACCAACAAACCCATTCTTCTATCTCATTTTATTCTTCCCTAGCTTATGGAAGAACTACATCGCCTAAAGCCCCTTTTCATCGAGGATATATAGGTAGCACTCGAGGGCTTGGGGCCATTGAAGGTTAGCTTAGAAACTCTTTCCCTAACCAATTTTCCCCCTTTATATTCACATTTTACCTTAGTTTCCATTTTACACAAAACTTGTAAATTACATAATCATAAAAATATACATATTTACCATTTTATAACATCACCATATCATACATCACTCATTTCACATTTCCATGATATCAAACATTTGGAAATTTACACCACAACATACATATACATCATCATTTATTTTTAATACTACCAATAACTTGGAAATTAAATTAAACCCAAACACATGACCAAATCATGCCTAAATCACCTAAACTCCATCATGCCTAAATCACCTAAACTCCATCATGCCTACATGACCTCGACTCAATCATGCCTAACTCACCTAGACTCCACCATGCCTATACCTAACTCAATCATGCCTAAACCACCTAGACTCCATCATGCCTAATCGACCTAAACTCAATTGTGCCTACATGACCTTGACTCAATCATGCCTACTTCACCTAGTTTCCATCAATACACAATAACAATGGAAATTAAAACAAGTACATCAAAAACAATTATCTTACAATGATCATATCAAGTGACTAATCGTCACCCCACCTAGTATCCTCCTAACTAGTCTCACTTGTCTCCTCCTCCCCACCTGTCACCTTCCTTATCAAGCATCTCTACACCCACTATGGGTGTCGGTCTGGTCTCCTCCTAGCCCTCACCTAGGCCTAACCTTTGAGAACTTGTAACCTATCCCCTCGGCCCCGCCCATGGGCTCAACAGCCCCATGTACTCCATGAACTATGATTCTTGGATCTCTTATACTCACTAGCTTCTTGTTGGGATCTGTACTCAGCATATGAAGGGACATTTATACTGGGTCATCACGTGATCTGATAGTAAGAAGCCTCGTTCAGGGCATCCCTAAACCTGACCATCAACACAGTCTATGGTGGTGCCATGGGTCTCACTACAACTTGTGAACTTTTCACTACTAACAATGGCATTGCCCCTATCCTAATGCCTCGCCCTATTTCTGTGCAACGGGACTCTGTACTGGTGTAAGATCCTATAATATGGGACCCTATTTCTGGACCTGTGGGGGTACCTATACATGTGTTATTACCTAGGCTTATAAGGCCACAACCTATGCTTGTGCAGTGGCTAGCTGACCCTATAACCCTGTCACCTACGCCTATAGGGTGGCTACCTATCCACCATCCCCATCTCCACCCTGTGCGGTGTGTTTTCCTTGTCTTACCTAGCCTACGGCCATCACCTGAACCTATAAAATGGCTACATGTGCCTCTGACCCTATGAGTTGTCTTTATGACATTTTAATATCTACCTAAAGGATGGCCACCACGACCGTTAAAGTATCCCTCTACACTATGATAGTGGTTGAATCTAGTTTCAGCCTCGGCGGTGCCGCCCATATTGGGCCACCCCCACTTGTTGTATCCATCAGTGACCCCTACGTCATCAATCCACCTATCTCATGCCTGCTCCTCCTATCCTATAGGAACACTTGGGCATGGTGGAGACATGGGTCTCTCCACATCATCTCTGCGGTATTGTGGAAAAGGTGGGGGTACATCTTGTTGTAGCCCAAACTATCATCTAACCCTGTCCACGGGAATCATCTCATGTTCCTCAAACGCAACCCCTATATCCATCTAAGTAGTTGAAGCTCCTCTAACTCCTCAGCCATGCCTCTGTAGGATGGATAGTCCACATATGGTCTCCACACAATATCAACTGTAGAAAGGCCCTCCAACCACTTCCTATAGTATGACACATCATATGTGTCCCTCGCCACCCTTAGTTGTCCAAAGGATCGGTACCCATCATCTGAAACCAACTCTGATCAAGAAACCTCTAAACCAATCCTGTCATGGAAAACCGAATGGGCACACACACACGATGTGCTCATATGCCTAGCAATATAATAAAAATGTACAACACATACCAAACCACCTCAATCTCCCATAGGCCCATAGCTCCCTATATAGCTGAACAAGAAATTCGGTGCCCAAGAAAATCATATCTGCTCCTCGATCATATCTGCAAAGCACCCCATCAGTGCTCGCAGAAACTTACCACCCTCATAATATAGCAATACAAATCATCCAACTGCCACCATCATCAGTACAGATAGCCTAGTCTCTGTGGATAGGCTACATACATATCTCCATAAGTGAGACTCGTGTTGTGATACCTCAACTCACCCATCGCCTCACCAAACACAACCACTATCAGCTCCACCGATGCCTCTGATGAAATGGAATATACTAGCTCCCCAATAGGAAGCCGCATAATCCTATATACATCCTCCAAGGTGACATTCATCTCACCCGTCGGTAAGTGAAAGGTATTGGTCATAGAATCCCATCTATCGATGAGAGTGACCATCAAACTATGATCTCGGGCTATACACCTATAGTGTCAGATCACACTCAGTCCAACCTTGGTCATGTGCTCCCACTCCTCCGTAGTCACACTGGGCCACATCTGTACTAGTAGGGGTGGTACTTTGTCCCACATCCTCAACTGATCTATCACCTGCATCATCCAATACAACTGTGTCAAGACTTGACCACCCCAAATCACCTCTTACCCACTACACAATACTCACCTACAAACCTACTATCACATAATATCCTTACCCATTATCTTAATTCATTTCACCTACTTACCTATCCCACATCACCAAAATCACATTTTACCCTCTTCCCTCTACATACATCTTCACTCATTTTGTGCTCACCTATTTTAGTTTCCTAACTAGCCCTTCTTTCACCTATTTACTCTTAACCTTAACCATCATCGATTGTCTTGAACGTCACCAATCTTCTTGATTGTCATCGGTCCCTTATAATTAGCATCGATCACCCATACCTTGACCGATGTCGGCTAAAGCCAACCAACGTCAACCAAACCTTGACCGATGTCGATCTCTGTCATGGCACCCAAAAATGAAAACCCATCCCCCATGTCCCATTTCACAAAAAACTCACCTAAAACCTACCTACAACCTAACCCACCCCACCCAAATTCACCTTACATTTAATTACCACCCTATTTATCCTCACTTTGCCTTTCCCCATCCCGATTTCACCCATTTTTCACCCGCATTTCAAAATAAAAATTCCCCCACATTTCTTCACTTTAAACCAAAATTTAATCAAACCACAAGTAAGGAATGACCCCTACCTCTACTTGACATCGTCTACGTAGTGGCACCTCTGGTCTTTGTGCAAGTGGACCTCCCACACCCTCTCCCACCTCCCCCATGCCAAAATCCACCACGAATCTCGAGCCAATCCACCCACTTCGATTGATCTTGTGGACCCACCTATTGCCAACCACTCACATACTCATAGCCTACCAACTCAACTCAAAACCTTACTACATCGCTTTCTACGAAAGCACTACCTCTCTGTCATTTTCACAAATGACAACAGGATAAAATGAGTTTGTAAAAACACAGATTTTACTTTTCATCCCCAAATTGACATGATCGACATCGGTCATGTCATCCCCTAGCGAACTGACATCGGTCACACATCATAACAATTTGACCCACATTATGCCCATTTTTGCCTTAAAACATTACTGACCAAATACATTTTACCTTTACCAACACCTATTACACCTCACCCACAAGCCTACACTACCTCTACATTTCCTTAACTACATTTAAGGACATGTTATTTACCTATACCTTAGCCTTACCAATGCCATGACCTACATACCCTGACCTAAACCACCTTTGGTGACATTTGAATTCGTGTACTCATTATACCTTGTGATGTTGTTACCCATGTTGTTTATCCTAATGACCTTACCTTTCCTAATGACATGATGTTTATCCCAACCATACCTTTGGTGCCATGGAACAAAACCTATTACCTATTCCTACACCGGACCTCATTGTTCTTCATGACCATATCCTATACCTTGGATACCTGAATCACTTCAACCTTGTTTGGATAAACCTCTCCCTTTTGACAATGTAGAGTTTACAAGCTCTTCCACCTGGTACCATCCACAATCTATATGTGTGCATGTATTTGATTACCATTACCCATTACCCAATATGACCATTACCCATTACCCACTATGACCATTACCCATTACCCAAAATCACCATGTCCTTACCTACAACCAACCTACCTTCATTTTCAACACTTACCCATTTATCAAATCACTCATAGACTCCATCTAACACCTCATCAACTCCTTTAAGGGGGATCACCTCCACCCATACTTGGGGCAACCCCACTTTCACCTATATTTGGGGCAACCACTTTCTATTTTTTTCAGCGTCACTTATCAATACAAGCTACACAACAAAAAGGGGCAAATGTAGACCCCAAATTTGGGTCACACTTCCTCTTGGTCCCCTTTATTTAACTAACATAGCCTATTAACCTAACCATGACCCCTTACCTTGCATTCATATTAATTTATTTACTTAAAATTTAATTAATGCTCATCCTCACATTATTAATTAATTTAATTACTTTAATTAAGTTAATTTACACCTCACCTAGCCACATCACCTAGACACCTCACCATGGACTTATTCTTAGTTTATTAATTAACTAAGACTGGGTCTCTACTTATCTTAACCAACTCGGAATCTTTCAAACCCTAAAATTAAATTCCTATTCCTTCTCTAACAACATTCCCGCTTATGTAAGTGTTAACCCTCACTTGAGACCCGGATTGACAATCAGAGCATGCTAAAAATAGAAAAGATTTTCTTTTTTGGAAAACCTAGGATTTCCCTCCTTAACCAACGTCGGTTATCCCTCAACCGACATCGATCACCTTAATGTCATCGGTCACCTTATATACCCTTTTGCAACCTTTTACTGATGTTGGTCATTTTGAGTTCTGAGAGATCTATTGCATTCAAGCACGAACCAGAGACTTCTAAGCATCTAAACAACATAATACATTCAACTATAGGCCCAAGCAAGCATCTGAGACTCATCTAAAGGCATTAGAATATTCACGGGAGTACTTTAGGAGTATTGTCACGTAACCTGACCATAAAGTTATTCATGGATCAACCATTGCCTTCTTTCACCTACCAGACCTGTAAATACAAGTAAGTGTATTTGATTTTCATCATTTTGTACTTTCTTAAAGTGTAGGTTCATTATCTTTTGTTATCATATCTTGTTCTTTCCTGCATTCCTCCATCCCCACCTTCTTACCAATCTACCTATCCAACCACCCACAACCTTCTAGCTCTTCATACTTGACTCTATGTATTCTTGAGTCTTCCTGACATTATTACGAACCCAACCATCCTCCATGTAATCACAGAGAAGTCCAAAACTACCTTTTATTTAATTACCACCAAATTTCCCCTACCGACGCCGGTTATCTTAACTGTCATCGGTTTTCCCTCTTCACCTAAGCATCAATCATCGACCGACATCGTCTCTATGTTATCTTATTCACTTAACTAGCAAATCCTCAAACCTCCTCAAAACCTCCCAAAACCTCACAAAACCTCATCCAAACCTGATACCCCACCTATAACCTCACAATAGACCTTCCCAACTCTTTATGCGAGACACAGAGAGATCCTAGACACCATTTTTGACATTCTTCCATTTCCCACAGAACCGATATCGGTCATCCTAAACCATCATCAGTCATACCTAAACCGACATCATTCACCCTGACCGACGTCGATCTCTTTGCATGGTAAAACTGCCTTAGACCAACAAGCTTCCTAATCACCCAAAATTCAACGTAAACTTCACCAAATCTTACCCAAAACCTATCTGTGACCCTCAGACCACCTACACAACCTACAACCTAACCCAATACCTTCACTAGTTTAGTTATCAAGAATTTAATTGGATTGACATGGATAATAGTTTGAGACACCTAAATCAAAACACTAGCATTATATTATTTTATTTGCATGTTTAGTTATTTTATATTGATTTATATATCAGTGGATTGACAACCATCAAGGAAGTATCACAATTCTTGGATCTAGCTCACGCTAGGCATTCCACTAACGTTTTCTATTAACTATATCATGTGGTCTTGCTTTCTATTACAGGTAGTTCCTCTTATCCAAAAGGAATCTCACACAATCAGCATTGGATCAAAAATCAGAAACACATGCACTTAGCCTTTGACCAACATGATAATAGGTATTCCTCCTTAACGATTTACCTTATCTACTTTATTGTACAATAATTTGATGAAACAATTGATTATTTTTTTCAAGCTTTATATATGCCTCGCAAATAAGTAGCTCTTGCTTATCTCTAATCTTATGGTCATTTGAGTTGTTTGTTCCAAATATTTTGGGGTTTCTTTAGAATTTCTTACCCCATTTTCATATCTTTAACAAAATTTTCATTGCACACACCTTGGATTACCAAACCAAAGGTTTGGACTATTTTTGCATGTTTAAAACCGTGTTTGAAAAAAAAAAACATCAAAATTTCACATGTGCACCCAAATATCTCATGCATTAAAACATAATATTAAAAATAAACTCAACTATGATGTCAAGCTCAGTTTTACCTTAATGATGATATAATTATTTCTAAAATCTGACCAGTTTAAGGATTTCATCCATATTTTATTTTACTAGTGCCTTGTTTTCTTGCAAAAACCTATGCATACATTTTGGTGCACAATTTATGATTTTTTCATCCAAATTAAAAACAAAAAGTGGTTTTTTCTAAACTCCATTCTACACACACTCAAAAAATTAAAACTAAAAAATGACTTTTTTTCTTAAAGTCATGGGGGTGCACACACAAATATTTCATTTTCGGGATATGTGCACTTTGAAAATTAATGAAAAAATTATGCATTCATCCAAAAATCATGAAAAATTAATGGGACCTCATACATGGTGGTTCTTATCTTTTTGACACAAAAATAAACATACTTTTGTGTGCGAACCAAATTTGACCCTCTTAATCTCAACCATTTTGAAAAAAATTAGTAGTTTAGAAACTATATTCCGAGATCTACGATACTTATTCTTATCACTTTGTCAAATTTTGAGCATAGGCATGCCGAATTATTCAATGAAGTTCAGGTTTTGTTGATTTCAAGAAAAAGGTGTCCCTTTTTTACCCCGTTTTTGTCCCCCATCTTTGTGCACTTACCAATACGTTATATGTACTCTTGTGTGTTTAATTAGTAATTATGCCAAAATTCGTATGCCAAAGTTGAGTGGCACCCTAGCTCGACAACATTCGAACCATCAATGGTGGAAAAAATTTCTTAGCGATGGACATTGAAGTAATCGACTGAATAACAATGGAATTGTTGGTGCTAGATTGTATTCACATGCTAGGAAAGGAAAACAAGAATGTCTTCTACTTCGCTATAGAATCAAAATCCTTGTGGATAATTACAAGTGTTGCATTCTTCAGTTGACTTGCAACATTTGGTCTCAATGTTATTACATATACATTTGTGGGGCATATCGGCATCTTTGACCTTACCACTTTTTCCATGGTCATCAATGTTATTCTATGTTTCACTTCAAGACTTATAGTGATTTTTCCATTTTCTTTCTTACCAAATCTCTTTTGGGCACAATATTTCGGTTTATGTGAATGTTGATCAATCGTTATAATAAGGAAAACTTAACTGTTGTGTGACACAAATATTAGTTAAAGCTATAATTATTTTTACTTGAGTATCTATTATTTCTTTATTCAAATTGTTTCAAGACTAGGAGTAAATTGCCTGCTACATTGTGAAATATTTCCATTGATTTATCTAAATTTAACACTCCTATCACACCATTTTTTTAAAAGATGCAACGAGGTTATGGCTTAGTTGTTTAATTCAATGGGAATATGTTGGCAATATATGATTCTCTAGTAGATCTATCTGTTATTATAAAATAAACTTTACTTTGTATGTTTCTTTACCATTTGTGTATGGTCTAGACCTCAAATTTCCTCACAGGGTAGTACATTTTACTAATCCATAGACTACTATCGCACGCAACATTTTTGCTTCTATTTATGAAAAATAGATTTTTAGGGGTGTTTCATTGCTTTAGTTTACCGAAGCACTCAAACACGAGACCTTTGATCAATAAGAAAGCACCTCGACTATGTTATTTTGGCATAAACAAGCTTTCCATGAGTTTAGAAATAATGGATTGTGCTCCGCGTATTGAGGCCACGAAACAAGCATTTCAATTGGGTTTCGAACATGGAATGTACAGATATTTTCCATTTCTTATTTTGTCACCTTTAAGTGCAAATTACACTCGCACGCATAATGTTGACTCAATTATCAATGATTGTTCACACTTCATCTATTTCCTTGCACTTACTTGAGCTTAGTATTGAAAAGGGTGGCTATAAAGTGCTCCAAGAAACAAGCATTTCAGTTGGGTTTCAAACTTGAAACCTGTTGGATTCTTCCTATTATTTATTTTGTCTCTTTTAAGTATAAATTATCATCTCAAGAAAAAGGAACTCAAATAACTAATATTATTAGGGTCTTACAATTTGACTTGTGGAAATTATACAATACATGTATTTCAGTTGGGTCTCAAACATGGAACCTTTTCAAATTTCCCCATTTTTTAGTTTATCCTCTTTAAACACATATTGCACCGCCGTGAATAATACTTGTAAGATAGAGACGATACATTGCAACACAGTGTCCTACCCCTTCTTGATAACCCCTCATCCTTTCCCTCTATTTCGCTTCCTCATTTATTCGTTCTTCACTCCATCCCCTTCGGCATTTCTATCGTACACTTCAAAAGTGTATAAAGGAGAGGAGACAACATCCAGAAGTGGTTTCAATGACCTATTGACAAAACTTTTGAGGGAGGGTACATTTTTGGATGAAATTATTGCAGATACAATACTTTTTTTTGCTCAAGTTACCGGTTTCGAAACTTCGTCAACGGTCATGGCATTTGCTATGAAATATCTCGCTAAGAATCCACATGCACTGGAGGAGTTGAGGGTGAGTGCTTTGTTTTAACCATTGATTTGCCTCTCTCAATTTAAATTTTTATCTATAAAAAAATTGAAATTGAACTCGGGACCTCTAATATAACAATCAATATATCATTATTGTTGAGCTCTACAAGCCATTAAACCTTCAAGTTGTAATTAACACTTTTTTCATTTCATAAATTAGGCTCTCTAATATAACAATCAAGTTAAAATTGAGATTACTGATACATAGAAGTTGAATGAATATGGATAGAGAAGGTTGAGCATGACACTCTCTTGAAGGGCAAGGGAAAGACAATGAAAAGCGATGTGGAACAACTACCATCCCTGGTCATAAAATTTAAAGGGCCTACGATTTTGGTCTGTCTTTGGAAATGACAGGTAATAAATGAAATACTTCATTTGGCTACCATAGTCCCATTTGTTAACAAGGAAGCCAAACAAGATATTAAAGTGAAAGGTTGTGTTGAGGATTTGACATTGGGCTTTAAAATTTACATTATAGTCTCATCAATATTTTATTACCACGATCAAGTGTTTCATGAAGAAGACACCCCATATATTGTTGTTTACATTGAATGGTTAGATATGTTGAGCAGAGGTAATGGAGATGTCCATTTGTTACGCACTATAACAAATATCTTTAGACCTACAGCCTTGGTTCAATGTCGTATTAGTCCTTACGGATGTTGATCTCTGCTCTACTTGATGGTCCGTATGGAATTCCTATAAGCTATGAAAAATATGTATCTCAATGCTTTGTGGTACATAAATCTATCCACCAGTCAGTAGGAGATATGCATCTTGTGAATCTTGAATCCTTGGTAGAAAACCATCCTTCATGCAAGACAAATAGGGTAGATCAGAAAGTTCTCTTGAATAGGCAAACTTGGAAGAATGACTTGTTGCTACTTTCCTTTGCATCCAAAATTTTGGTTGAGGAAAATCCGCTCTCGAAGTTAAGAAGATGGCATGCACAAGAAGTCATCAAGTAACTCAATGTAATGGCTCCATCTCTACATTCATTTCTTTACTCTTTGTTGCAGTCAAGATCTCAACTTAAGCTAAATTTGGCCTGTACAAATTCATTTTGTTCTCATGTATTTAATATTTAATATATAATATTTAATGTCTTAGCAACTTAAATTAAATTAAGCCACGTGGATGACTTTGGAATTTATACGATGGAATCAAAGTAGATACGGAAGTTGGAACCCTTCTATTTGGAGTCGGATTGCCATGTCAATGAGAGGTCCCCAACTTTAGGAAAATAGTTGTCGATGCGACGAAGAGGAGAGGATAAGAAAATGGTACATAAGGGCGGCACGGATGGGGCGTTTAGTGGAATTATATAACCCCCATGGTTTTACACCCATAGCTTCAAGACATGAATCCTAGAAAATGGCTCTTTGTTACAACTCTCTCTCATGGTTTAGTTTTAGAGTCTTGTTTTTTATTATTATTTTAGAGTCTTCTCTATTCTTTATTATTATTATTTTTTATTGTATTTACTTCACGGTTCTTTGTTACAACTCTCTCATGGTTTAATCCTAGAAAACGAATCTTTGTTACAAATCTCTCTCATGGTATCCTAAGGCCAATTCGCTTATGCTTATGACATGAACTTGTAGAGAAAGGGACATGGAGGACTTAACATCCCATATCAACCCGATGTAGTTGCTTATTATAATAACCAAAAAGATGGAAAATCAGGTGGTTTTGCATTAACTCTATAGATAATATTTCTCTTGAGAGGACCTCTAAGATTAAAAGCTTGACTTGCATGCCAACTCATCCTCTCAAGACGTGGAGAAAATTTGTGAAAGTGCTCGAAACCTTAAGAATCCCAATCGTTGATGCATGAATACACGTCCCCCTCCATCGAACTCTTTCTTAATAACCCCTCATCCTTTCCATCTTTTTCGCTTCCTCATTTTTTCATTCTTCGCTCCATCCCCTTCGGCGTTTCCATTGTACACTTCACGTACGATTGCTAGTTTATAATTTCAAACATGAAATAGGGTCCATACATCATCAATTTCGGGGCTAATATGAACATACATTGTATGATATATTGAATTTTCTAATGATGGCCTCCCAAACTATGACAAACTAATTATGTCACCGCTCGTGTAATATTAATGTAAAACCACTTTCCAAATCTACATTTAAAAATATTTTTATCGATAAGTTATTAAAAAAGGAAAAGAAAACTTTTCACATCAAAAGCCCTCATATATGGTAAATTTCGGATTTAAAGGAACGTCATGATTAGATAATCACGGATTTAGGTTTTGAGGTTGTGTTCGCATTTTACAAATTGATTGCAATATTATGTCATTAAAGTCCAAAATGGACTTTTTATACCTCCTCTAAAAGTATGGACATACGGCAACTTGACTTGCAATGTTTTCAAGGTTTTTCCTTTTTTTTTTTTTTTTTTTGGCAATACTAACATTGCCGTCGCATAAAAAGAAAGTAGGTACCATTTTGATGAGTCAATGTATTTTTATTTAATTTTAGTATGTTTTCAATTCTTACGAGGGGGTTGAACGTAGATCTTGAATTGGTTTACAGAAAAAAACAGATTACTTGAACTTGGATCTTGAATTGATTGAATTGATTTACAGGGAAAAAAAAAAAGATTATTTTTATTTAAATACAAAGTATCTATGATTTACTGTTGAGGAATGAGGGTATATTCATTTCATTGAATTTATTTAGGATTAGATTGGAGATGTGAAAGTATCGGAAGTACCACGTGATGTTAAGAAATGAGGGTATATTCATTCTATTAAATTTATTTAGAATTAAATTGGAGATGTGAATTGAATGAGGGCATATTCATTCTACTAAATTTATTTAAGATTAAATCCAAGATGTGAGAGCTAAATAATTTAATCACTTGACTAAGAACCACTTACATAATGAAAATTATTTTTATATGATATATAAATCATAGTTCACTTATTTATAAATTGTGAAGAAATAATAAGACATTTAAGTAATTAAAGGCTTCCTCCATTCATTTATAAATTGCAAAGAAATGAGAAGGCATTAAGTATATAAAAGGGTCCCCACGATTTTTTTATGGGTTTTTATTTATGTTCTTAAGTCATTTGAAGACGACTTCAATAAATAGGCATTACACTATAAGGAAAGCGACCCACTTAACACATAAATATCATAAACAATTGTTACTAGGTAGGAGGAATTATGAATGTAATACCACACTTTGAGCTTCTCACTTTTTGGCCTTATTACCAATTGGCTTGATGATGATGACTATGATGATAACAATATTGAAAGTCCTTTTGGCCAAATTGGTTGTAAGTCCTAGTATTATGTGTAGAAATTGTAATTCCTCTTTGTATCCTCTTACAAAAGTGTGATTTGTAGTTTTTGTTGGATCCAAAATTTACAATATTTGGAGTCTTTCCAACAAAAATGCCTTAGCAATACTCTTAGTTTTTCCAACTAAAGTTCCTTAGCAATCATGAGTCTTCTACGAAATGTGTAGAAAATGAAGTAATCAATTAAAAAGTGTGTTAAGAAAATAAGTAGTTAAACCTAAATTGTTGAGGACCAGGAAACAGAGGTAGCCTACATGATTATTTTATTAATGTTAAAATCAACATATTACATCTAGATTCCGAGTAGATTACAAATAATGAGGGTTGTAATGTATATATGCATTGTACAACCATATACAAATAGATATATTTTAAACAAACTACACCACAACCTACGTGTTGCTACAACATACTCCTGTAAATATCAACTAATACAAGTAATAAGGTTATAACAATATAACCATATAATTATGTTAATAAACAACCTATTTACCAATAAGAACAAACAAGTTACTATAGTAACATGGTAACACACAATTACCTATAGTAAAAATAGTAAATGCTAAATTAACCTAGTAAAATGGGTTTTACTTAACATCCCCCCTTAATTTTGTATTTCCTCAAGGGATGAGGAGATGAATTGTTTGGACAACTCGAGATGTTATAACCTTTGTTTTGTGCATGGCCCTTTGCTATTAGTCTTGTTTTGTACTTATCTATGGTATCATCTACTTTGTACTTTGTTTTGAATATCCATTTGCAACCAATGGGTTTCTTCCCTAATGGAAGATCGACAAGTTTTTGTCAAGTGTTGTTTTTATCACTGAATGATACTCAACATCCATGGCATATTTCAAGCTTTTGACTATAGGGATTCCTGGATAGTAGAAGGCTCAACAATTTCAACAACTCTACTCATCAAAGTAAAATTTACCTCTTCTCATGCTTTACTACAAGTTCATGGTCCAGTGGTGGATGTATCTAGTGGAGCATCCAATTTTGTATCTTGAATTATGTTAGTATACCACCGAGAATACGTTATATTATTCCCATTGGTCATGGCCCTATTTGATCATCACCATTATCCCCATCATCACTGTCATCATCAGTAGGAACATCGGATTATGTTTTCATGACAGGTGAAATATCTACATCAGGTGAGTCTGGAGAAGGAATCTCAGCTTACTTCTTCTCAAAGAACTCAACATATTTGTAGGTGTATACTTTCTTGGTCTTCAGATCCATCAATCTATACCTAAGAGCCTCTTCACTGTAACCAATGAAGATGAGTTTTTGAGATTTCATATCCAACTTATTTTTGTTATGTTTGGGTATGTGCATGTTGGCTTTGCACTCGAATAATTTGAGGTGTGCAATGAATGGTTTCCGATTTGACCATGCTTCATGTGGATTTACTCCATCAAGAGTAATTGTGGGCACTTTATTAAGAAAATATATTGTTGTCTTTGTTGCTTCTTCCCAGAATGTCCTCATTAGTCCATAACCATCAATCATGCAACACACCATCTCCAAGATAGTACAACTCCTTCTCTCAACATTACCATTTTGTTGCGGTGTGTGTGAAGGAGGCATCTGTCGATGAATCCCGTGAGCTTGTAGGTAGGATTTGAACTCACATCGGTGAACTCCTCCTCGATTTGAGTGAAGAGATCCAATATGTTGACTAGTCTCATTATCAACAACCACTTTGAACTTTTTAAGTTCTCAAAATCTTCACATTTCTTATGAAGACGAAAATTCCACATTTTTCTAGAATATCCATCAACACATCCAAGTATAAAAATATTGAAATCCATAATGACTAGGTTGCATCGGACCACAAAGATTGATATGAACCAAATCAAGCTTACCTGGAGCTCAATAAGTACTTTTCTAGAATGAATCTCTATGTTGTTTACTTGCTAGGTAGTTAGGACACTTATTTGTATCCTTTTTGAGAGATGGCAAGCCTCTCACCATATCGTACCAAAGTGAAGTGTTTCAAGATATTTGAAACTAATGTGACTAATTCTCCGATGCCACAACTATGCAGAGGAAGAATTCTTAGCCACTAGTGCCTGATCATCCTTATGGACAAAATCAATCTAGAACATACATCCCACATTTGAGGCTTTTGCAACAATTTTTGAGCCTCTTGATTTGTCTTGAATCAAACACACTTTCTTACTAGAATGACTATCAAAATCATCTAGAATTTTAATTATTGATAGTAGATTATTTGTTAAGCTAGGGACATATAATACATCTGTTAATCTACAATTTCATGAACCAAGAGGTAGAGAAATGTTCCCAATACCTTGTATTATGTAAGAAGAATCATCACCTAACAAAACATGGTTTTTCGAAGGTGTGTCCCTCATGGTGATAAACCAGTCTCTGTTCCTAGTCATGTGTTGAGTGGCTCCCAAATCAACGTACCAAACAACACTAGATGACGTATATGGTTCACTGGAACAAGCAGTGTATAAGAAGTCCTCTTTTTCGAATGTTCTTCTTGCTTAGCTACATTTCCTTGTTGATGGGGTTTCTTTTGATAGTTTCCATTCTTCTAATCCTTCTTGTAGTGTGAATTTCCCTAATGAGATTGCTGATTTTAAGGACCAAAATTTCTCAATGAAACTTTTTTGTATGTGTTGAACCAAAAATATTTTAAATCATGTCCTCTTTTGCAAATAGGACATTTCTTCTTTTGTTTTTCCCTATGTTGATGTTGTTTTTGGGAATTTTGAGAAGATTTTGCTTTGCATTTTCCTTTCTGATGAGAAGATAATGTATGCCTCTATTCATCATCTTTGGTGTACATTAATTCTTCTTATTGTAGTAGATTCACTAGCTTGTCAAAAGTAACAGTCTAATCTGAAAAGTTTAGTGTCGTCACAAAAATGCAGTAAGAGGAAGAAAGTTCTCTCAGAACAATGGGCACGATAGTTCTATCAAGTAACCTCCTCTCCCATGTAGAAGTGGATCCCTCAATGTTGTAACTCTTTGTAAAATGTTACTTTTCCTTTTCAATGTTAAACTTCTTGATGTGAATCAGAGCTTGCCCAATAACTCGATCCAATGCAAAAATTGTTGGGCCCAAAAATATCAGCTAAGTACAAGAAGGCACGTGGGCACGTGGGACCTAGTTGAAGAAGGGCATGCGGGCTAAAGGCACGCATGAGAAAATATTCGGTAGGGTTTTTGCAAAGCACACGCACACGCGCAAGGCAACACAGATTTTGTACTTAGCCACATTCAACATCCCAAGAAGCACACGAGAAAAGCATGACCCTTGTGGATAAGGTGTCAACTTGGTGACTGTGGATCAAAAGGGAATATTCCAGGCATGCGATAGAAGGTTCCAGAAGACATCATTGTAAGGAATGAAGAGCTCAATCTGGAAAGACATGTTCCCATGGAGGACCACTTCGACACTTGGAAACCGATCTGTAACTTCTGGAAGGCATGGTGGTGGGTGCTAAGGCTATATACAAGCTCCCAGTAGAAGAAAAGGGGAGAGAGGGAGATAATTGAAGAAAGGAGAAGCCTATAGAAGAAACCATAATGGAGGATGTTATGGGTTAGGGATTAGGAGAGCTTCGTGAGCATTTAGCACATAGAAGGGGATGGGTTCTCATTTTTCTTTGTAATATGATGAACATGGTATAGTCTTGATGCATGACTTGGCTCTGCATTCTTATATGAGGGTCTGTTATGACCTCAAGGGATTGTAATGTGGTTATTGAATCTATTAATATAAATATAATGCTCTGTTATAAATCATCTGTGTTCAATACTTATGCATTTTCTTTCTGTATGAATCATCTCCATGTGTTGCTTGTTATTTCTCTCACCTGCATACAATGAGATGATAACTCCTAAGTTCACAAGAATGTGGTTAGTTCCTTTTTCCTACATTTGATTATTTTTCTAAGATGATGCATTCTCACAAAACACACATAAAGGAGAGACTCGACGCCCACGTGTTCCTCGGGTGAGCGCTCAACGCCCTTGGGTGATAGGCCGGCGCGCATGGGATTTTCCTAGTGTTCTAAGAGGGGTAAAAATGACTACAACTTGGTTCCATTTTCAGGACCTCTTTTCTAAGTTGTTATGATAAATGCCATGCATCTTTGTCCCTGCGATGAGTAATGATAGAGCGCCTAACCTTAGAAAGTGTTGAAACATGGTTCAAGAGCATGAAGGATGAGTTTTCTCAAAGATTCAACATTGGACCGAGTTTAATGCGCATAGATGGGTAGAAGAGAACTTGTACCATGAGTTGTATGAGACATTATTTTGTTGCTTCCCAGTAGAACTATATGAATGGCTTTTAGCATATGCATCTAGATCAAGCTAGTACTATAGATCATGCGTATGGACCCAAGATGACTATCAGAGAGGCTGCAGGATGCAGATCTAACTTGGACACGTGTTGTTGATCACTAGTGGAAGGGAGTGTTGGCAATTACACTTTAGAATACACCATTTTGACGTATTCTTGCCCAGAAGTTTTTGAGTTTGAGTTTTTGAGGGAGCCTAGAGGATCATTTTTGAGTGTTATTCCTTTGGCTATTAAGATCTTGGTCATTACTTTAAGTTTAGAATTATTTTCCATGGCTGGCTAAAGCTTCTTTGAGCACTGGGAGAGGAAGCTATGGTGGAGGAATATGGTGGACATTGTAGCTGAAAAGGAAAGGGAGGAGAGATGACTCAAGTATAGCAAAGCTCGTGAAAGGGAGATGACTAGACAACGTGAGGTTGCAAGTGTGATGGATCTATGGAGGAAGATGTTGCGGGAAGGAGTTGAGGTTCACATGGAGGACGTGGAGCCTGAGCAGTCTATGCTACCCCATCTTGGCAAGTGCCGAGAGAGAGGCCACTTCAACTTCTGATGAGAGTTCGTCGCATGGAGAGAGAAGAGCCATCAACACGCATCTAAACCCACTTGGCGACCAACCCCTGGCACTTGGTTTTCCAAATCAAGGGAGAAGTATTGTTAACCCAGATGGTATAGGTGGGACTAACCAATCGTGCCCAAGAGATATAATTTTTCGTTTGGAACATCCATGGTTGTGCAAGCCATTCCTATATTTGGAGGAATCTTTGGATAAGGTGTAAGTATGCAAGCTTTGGGTATCACATCTGGGAGTGGTGCGGGACATACAACTGGTAGTGGGACAATATCACAAACCATCGGCATGTAGTTCAGTGGGACGCTGGGAACACTAGGCACGACCACTTCTTGTCCGTTGTTGACTACAAGAGGTGGATCTGGTGGGTCAGGAGGAACAGGAGTTGGTGGATCTAGTGGAGGAGGAAACACCAAAGGAAACCAAGGTTTTGGATCGGGAGGACAAGGACACTAGCCACCTCCGTAAGTGTTTTTCAATATTTCTTTACACCTACCAGACTATAGGGGTATTAAAGATGTTGCAGAGCATGTGCACAAATGTGAGTTACTATGGCATGTGAAGGGGATCACTACCCCAGAGTGGAAGGCAAGTCAGTTTGTAACAACATTGCAAGGGTGTGCACATAGTTGGTATATGAATTACAACCCCCATCAGACGGTGGTAGATTACACCACGATGAAGAATTCCTTCTTAGCAGAGTTTCATATCCCGAGTTTGAGCAGAAGAGCATCAGTGCTCTGAAGGAGATCAACAGGAATGGTAGAGAGTGTGTGGGATTATGATGCACGTTTCAAGACTCTCTTGTCAAAACTATCCTATGACATTCATCCTTCTCAACATGCTCAATGGTTTTTGGAGGCTTTAGAACCCCATTTAGAAGGGTTCTGTCACACAAGACTTTCACAGACCTACATGATGCATTGAAAGCTGCCCTATGCACCAAATTTGGGAGCATTGACATTAGTGTTAGCCCTTTTCTAGAGGCTCAAATTGTTGCAATGGCCAAGTAGTTAGAGAAGCTATCTACAAACTCAAGCACATGAGGTTCATAGTGGGCTTTGGTGTACAGACTATGAAGTGGAGGGACATGCAAAGGATAATTGCCCTCGGAAGTCAGTGCGTTCTATGGTGGTAGATGAGATTTTCCATGGGGATCATGATGCAAGTAGATGCCCTCTACTCCAAAGCATGTGAAATCACAAGAATGTTTCTTGCTATTGTAAGATTTGTACCTCTACAACCCATGATACCAAGGATTGTAAACTGATTGATCAAATCCATGATGCTATTGATCTGGGTGTGTGCTAGACCAACCTTGCAAGTAGTTCAAAGGAGAATGATCTTCGTTATGAAGGGCACGTAGAGGGAGGAACGGGTGGAAGAGGTTTTCAAAAATGATTTTATGGTCGCAAAGTAACCGAGGTGGAGGGCGAAGTGAGTTCCCATGAGGAACTTGTTATAATTGTGGATCTATAGAACATTATAAACGTGAGTGTCTTGACTTATTACAATGCTCATGGTGTGGAAAGAAACATAAGTATGAAGAATTTCTAGAACTTTATGAGCATATGAACCAAGCAAAGACTTTGGAAGGAAAAAGGCACTAGGATGGTAAGCATCAAGAATTCTCGATTCACTGTGGATGCCATGAGAGGCGCATGAGTTAGGGCTAGAACTTGTACTAGTAACGATGTGAGCAGAGGTCGTGTGCACCGAGAGAGATGCCAAGACCAAGGACACTAGTTTCAAGAGAGGAAGTAGTACATGGAAAGTATTTGGACCCTACTCACTATAAAGAAGTGTATCAAGAGACTATGGATGTCATTTGGAGTTTACAAGGAGATATCCAAAGTGTCTAAAGGAGCGATCCAGCGCAAAGTAGGATCAAAGAAGGAATGTTGAGGCTCTGAAGGACCTGAATGAAGTCAAAGAAATGTAAAATGTTAAGGCAAGAGAATATTATTCCCTTGCTAGGAGAATGGTTGAGAGAGAAGGTACCATGCACGGAGTAGAGCATGAAAGACAGGTCTTACACGTAAACCTTCCTCCTCATAACCTTGACTATGACAAGGAGATTACTTTGAATGTGGTTTTGATGGGTGACTTATGAGTAATATCCTCATTGACACAAGAACAAAGGTCAATGTTATTACTTTAGATTCCTAACATAAAATGGGGAGGCCTGCATTACAACCATCTTCGAATGTGTTGTATATGGCAAACAAGACTAAGGAAATGCCCATTGGAGTCCTCAAGGATGTAGTTATCACCATTCAAGGAGCCAAGTTCATGGGAGACTTCAAATTATTGGCACTTGTTGAGGTAGATAACTTTCTAGCGTTGCTTGGGCACCCATGGTGTTATAATAAAAATGTTGACCTACAATTTAAGAAAGGGTATATCAATTTTGAGAACAAGGAGGAAATGGTGGTCATTCCTTTGATAGATGGGAAGTTAGCACCCTATACTTGAGCCCTTAGGAGAATAAGTCCTTAATAGAATCTATGTGTGCTCTATCAGAGATCCTGAGATAATTCACCCCACAAAGGGAGTTACCTAATTTGAAGATGCCCAGTCCATGAGTGATACCACTAGTGTAGCATGCGACAATTAGGCGCATAAGACTTATGAGTTAATTAGGTGACAACTAAGAGGATCTGTGACAAATGTTACAAAGGCACGCTCATTCAAGCACCTAGGAGGAAATAAGTTTCCAAGTTACTCTGGAGGGGCATACCCTAAAATTTTCTTACGGGACATGGAAGCTCAGTGGAAAAATGAGGACGAAAGAAGAGGAATGCTCAGTTATAACCTACTCGGGACTGCAGCACGCTGGTGGGCTACACATTGAGAGAACCTCCTAGAGTGGCGCGAGGTAAGGATCATATTTTTTGTAAGGTTTTCCAGGAGCAACGTGCCCACGGTCATACAATACTACCATGGTAAAGAGGCCACTTCATTTCATATCCAAGTGTGTGAGAAGGCCTGGATGGGAAGCGCATAAGTGTTTTTACCTTCATTATGGGTGCATAAGTTGTATTGCACCTTATAAGGTTATGCGTGCATTTATACGTTCATTTGGAGATGCTTCATCAAATGGGTAATTGGATACGAGTTGGCAGCTAATCTCATTCAAGCTTTTGAGTATAGGAGTACCAAACCATCAGTGGATAAGGCGTTGCAGTGATCAAGCACCTTATGATGGGGGATAGCGCTATGGCAAGAGGATAGGATACTATAATTTCTAGGTGAGCCTTCTTTGGAGATGTGCCTCAATGAAGAAGAATAAAAAGAGGTACAACTTGAGTGTGTATGCATGAAAAAAGAAAAAGGAAAAATGGTCTATGTCATGGATGGAGAAGAGATGGAGGCTTTGGATGTCAACCATTCGAGAGGGGTATGTGTTAAGTCATATACAACATTGATGAATGAGCATGTGCCTACCATGATCCCTTAAAAACAAAGAAGGTTAACATTGGAATGGAGATAGAACCTAAGGAAGCTATCATCGGTGACTATTGGTCGAGAAAGGGAGGTTTCAAAGATCATTGATTTATTGTGTGAGTTCCAAGATTTGTTCCCTCGTGGGTACCATGAACTCAAATGCATTCACCATTCCTTAGGGAGATGAAGATCAATTTAAAGGAAGGTGTATGCCCAATTCGGAAGAGGCCTTATCGGATGAATCCAAACTTACACGTATGGGTCAAGGAATAAATAGACAAGATGATAGCATCTGGTATCATTGAGGCAATAGAAGAATCAAAGTGGATAAGCCCAATGGTCATTAATATCAAGAAGGATGGGAGGATAAGGATTTGTGTTGACTATAGGGACTTGAATGCAGTGTGTGTCATTGATCCTTTCCCAACCCCATTTACCGAAGAAATCTTAGAGGGAGTAGCCGGGCATGAAGTCTACTCTTTCACGAATGGGTTCTCAGGGTACCACCAAGTCAGGATTGCAAAGGAAGACCAGAGAAAGACAACTTTTTCCACTGAATGGGGAATTTTTGCCTACACGGTTATGCCTTTTGGATTAAAGAATGTACTGTTGTGTTCTTATGCATTGTGGTACAAGCATTTCAAGACTTCATCCATAAGTTTCTTCAAGTTTACCTGGATGACTAGACTGTGTATGGATTGGTGAAAGACCATTGTGACAACTTAAGGCTGATGTTTGAGAGATGTCGGAAATTGAGGATATCCCTCAACATTAAGAAATGTGTCTTTGCTACTCCATTTGGAACCCTGTTAGGACACATTATATGTAAAGAAGGTTTCTTTAGTAGATCCCAATAAAGTTACAGTTATTGTAGGATTAGAGGAGCCTACTAGTCAAAGCGTAGTGCACATATTCCTTGGGCATACAAGGTATTACAAGAAGTTAATCAAAATATATGCCAAGATCACCATGCCCTTAGAGGAATTGTTAAAACACAAGAGTACCTTTCATTAGGGAGAGGCACAATAGAAGGCATTTGACACTTTGAAGGATAGGCTTGTCACGGCGCCCATACTACATTTTCCTTCTTGGGATAATCCTTTCCATGTGCATGTTGATGCCTCAGAACAACTATGGGAGTAATGCTAGCACAACCTGGTGAGGGAATTGTTGATCATCCCTTGTGCTTTGTAAGTAGAAATTTGACACCAAGCAGAGAATAATTACACAACTACTAAGCACGAAGCATTGTCTATGATCTACGCACTACATAAGTTTAGGTAGTATCTATTGGTGACACCATTTATATTCTACATGGACCACATGGCATTGAAGTACTTGGTCAACAAACCCATTCTACAAGGGTGCATATGTCGTTGGGTCCTTTTATTTCAAGAATTTGAGTTCACCGTGGTCGTGAAACTAGGAAAAAGCAATTCAGGACCTAACCACTTATCAAGGATTAATTCAGGAGAGGACACATAAAGCATTAAGGATACCATGCCATATGCGTAGCCATTTATGTTGCGGCATGCACCCTTAGACTTGGAAGATATCATAGTGTTCTTAAAAAAGGTGTGGCACCGGAAGGAATGAAGGCCCTAGAAAGAAAGCAATTAACAATACGTGCCACACCTTACATGTTGATTAGTGGATACCTATATAAGTTAGGTCGTGATGAGGTTCTACGCTAATGCGTATTGGAACATGAGCATGTAGCCATTATGGAAGAAGTGCATGGTGGGATTACAGGAGGACACTATGCAGGAAATGCTATCGTGCGGAAGATTTTATTAGTAGGGCTTTGATGGGAAACCATCTACAAGAGATTGTATTGATTTTTGCAAGGCTTGTGACCATTTCCAGCGCCTTGGGAAACCTAGAAAGAGAGATGAAATGCCTTTGCGACCAATAGCCAGTGCTAAACCATTTTCAAAATGGGAAATCAACTTTGAAGGACCAATTGTGCCAGCCGCATAAAGGACTAGTTCGCGTTATATCATCACTTGCACATATTACTTGACACTGTGGGCATAGGTAGCACCTACAAAGGATTGCACCACAACAAGAGCTGCTAGATTTTTATAGGAGAACATAATCAGTAGGTATGGTTGTCCCTTAAGTTTAACAAGTGATAGGGGTACACACTTTCTCAATGAAACAGTTAGGATTTTTTAGCAGAATTTATGGTGGCCCATCATAAGACTACCCCATATTACCCTCAAGCAAATGGAACTATTGAGGCATTTAACAAGATACTAAGTCATGTGTTAACTAAGATCTGTGATGTTAGAAGATAAGATTGGGATGATAAGGTATCATCCATTCTATGGGCATATAAGACAACCTACAAAAGGTTGAAAAAGGCCACACCATTTCAATTGGTGTTTGGCGCGGAGGTTGTTTTACTAGTGAAATTCATGTTACCATCACTATGTATGACACGTGCAGGAGGGTTAGCTAACGAACAAGCGCTAGAAGAAATAATTGATAAATTGATGTAGTTAGATGAAAGGCGATCACTTGCTAGATGGAGTCAAAAGACAAAAAAAGAAAGACAAAAGGCATGGCATGATCATCATATCAAGAATAAGAAGTTTGAGGTTGGGCAGTTGGTGTTGTTGTATGATTCCAAGTATCTGCGCCATCCTAGGAAATTGAAATTCCATTGGTTGGGACCTTACATCATCTTGTACATTCTTGATTCAGGCACTTGCCAGTTACAAGTGCTTTGGATGGGATGAGGTTACAGTCACTTCAATGGGAGTAGGCTGAATCCCTACTATAAATAAGTCTTCTTGGTGTTTGTAATAAGGCAGTGTTGCCAATTAGTCTAGAATTTCCCTTTATGCTTTTTCTTTTCTTGTGTTTCCCTTTCTCGTTTCTTGTTCCTTTCTTTTTGTTTTGTTTTGCACCTTGTGCATCGGTAACCACATTATTTTTCTAAATTTATGTATGTGCAGAGGACCACACATCTATTTTAGTGTGGGGTGGAGTGATACAAAGTATAGACCTATAATATAAAGTTGAACTGGCGTAGTGGAAGTTGCGGTGAATGGCCCATTAAAGGATGAAAAGTGTGTAAGGGTAAGAAGCCATAGAAGAGAAGGTGGATGAGAATGGTTGGTGTCAAAAAGGCTTTGCGAAAACCACATACAAAAAGGATGAAGAGTGCAAGAACAACATGAGGTAGGCAAGGGAAAAAATTGGGTAAAGGACAGAAGAAGTGCCTTCGGCATTGTGGACGTGCGCGTAAGAGTCTTCGGTCGGGTTGGATTTTTGCCCGAAGGTTAGAAGGTATTTCACACAGGAAGTGGCACATAGTTAAAAGTGCTTAAAGATGACTTACTAGAAAAAGCCACATTTAATGTTAAAGTACGTTGGTAGGTGGTATAACATTTAATGCTAGAAGGAAGCAAAAACTATAAATACAAGGTTGGGTAAATCATTTGTTACCTTGTGTTTACAAAGAAGAAAAAGCTCTTGCAAACTAGGGCATCCAGAGAAAGTTGTGTGAAGAAAGGAGAATCCAAGAAATTTAAAGTGTGTGACTAGGGTAGATCCATAAACCAGTGTGGAAGGAGTACATGGGCATGGGAAAAAAATGTTGAGGAAGCGTTGTCTTGTGGAAGTATTTTTCTAGTTAGGGTTTGGCGGCTAGGGCACGAAGTTAGAAGGATTTATTTGCAAGGTTGAGCTGTGGGATTGGATAGAGTGGTAGAGCAGAGCAAGGGGAAGAGGATTTAAGTGTTAGCACCAACCAGAAGAATGAAACCAAGGAAACTAACCATTTCACCAAAGAAAACAAAGGGCAAGGGTAAGGAAAGCAAATCATCTTGCCATCACAAGCACCAATGAAGAATGGTACATGGAAATGCAGTACCCAGATGGGGTATTGCTAGGAAAATAATGGGAGTCACACCTACGAAAGATGGTCGTAAGTGATTATAATCATCGCACAAGCACAACGGAGAAGGAAATGGCCTTGGAGTTGGTTTTCCTAACCAATAATAGGATGTTAGATGGAATTCCCATTTACAATGATGAGGTAAATTTCAAACTAGAGAAGGCAGGGTTATTGCAGCTTTATGAGTTACCTTACTTCAAAGCAAGCCGAGCAATCTGTATCAATGATTGATGTCATGTGTTCATGAAGATCACTTTTACTTCGCGAGGTGCAAGATGTGCATCACACCATAGCTGATATCCAAGTTCGTATGCCTCAATTGTGAAGGAGTAGCATTGATGATGATCGAGCGACAAGGAGGATATCAAAGAGGCGTATCCGCACATGACTACAAGAAGGGGTCGTGATACTTTAACATTGTTGAGATATTAGACCGGTGATGAGGATGGCTGCGTGCTTAGTCACCAAGTTCAATGACCAGGAATGATGGACACAAGTAAATAAGGCATGGCTGAATGTATGTCGAAGATATCAGAAGGGACCATCTACAACTTGTCCACTTTCATTGCGGATGAAATTATAAGCAAAGCACAAGAGGGAGAGAAGATACTCTTTGGTAATGTACTCCTCACTATTGTGTTCTTAGATATTGGAGTACCCAATGGCTAGAAAAATTTGTTTGGGAGTATCCAAAAGAGGATCCCTCACCCACAAAAAGGTTTGTAAAATATACTTGTGAAACCATGACGATGGCCGCTCACAAAGCGCACTTGGAGAAATGGTATAAGCAAATGCATGAAGCACTCGGGGTTGAGTGGAGGATCCTAGAGTAGTTGCATGTGCTCGTAAGTAGAGAGGAAAAGTTTGCCAGTATACCAACACTTCTACATTGGCAGATTTATGATGATAGATGGGAACATGAGTCCATGGTGTAAACTACCCTTCTCCTTCACCACATTATACTTCCAAGCCGGAGTAAATCAGTTCAAGGAGGCCAAGAGACTAAGGTTCGACCTTATTGAGGTAGATGTAAACCATTGTGAGCTACGCTAGAAGCTATTCTACCCAAAGAAGCGCACATACGTGGAGAGATATGTCTCCCACAAGATACAAATAATGAAACCTTTGACGCTACCAATTACAGGAAGGACCACAACAAGGGTGTATCTATGCATAAGTCCTAAATTTGAAAAGGGTGCTTACGTAGAGAAGGATTTCTCCATTCCTAAAGATCCCATAGGAAGGAAGAAGGTCACACCTAGAGAGAGAGAGAGAGAGAAGAGGTGCAGAAGGCACCAAGTGTTCAAACTACATATACGGTAAGCACATCGTTGGAGACAAGCGCTAAGCCTAGTACTTATGCGTGGAGGAAGAAGTCCTTAGTCAAGGAAAATCCCTAGAAGAAAGGCATCATAGCATGAAGATCCCCTCACTCAAAAGGAATCGCCAAGGA
This sequence comes from Taxus wallichiana var. yunnanensis, assembly GCA_018340775.1. Taxonomy (NCBI): domain Eukaryota; kingdom Viridiplantae; phylum Streptophyta; class Pinopsida; order Cupressales; family Taxaceae; genus Taxus; species Taxus wallichiana. The sequence continues at coordinate 481,433,983 of CM031234.1, forward strand.
AGACATCACCTATCGAAGAAAAAGAAAAATAAAAATCCCCTATACTGGAATCCCCAATAAGAAGAAGAAGAAAAAGGTGACGGATGAGGCCGATTCAGAAGAAACATAAGACTTAGATGACTACATTGGTGATAGGGATGATGATGAAGATGAACCAGGAGGCAAAGACCATCTCATCTATGAGCTACATGATTCTGAAGAAGAAGGGGATGAGGAGTATAACGAAGAAGATGAGAAGGAGGATGAAGAAGAATCTAAAACCCAAGGCAAGGGGTAGGTGGGGAAGAAGTTACAAAAGAGCAAAGGACCCCAAGCCTCATGAAGGAATAGGTAGACGAAGTTGCAGAGAAATAAGTGGAAAATATCATCAAGGACCTGGTGGAACAAGAAGTGGAACACAACACGGATGTGGTGATGAAGGAAGCTGAGGAGGAGAATGTACAAAAAGAATATGGCAGCATGGGAGGAGATCCCAGTTTAGTTGTAAGCTTTCCAAGGGCTGCACACACACGGGGAGGAAGAGCACAGAAGCATCAAAAGTTCAAGGGATGGGCTACATTGATGATCTAAACAAGGTGTTGTGCACGCACGCTTCTAGAGCACTCGTGCCAACGAAACAACTTCTAGCCATGACTTCATTTGATGAGGAAGGTGCATACCCTCGGATGAGGAAAATGCTATCATGGGCATTTGAGTCCCACATTGATGAGCCAAAATTTGAGGTAAGCCAAGGAGCATTGATGCAAGTACCAAAACAAAAGGGATGAACCCCTTGGTGAATGCTCAACATTTATCAGATGAACAGATCTGCAATGTGCTCAACAAAGTCTTAGTTGAGGTTGAAGCCAGGCTCTTCGGGAGAAATGACAGGGTAAAGTTCCTAGAGGCAAAGTTAGAGAAAAGGGAAGAGGAGCTCCTGGAGAAAACCAAGGACCTAAAGTAGGAGGAACTAATCAATGCTCAATTAAGGCATGAATTAAAAGATGAGAAGGCAAGGGTGTGCGAGGCATACAAGAAGATAAATATGATCACGGATGCCATTGTCCTAAAGCATCTAGACTTAACGCCACCCACACAAAAGTATGGGTCATCCTTGCAATTCTGGAGGACTTGACCCACATACTCACTATGGAGAGGTGACCACTTGCCCTAGAATCAGCAGAAGAGGCGTTGGCGCGCTAGGAGAAAGAAAATAAAATGAAGGTTGTGGAGATTGTTGCTCAGTACAATAAGATCCTCACCGATATAAAGGCCGCCGCGCAAGTTACTGAGGATTCTTATGACAATTGCACAAACAGAGATAGAGTGACAAGTATCTTAGTTTCCACCCATGAAGCGAAACTCAAGGAGTTCCCTAGAAAAAGAAAAAAGGGAATAGGGCGAGAGCGAGAAAAGATCCTAGCTGAAGTAGAAAAGAAATCAGAGGCCATTGAGACCTTGGGGCTCAATCAAGAACCAAATAAAGGAATTGTACCCCCAAATCACTCAGAGGATGGATGCGCTTGAAGATTTGGGCAAACAACTAGAGAAGATTGTGTAGACAATGAGCACTAAGGGAGAGGAGCTTAGTTTTGAAGAGGTGAGCGCCCTGGTGGGTGACCTTTGTCAGCAAGCATAGAACGAGGTCGACACTTGGGGGAAATTAGAAGCTAATTTAAGAAAGGATTTCCCTCTCCTCCTCCATAAGTAAATAAAGTTCCCCATTGTTTCATTCTTTTCCCCATTTCTTCATTCCTTCATTTTTCCATTCCAACCATTTGTAAGGATCCACCATTCTTTAATTCTTTATTGAAGAGTGTTTCCGAGGATAGAGAACAGGTGTAGTATGGGGTGATGTTGGGCCTCAAAATATCAGCTAAGTACAAGAAGGTGCATGGCACGCGGGGACCTAGTTGAAGAAGGGTGCGCAAGTGAAGGCGCACAAGTGAAAAGATTCTAGTAGGGTTTTGCGGAACACACAGTGCACGCAAGGCAACACAGGTTTTGTACTTAGCTGCATTCGACATCTTAGGAAACACACGAGAAAAGCATGACCCTTGTGGATAAGGTTCCACTGACGACTGTGGATCAAAAAGGGAATATTCTAGGCATGCGATAGAAGGTTCTAAAAGACATCATTGTAAGGAATGGAGAGCTCGGATCTAGAAAGGCATGTTCCCATGGAGGACCACTTCGACACTAAACAATCGATCTCAGTAACTTTTGGAAGGAATGGTGGTAGGTGCTAAGGCTATATATACAAGCACTTGGTAGAAGAAAAGGGGAGAGAGAGAGATAGTTGAAGAAAGGTGAAGCCCTATAGAAAATAGAATGGAGGATGTTATGGGTTAGGGATTAGGAGAGCTTCGTGAGCATTTAACACATAGAAGGGGATGGGTTCTCATTTTTCTTTGTAATATGATGAACATGGTATAGTCCTGATGCATGATTTAGCTCTTGCATTCTTATATGAGGGTCTGTTATGACCTTAAGGGATTGTAATGTGGTTATTGAATCTATTAATATAAATATAATGCTCTGTTATAAATCATTTGTGTTCAATACTTATGCATTTTCTTTTTGTATGAATCATCTCCATGTGTTGCTTGTTATTTCTCTCACCTGCATACAATGAGATGATAACTCCTAAGTTCATAAGAATGTGGTTAGTTATTTTCTATCCTGCATTTTATTATCTGTTCTAAGATGATGTATTCTCACAAAACTCACATAAAGGAGAGACTCGGCGCCCACGCGTGCCTCAGGTGAGTATCCAGTGCCCATTGGGTGATAGGCTGACAAGCATGGGATTTTCCTATTCTGTGAGGGGTAAAAAATGAATAAAAAACAATGAACTTGGTCAACTCCTATGCATACCAAATGCAAAATTGTCAGTGAATAGTTGTCCACAATGACACTTGTCAAATGTTATGCACATCTCGGTTAGGATAGTAGAGATACCTCCAAATACAATAGAAACATCCAAACACATCGGGATGCTAGTTTTAATAGTAGCTAAATACACCTCTAAATTTAGAGGGAAAACTCTTAGTGGGGAAAATAGTTTTTTTTATTCTTGATTTTATTTTGAATCGAATTGCTATAGAAAGAAAATTTCCCCAGTGCAGGAGGCACTAGTGAAAAAAAAAATTACTTTATAGATACTTGAAACTAGAAATGGTGGTTGTGGGATGCAGGGTGGGTATGTGAAGCTACAAGATGCAACACAACCTCTCTTGGAAGTAATTTTCTTCTCCAAAGACCTTCTAAATTCTTCGGCAACCTCTCGACAACCTTCTACTACAGCATGGGCTCCTCAAATACTTGCTCGATCTGAATGTTGAGGACCAGGAAATAGGAGGTAGCCTGTGATTATTTTATTAATATTAAAATGATCATATTACATCTAGATTCTAAGCGATTACAAAGAATGAGGGTTCGCAATGTATATATGCATTATCAGACAACCATATATCAACAAATTTAGTTTAAACAAACTACAAAACAACCTACATCCTACTAAAAACTCACGTAAATATCAAATAATACAAATAATAAGGTTATAACAATATAACCATATAACTATGCTAATAAACAACCTATTTACCCATAGTAACAAATAAGTTACCATAGTAACATATTAACACACAATTACCTATAGTAAAAATAGTAAATGCTAAATTAACCTAGTAAAATAGGTTTTACCTAACATAAATGAGAACAAATTGAGAAAAATGATTATAAATAACAAAATTGTCAAAGAAAACTCAATCAATCAAAAAAATGTTTCTTGAAGCATATATGCTTGATATGATGGACATTTAGATTCAAAACAAAATCATTGAGCTTGTTTGTCTTCATTTAGCAATTTATACACTACTGCATACAATATAAGTAGCATAAATTTTAAAGTCAAAATTATGTCAAAAACTAACCTTTTTGTGGTTTTAGGCATGTTTCTTTAAGGAATTTGTGTCATTTTAAGTCGCCCAAAGTGGCACAAAAATGAAGCGACTAAATATTTTTATTTGTGTCATTTTTTTGTGCCACGTTAGCCACATATTTGCACCACCAAAAACACCTTTTTAATCACCTTAACACTACTCAATTTTTCAAAAATAAAATAAAAATATATTATTTATAATAAATATTAGAAATTTGCATTATTTTTGCATCAACATCTTCTAAATTAAAAATATATAATAAAAAATGTAGACAGTTGGGCCAAGAATCCTAATATAGAGTTTTCCTATCATATTCATACACACACACACACACACATATGTATGTATACCGGTTAGGGGGATAATAGATAGGGGGATACGCCATATAGAGAGAGGGGCCCCCTATCTATAGATATGGTGCCTCGAGGGAGGGCAAAGGATTGTAGAGTTTAGATAGGGGCCCACTCTCTACAACCATAGCCTTTACACACACACACACATAGTTGTTTGGTAAAGATAAATTGAATAATAATGTAAATTTCAAATGCTTCAATTATAACAATACAATTTGAATGCCATTTGGCATCCACGTTGATTTTAATCTCAATCTCACAAATTGAAAATGGTTCGAGAATAGAGTATTGGAATTGATCTCGAACATCCATTTTAGTAGATAAAATTCTTGCACTTGAACAATTATGCAACTCCTCTCCCATGGTTGTTAGTGTGGAGCTTGTTTTCATGTGTGGAAGTGTTGAAGACAGTACACTAAAATTATCTTGTACATTATTTTGCCTCAAAAAATTTGCCTAATAGTTTGGGAAATGCGCTCTTCTTATATGGACATGATTTTGGACCCATAGGTTTATGGGGCGGTTTTTGCCCATGGTTTTGGTATTCATGGTATTGTAAAACTGCTTAAGCAGTTGCCTATTTATGTGGTTTTGTGCATATGGTAGGGTTGATGTAACATTGCAGATGTGTGTGAATTCGGGTGTGAATTATGTAGAGTTTGTTGAGCATAGCTCCAAATAGATCTGGGTATTGTATTGAGAGAAGAGGTGGCTCGTAATAAAATTTTAGTAAGTGATTCTCAGTGGAAGTAGCCCAAATTGGGTGAAGCACGTTAAATAATGTCTCTTTGTGTTGTGGCTTTTTTTTATTCTACACTTTTATTTCAAATCTCTAATAATTTCTGCATATTAGTTTTTCTCTTCATTTGGGATTCTATGAAGGATTGTTCCATATTTTATCCCTTATTTTTTTACAATGGCAACAACTCGATGCAATTCAAACCCAAATGTAAAGGCCAATAAGATGAGATGGATTTTTAAATAGGATCCCATCCCTATAGTGATAGACCGCAACACAAACACAAAGGTAACATTAGAGAGAGAGAGAGAGAGAGAGAGAGAGATTTAAAAGTCGGTGTATTATTGATCCCTCAATTTTCTTAAAAAAGAGCAATATAGAGATGATAACTTATCAATAAAAATAACTATTAATATTTGTGTGTAAACTTGAATTTTAATATTCACAAGCAAACCCTAAAATCATTTCGTCTAGTAAAAATTCGAATGTAAATTTTGGCGGAATTTAAAAATTTATTTCAAGGATTAAGGTATATAAAATTAATGCAAATTGCATTACTTTTGCATTACCTTGAAAAAAATTCAATATAATATTAAATATAATAAATAAAAAAATTATTTGTGATTTTTGTGAGACACATAAATGGACTAATATTAGAGTAACTTTTTTGCCACCCTAATAACCAAAAAAGTGAAAACAATACGAAATTGATTTAGTTAATGACATTAATTTTACATTATGTAGTTAAATTAAGACTGCAAATAATAATGTATGTCTATATCATAATATAATGGAATTATTAGGAGAAAACGTGTTTTTGTCTTCCATTTCGTTTAACTTATTTAAATTTAGAATTTTGTTTTTCAAAAAAATTCGAAAGAGAGTCTATATATTATGTTTTTATAAAGATCATACATGAACTAGTTCTAAGCTTTATAATTATATATTTCTTCTTTAAAATGACAACCTTAAATATGGGTATGACAAATGTTCAAATTTGATTTTGTTAATATTATTGTATTAAGATCAAAATTTTACTTCCTTTTTAATATTTTCATCATTTAAAAAAATTCAAACACCTTTTTAATTTTATGTGTGTATAAAAAAACTTAATTATGCACAACCCAAAATTTGAACTGTTTATCAATGTTTATTTCCGAACTTTTTAACTGAAAAATATGTTACACATAATTATTGAGAAATGGTAGGAAGTGTATACCATATACCTTTTTACGACTACACTTTCAATGGTGAATACACGAGTTTCTATGAGAAGGATAGGGGTAAGTGTATTGCTTTCAAATTTTAAAAAATATAATTAACAATGAATCGTCTTTGGAAGTTAGTTCAATGTTTTAAAGATATGATTCACCCTAAACTTCACAATTACAAAGTATCATATGAGTTAGATTTGTAAATATTAACATTTCCACAATGATTTTCTAAATTGTAAAATACCTTTCAATCTATGAAAAATATTTTACCAATGCTAATTTTCCAATTTTGATTGTGATTAAGATCAATAGTAAGGTATTTATAATTTTGAAAAAATGAATAAGATAATTGTCAAAGAAAATTCCAAGGCTACAATTTTTTCTAAGAAAATTTATTTATTTTTCCATGTTAAGATGGTTAGAAAGGATGACAATATTATACATGGGACATCAAATAGAAATATAATGGTGTAGTTAAAGTTTGGTACATATGTTGAGGTGCTTAGAAAGGATGACCATCAAATAAAAATATAATAATGTAGTTGTAAAGTTTGGTGCGTATACATGTAAGATTTATTTCATGTTTTTTTTTAAACAATTTAAATAAATTTTAAAAATGATTTTGGGACAAAAATATAGCTTTTTTATTTCAAATATTACAATTAAGTTTTGTAGACAATTATAGATTATTTTTGAGTTTGAAATGATTTGATTATGAATTTATATCTTGAAATACGAAGGTTAAAGGGAGTTCTTAAAATATTTCCTTTAAGGTAATATTATAATATTTTATAAAAATTAAAAAAATAATACGATTGTTTGAGATATCTTAAACTCATCTATCTAAAATACGCAGTGAGATATCAATTTAGAGACACTCATCTAGCTATGTTATATATTATTATTTTTGATTGATTTCTCTAAGAAAAAGGAGAAAAAAATATATGATCGATAATCCAATAGAAGTTAAATTCATGAATGAATTATCGTGCGATGATTAATTAAACATCAAATTTAACATCGAAAATAAAAATGAACAACTCTCTCTGTCACAACCTTGATTTCCATTGTAGGAACACCTCTCGGCATAAAAATGTTTTCATCTTTATGATTCTCACAATTTTAAACAAAAATTTTAAAAGTGAGAATGTGTAAGAAGATTAGTTTTGGAAAACACTCTATGTATTTATTGCCATCAACATTTGAGATCAAACCACATGATCCATTGTCGGGATGATAAAAATAGATATGCCAAGATCATAGAAGCCCAAGTCTTAAGTAGGGAATTATGGATCACCAATTTGTGGACCTTAAACAAGGCTAATAATTGAAAGCTAATAGATTTTATTTTTTAATTTTTAATTATTAACTATTAATCTTGTGTCTAATTAGTTTTATTGTCATATAAAATATAATTTATTCTTAATTTGATATTAAATTATTTTATTATATTTTAATGTTTAAAGTTTTTATTTAATTTTTAAAATAAAGTTTATAGTTAAATTAGACACAATATTAATAAAATTATTAATTATTAATTTAAAAAATATTGTTGGGGTGGAAGTGGTGTGATCAAGTCACATGGTTGTGTGTTGGTCCACCCAGTTTCAAATCCCCGAAGCACGATCCTCTCTAGAGGTGGTTTCGTTACGAGGATGCAACATCTCTTAAAAATATTGTTACGGTGGTAGCACTCTATTCTTCGTTGCGGTGGAGTGTAGCTCATTGGAATCCTAGTTGAAATATGTTGCGGTTCTGCAACACTCCAAGAAAGACTTCACTCGGTTATTTGGACTCTTAGTGGAAATACATTGCACCGCAACACTCCAAAATTTTCTTCACTCGGGTTCCTTGTGATGGTTCTCATAATGTAAACAAGTATGTGTGTTCTTTCAAAAAAGGGTAAAAAATTCACCCTTAATAACAAAATTATTAATAGATAAATTAAAATTTATTAACTTTTAATTATTAGCCTTGTTTTCGCGTAGTTTAAGGTCTTCAAATTGACGATCACTAATTTCCTACATAAAATTTGGTCTTCAATAATTTTGACATATTTATTTTTCTCATCCTAATAATAAATCATGTTCTTTGATTTAAAACATCGATAACAATAAACACACAATATAGTTTCCGAAACTATCTTATCCTAATAATAAATCATGTTCTTTGATATTAGGGATCCCACTTTCAAAATTTCTAGCTTAGATGATTTTTGTAGCTTAAATGTCAAGGTACATAAAACATCGATAACAATAAACACACAATATAGTTTCCGAAACTATCTCATCCTAATAATAAATCATGTTCTTTGATATTAGGGATCCCACTTTCAAAATTTCTAGCTTAGATGATTTTTGTAGCTTAAATGTCAAGGTACATAAAAATTGAATAGCTTTTCTTTAGCCTTCGATTGATTTGACTTTTTGTTTACAAATTTCTATCTATTTTTGATTCGAGGTCCACTTCATCTAGATATGTAAAAAGTTATTTTTGTGTTGCTTGGTGGAAAATAGTCGTTTTAAAGTTTAGTTTCCTTACTTTGATTGATTGTTCTTTATCCAGTTATCATCTCATATCTTGAAAGCCTTAGAAGAGTACGGTGACACTCATAGAAGAATATCGTGACGGTTCTCAATTTGAGACTATCATTTTGAGTTTTTAGATTTGGGTGTAAAAATCTTTAATTCTTTTGTTTTCATTTACATGAAATCAAATATTCTTTTCAAATCTTATATTTTTTATTCTTGTATAGAAATAAATTGAACAATTAAGTTTTATTTTATTATATATAAAAAAATAATATAAAGTGTATTATATTTTTATGTTGAAATCATTTTTTATAATTTGGATGTGAGGCAACCTGTTAACTAGTGTTTTTAGTTGTCAATATATTTGTGTGCTAGTAAGGTGGAGTATAGTAGAGATGGAGCTATATTTTGAGGAAAAGATAAAAATGATGTCTTATACATTGGTAGCACGAAAAAAATACTATTTTCCACTTCAAGTGTAACATCCCCATTTTAAGATACTAGAACAAGGAAAAAAAAAAATTATACAACGTTCCTGTTATGAATTATATAATTCAAACACACGTTCAAGTTTTAATAATTGTTCTCTGTCCAACTAATGCAATTTGGATCACACAATTTCTTTTTAAAACCAATGTTCTCTATTCACATACTTGCAATATGGAACACACATTCAATGCCATTCAATCATATAACAGATACCATATGTTGCTGTAAATGACTCGAAGAACTACTGATCACCCATTTTCTGGCTCAGAGTTTCAGCGATCTCTCATTTCATGACTCGGCGACTTACCGATCCTTCATGTTAATCCGTGCATTGTATAATGAATATACAGGGTTCTCTTACGTTTTAGGTTATCGAAGTGATCCATTTAAGAAGCCTATTTGAATATCTGATACCGATATTCCTCGACATCCTGCATCTTAAACTAGGTGATTAGGACAACGCAACCAGCACTTGCGATACTTTGGCCAAAGATTTTCACATGCTTTGCATGATCATATTCCTAGATGTGGTACACATAAGTGAAATACGTCCTTCACCTCACTTCGTCTGTTATCTAGAATGGTCTTTCCTGGTCTCTTCCAATCCTTCCGTTTAAGGTCAAGCTCTAACCCCAACTAGCAATATGAACGAGTATAGGAAGTTACTCATGGTAACTAAAGATACGCAGACATATGGTGTCGTCCCTAGATGACTCCGTGTGTCTAGTTACCTTTAGTCCTCCGGAGTCACTCCGTATACGTGATCACATTCCTATCCCCAGCCAAGAACTTAGTATCAAACTTTATGTAAGGCGATGAATTAATTCGGGAGGGCATTGTAATATGTCAGCTATAACATTGTGTCGTCATGAAGGTCCCACCTTCATGAAGACACCATATTGTAGCTGGCGTATGTCAATGTCCTACGGAATCCTCTCATCGAGAGTACACATCCAGCTCAAGTGTGATTTGGTTATGATCTTAATATTTAAGATCAACTTTCAGCAACCATGCTGATCCTTAAACCTCGTTCTCGTTACAGTTGTATGTAGCTAAGAGAGACTTAATTTGTCTTCCAGCGTAATATACATCCTCTTCTTCATACCGAAGGGTTGCATATTCTCTTCTTGGTTCCTTTCTTTAATCTTTGGACTAATCAGTCCATTACCGATAAACTTAATAAGTTTAACCTATTAAACTTAACCAAGTTTTTCCACAACTGTAAACAAATTCAGAATTCCATCTTATTAGACATCATTTAAACGAGGTCTAATTTTTAAATGAACTTATTCATTTGTTCTTCTTAACCCTACTTCAGTTAAGGTCTGCTAACAATAGATATGTTTTCCCATATCTATATTTTCTGAATTTAAACATTCGAGGCTATTAACGGAGCCCGAATACAAGGTCGCTGCTCCCAAGTTATTTGATATTCCTTAGCTTTCAAGCTAATCCCGAATACCTTTCAATTAAGAGATCATGTTTACCTAAATTCTTTTTAATGTCAATTTAAAATTCATCTTAACCCAAGTATGAACTAATTACACATTTCAACGTAAAAGTTGCATTCAGGTAAAGAATAGGTGTTATTTCCTTATAAATTCATCCATTAACATTAGATAATTCCAAATCAAGGAATAATGTTATATTCTCAAACTTATTCAACAATATCAAACCGATCAGACATTAAAAATATCACACTTTTACTCGTATTCATCCATCGGTCTTATAATCTATACATTTGCCGGTCAAACGACCTGGACTTTGTTTATATCAAACAACATTACAACTCATAAAGATAGAAGAATGTAATTTCTTCCTTTCTCATTTCCTAAACAGGAGTAATAACTATCAAAACAATCCATCTTCAGTTAATCAAAAGAAGTATCAGAAAACAACCATGTCTTCATTTATACTCAAGTTCCATCTGCAAAATTACTTGCACGGGTCAGTTCATTGAACTGAGCATATTAAGCACTTGTCATTAAAATGAGGTGCTTTTAATTAACTGTCTCAATAAAAGAACCCTACTTTTATGAAACGTTAAAATGAACATCATCCAAGAATTAAGTACCGAAAAGGATGAACAAGCATAACAACTCAATCATCTAATTACCATCCCAATCAGACAAAGGATTACTGCCCTCTTTCCCGAATAATTATTACAAGAAGTAATTTCCTTCAAACATTTCCAAATTACAAACATCTGTAAGAACTGAAAATACAATTATGCAAACTGTTGTTCTAATCATAAATGCGTTGTAATTTCCATTCCCTTACATTAGTTAGAGAAAGATTCACAATTAGATTTTTAAATAAGACTTCCAGTAGAATCATTTTCCTTTCCTTTCATACTACTCGTCTAATTTCAACAATCAAACACTGAAGAGAAAAGTAGACAGCAATTAAATGCAGATGCTCAAACCAAGGCAGTACAAATTCATTCCATAACAATTACAGATTTACCAACTGTATGAGAGAAGAATTGAACACTAATTCAAATTATCCATCCACACTCTTTTTCTTTTCTCTTAGCTGCACTGAGAATTTAATCCAGGCGTGATACCAATCAATGGTAACAATTCAAAGTGAAATAAATAAAATCATTAATCGGATACAAGGAAGAAGGATCATATTACCTCTTTGCACTGTTTAACCAAATATCCGCTATTTAGCACAGACATGATCCAACAATATGATTCTTTCCGCATAATATATTTCCCTTTAAAATAATTCACTCTACAGACATTTACGTCTTTATAACATGTAGAGTGTACAACAACAACAACAAGTCACACTTTCATCCTAATAATGAGAGAATTCACTTTCCAACAGAAGGTAATAAATCCATTCATATTCTGTTCTTAATGAAAATGATGAAAGGTCCACAATCCTTAAAATTATATATATATGTGTATGTGTATATCTTTGAGTTCAACAAGACACAATATAATTTGCATGCTCTACTCAGTCTATTATATAGACTGATTTTCTGTTCCTCATCAGATTAGAACTTCCTTCCAAACAGTCCTATATGAGTACCAAGAACCAGCAGGCAGAATACCATATCAAATTAGAACAACAAAGTAAGATGCTACTATAACCTTACTGTCCCAAGGAACCCGTATTCTATGCAATGAAAAACATCAAGGAATTATAACTCACATAATAGTCTATCAACATCACCACAAATTTGTTTTTCCCAAATGTTTCCACACACTGAACTCAGAAATACAATATTCGCATAATAATACCTTTGTCAATGCAAACCCGTATAGGGTAATAGATGCGCAAGCAAGATACAGTCAAAACAATCTCATACAGCAAGCCCAACCTCATTTGTTGCATTCATTTGCACAGAAATACTAAGCCATGTTCGTTTTCATGATGACAGTTCAAACTAGAAGATCAAACCGCATCCATAATGCACAATAAAATCCACTTTCCATTACCTTCATATTTCAAAATAGAAAGAGAAAACATAATTCATTAATAATCTCAATAAGAAGAACAACCATTTTCTTCAAAACACCCAAGAATACTCAAGTCGTGTTCATCCTTATAATGACAGTTCAACCAAACATACAAAATTATCTCATCCTTCCAATTTCATAGGAATACACAGAACTTAGAATTGATATGCACTTAGCTAATGTATTCATTAGCACAATACTCCTAATGGTTATAAAACAGATACCCAACACTATCGAACCGAACCACACAATAAGGACAGTATATTCAACTTAATCATTATGCAAGGAATGCTTAAGCCACATACCGCAAAAGCAAACGACTCAACCAAAATTACTTCAACATAATAGCCAAATCGAATAACCAAAACCCCCATCATAAGAGCAGGGTCGTTTTAATGAGGCGATTAAGCAAAAGCAAGCGGTTTAAGGAGAAGGGCTTAACATGCCTGTTTTTTTTGTGGTTCGAAGAAAACCGCGCCCACTGGAGTTGTTTCTCTCCACGACGTCCTCGGCCAGGCTTTCCAACCAGTCCCCTAACTTCCACAGGCTCCAAAAATAGCCTTGCTTCTCCAAGAACAGAGATAATAACCAAAATACAGCAGGTTCGACAGAACCATGGAGGAACAAAATGCAGAGCAACTAAAAACCCAATGCACACAACAACAAACAAACTTCCTTCACAATCCTCTTTCCAAGGCGAGCTGGTCGCTAAGACCAATGCCATTGAATGCATCCTTTTTCCTTTTTCCTCACGCCACCGCCGACTCAAGTTGGCGAGTTTCTAATTTCAAATTTTTGCATGCAATCATGGTTTAGTTTCATAACTAGTTAGACGCCTCCAACTTTTCCCATGTTCCCGCCAAACTTGGCGCTGCAACCTGTAAGGACATCATTCATTGTCCTAATAAATTTCCAACCTTCCCTCCTTATCCTTTCCATCCTCATGGGTCCATACGTCCCCTTCCTTAGGTTAGGAATAGTTTAGGATTTTTAATAGTCTATATCTAGGTCATTCGCCTAGTTCGTAGGTTAATAGAATTTATATTTATTTTCACCCTTATGAAATCTAAAATCCATATAGGATAGTAGTTAGGGTATAAGATAAAACTTAGGGGTAGGTTAGGGTTTAATCCCTAATATTTAATTAATTAGTTTCCATATCAAGTCTTTCCGCCTGACAGTCATATTCAACACTATGCAGGACGTTTCGTCCCATGTTCCACATACCTGTGCCCCTTGCATCCAGGCCCTTATCGTCTTACGTTGTCTAGCGTTACAACGGTATGTGGTTCGAGAATCGAACCTTTTTCATTGGCATCTACGTGCCAGATATTTATACCTGTAATCAGGTGCTGTAACCTTTAAATCAACCTTAAGTTTGGTTTAGAAGTAAATCGACAAAGCGATCACAAGAAGGCCTCAGCATACCTTGGATCAATGGAATTGATTCAATGTGTCTTTGTCGATTAGCGAAAAGAGTTCATCAAGCATACGACAAGTCTGTTGTCTCATTAGCAATCATACAAGCAATAATAACTTCTGTCCCAAGTAAACAAATTACAGCAAACAAGGGTCCAGATTAGCAACACATTTCTTTAAGATCAAAGATATATCTTAACATGTTTATCTTCATTTAAGCGATTACAACATCATGAAAAGTAATTACCATGATAACTTACAAAAATCAAGGCGTTACATCAAGCTTAAGATAAAGTGGAGTACAAATAGTGGATATTATTTGGGGAGGAACAATCTGAGATGTGGAATAAGTGTGGGACATGCAATATTGAATTCCCATATATTTGAATTCTCTCCTATTTCTTCATTGCCTCTCTTCCTCTTATGACATTTCCCTTTCACTTCTTGAACTGTGTCTTTATTGCACCCCTCAAATAGAATGCTACTAATGTAGATCCAAGTTCACGTTAAGACGCCATAAAAATTAAATGGGAAGTAAATAAATTTTCGACTTTAGTTAGAAAGAAAATGGTCGGCTAATTGTTGCTATGACTTGGTAGGTAGGTCTGACATGTCCCAACTTTGGAATGCTTTATTTGGGGACCCGTATCTCGGATTTGAATCACCGTCCACTTCCGCCCGTACGGCGGCTCTTGCAAAAAATCGAGGGTTAAGTGTGTGGTTAACAGTACGAAAATCGGCGTGCGAAATGAAAGCGATTGCTGGATCTTTGGGAATGATCAATTAGTCACCCACTCCCAGCACCGCCCATGAAACTCTCCGATCAATTCGTCACCCGTAGCTAACTAGTTTCACACTTAGTATATAAAGTCAATTGAGTATTGAATTTCTGTGCTACTCCTCGGATTCAATTTTAATATTGAATTCATTCATTGATGCCTGAATGCAGGCTGTAAATTCCCGTTCGGCAAATTCTCTTTTCCGACAAGGAGCGGATGGGTGCAGGCTAAATAGAAATAATTCTGTCGCTTGCAGGAGGTCTGTTACCATGTCGCCGGTCTCCTTGCCTAGAAAAGTATCATGCGTCGCGCCTGCCTCCACTTCCACCGCCGGACTGCAAGCGCTCACGAGTACAGTCAATAAATGTGCTGAGCAGTGGAGAAATGCATTCAATTTCAATTTCAATCACGCTTCAGATTCCGACAAGTGTGCGAAGAACCTCGATTCCAGCACTAGTTTGGCCGAGAGGCCCGCCGAGGGTGCCGGGTCTCCCAGGCAAATGCTGGGAACGAAATGGAAGGAATATGCCGGGTGCAACGACTGGGAAGGCCTCCTCGATCCTTTGGACGCCAATCTCAGACGTGAAATCATCAAGTATGGCGAGTTTGTGCAGGCCACTTACACGGCTATGGACTTCGATCCGACCTCCAAGACTTACGGACGCTGCAAATATTCTAAACACTCGCTGCTCGCCGAGGTGGGGCTCCCGAGCTGCGGATACCGTGTGACCCGCCACATACACGCCACGTCCGGCGTCCACGTTCCCCAATGGCTGACGTCCCACTCGGACGGAGACACCACGTGGATGTCTAGACGGACGAGCTGGGTGGGGTTCGTGGCCGTGTGCGAGGACCCCAAGGAAATCGAAAGGCTGGGGAGAAGAGACATCGTGGTGACGTATCGTGGCACGGTCACCCCTCTCGAATGGGTTGAGAATCTCCGGGACATTCTCACGCCCGTCGGGACGCCCGCAGGTGGGGACGCCACCGGCCGCGTTGACTGTGAAGCTAAAGTCCAAAGCGGGTTTTGGAGGCTTTACACGTGCGAAGACCGGAGCGGGCGAAGCGCGTCGAGTGAAGTTATGGATGAAATACGGCGGCTTTTGAAGTTGTATGAGGGAGAGGAGGTGAGCATCACAGTCACCGGCCACAGCTTGGGTGCTGCACTCGCGCTTCTCACGGCTTACCAGCTCGGTGCGGATTCGGCGGTTCGGTCATGTAAATCTCGGCGTCCCGTTCCGATCACGGTCTTCTCATTCGGCGGGCCGCGGGTGGGGAACCGGGCGTTCGGGCGCAGAATGGAGGAGATGGGAAGCAAAGTGCTCCGGGTTGTTAACGCGCAGGACGTTATCACTAGAGTTCCTGGCGTGCCGATGTTGAACGAGACATCGGAGAAGGAGTTGGGTTGGGCGTATTCGCACGTGGGAAGGGAGCTTCGGGTGAACAGCAAGGAATCGCCGTATCTGAAACCAGACGCGGACATGGCGTGCTGTCACGACTTGGAAGCGTACCTCCACCTCATCGACGGTTTCTTCAGCTCCTCCACTCCATTCCGCTCCTCCGCAAAGAGAGACATTCTTCGCTTGCTCGTAAATCAAAAGTCCAACGTTCTTCTCAAGGCCGCCAAGGGCAATTGCCACAGCGGAACAAACAACAAATTCCGTTATGATGCAGATAATTTCGCTCGTTCTTAATTACGAATCGTGAATTGCTGTTAAATGATGTTGTGAATATCTTTTAAATTTCACCGCATGAAACCTGATGTTCGCTATTCGTCGACGGCGAAAAGCCGCTTCACAATCTTCTGTAGAGTGTATTATTATTATAATTATTAAAACAAATGGCTTACGTTTCCAACTGTATACCATAATTTCTGTTGAGAAGTCCAATCCATCATTGCTAATACTTGTCTGAATTCACTCCACCACCACATCCAATGCATCTCATTTTGTTTTTTTAATGGTTTGTCCGGTTGATTCACGGGATTGTTCTGCTCAAAGCTACAGGTAATCCACCATCGTCAAAACCATCACTAGTCTGCAACAAATTTCTGCAGTACAAGACTAGGTATACCCAATACTATGTGATTCCTTTTATATTAAAAAACATTTAAGGTTTTTTTAATGATCATTACTTACTACGTGCAAGTTCATTTTTAATAGTTCATGGTATCTACCTTGCAGTGGTTTATGATGTTTTTCAAGTATGCTACACAGATTTTTTTATGTAGTATTGACCACCATTTTTGTGTCGTGCAAATTTACTTCTAACAATTCGTGGTATTATTATGGTTTATGATGTTTCCAAGTGTGCTCTACCACAACCACGTATGTTTGTAATCACTTATGGGTTTAGGGTTAACAATCCTTTCCCTACTCGTTAATGTTTTCAATTTTCTTTTAATTTAAAAAAATATTCTATGGTTTTTGTCACTATTTTAGTGTCGATTGTTGCCATGTATCTTTTTCTTTTTTACAAATTTTAGCATCGTGCAGCGATTTACAACATTTTAAAGTATGTATCTCCAATAAAAACTTATATATTTGTGTTCACTTATGGGTTTAGGGTTAGCACCTCCGTCTCTACTTATTACTTTAATTTCTTGAATCTTAGATGTCTCTCTGCGAGCTGGTCAGTGCAGTTTTTGGATAGGAAAAGCATGAAGGGAGGGATGGAAGCGTTGAAATGTCCTCTCTTGTACATGAAAAAGTGCGTGGAAGTCCCTTCAGCATTCATTCGCATCCAACGACCATGATTACTGAACCTAAGTAGTTTATTCTTAGTCCCTTCAGGATTCATTCGCAGCCTAAGTAGTTTATTCTTATTCCTCTGTCCAGCGCCGATTTTGAGCGAGAGAGAAAAGTGCAGATGCAGATGAAGCGCGCTGCCGATTTTGAGAGAACAATTCGAATGGTTATACTTATTGGTCATATGAATAAGCATGCAAAGCGGGAATACTTATACAGAGATTGGTGTTATTACAAAGAGGGATTGCGGGTACCTCTGCAAGTGTTGGGCGTGGCAGGCGGTCATACTGCGGCGTGGTCTCTTATTGTCCGTGGCCGGTGCTATTTATGTGCATTATTCCATTACATGTGCCAATTGCCAAAATATTGCATGGATCTTGCTATCTGATAGAAAAACTTCAATTGAATTATGCTATATTTTTGGTGAATAATTGCGCGGGGTGGCTTCTGCATGCTTTTTTCATCAGCTTTGCATATTTGTAGATTAGATCTAGCTGTGTGTGTAAAATATGGATTTTTATTTCAATGAGAGCCCCATTTGTTGGAAATAAGGTGTCTCAACCTTGTTTGGTTTATTCATTTAAGATTTTCCTACAACGGTTTCACATTGTCTATGCTCTAAAAATAGAAATAGGAGTTGTCAAAAGATTCCCATATGATAGTATATCATGGAAGGACTATTTTTAGAGATATTATGACAGATTTTATGACATCTGTAAGGGTCAAAAATATGGGAGAATATTGTGGACGTGGGAGCCTAATTTTAGACCGAAATCTTGCTCTTTAATGCTATCCACCTCATGAGAGGTTTGGCACATGGTTTTGTAAACCATAGATGGTTTCTTGTATAACCGGAGGTCTATAAATTGAAGGCTTGGAGAAGCAATTGGTGTGGTGAGTTTTAATCCTCCTAGAATTGTTTCTGGTGATACTCCTATAAGAAACTTGCTTTGCAAGTGTATGTAATCTTGTTATTAGATTTGAAATACATTGAGTGGGCTTTTGGAGTGTGGGGTTTTTTATCCGAAAGGATTTTCCCCACGTATATCTGGTGTTTGTGTTTTGTTATGAATATGTTGTTGATATTTCTGTAACTGTTTTACTATGTTGAAAGTTTTGCATAATATCTCTCCTCAAAGATTAGCGTAGGAAGTTGTTCCGCTACTCTTAATTTCCTATCAAGTGGTATCAGAGCCTGATCACCTTTGGTTTCAGTTGTGGGTTGTTGGGTTTTTTTTGCTAATCCGGGTTTGAGTGGGAGCTTGTGCAGAGAATACTTTGTTATCTAGTTGCAGATATTTTTTCAAATGGCGAGCACATCTGGGAGGATTGACGAAGAGAAGTTTTCTAGCACAAACTTTGAAATGTGGAAGCTGAAGATGGAAGATCTATTGGTTGATCGAGATCTATGGGTGCGGTGGATGAGAAGGTCCATAGGCCTACGAGATCCAGTTTTGGTTGCACAATATGATGTAATTGATAGAAAAGCTAAAGGTCTTATTAGACTATGTCTTGCAGATTCGATCTGATAAATGTCCATGAAGAATCTACTTCGGAGAAGCTTTGGAAAAGTTTGGGTGAGATATACCAAGCTAAATCTCTTGTAAATAAGATTTTCTTGAGGAAGAAGTTGTTTTTCTTGAGAATGGAAGAAGGTGGACAAATATCGAGCATCTGGTAACATTCAATATGTTGGTGACTCGGTTGAGCTCCGTTGGGGTTAAAATGGACAAAGAAGAAAGGTGCAAATGTTGTTGGTTTTTTGCCAGGACTCATGGGATAGCCTAGTCATGGCCATTGGGAGCACTTTAGTCACTCGAAGATGGAGGATGTTGTTGGTTCTCTACTCTCCGAAGAGATGAGAAGGAAGGTCTCTCTACGAATGCCAAAGAGGCTTTGAGTGTTCGAGGAAGAACAACGAACAAGGTAAAGATGAGAAGAAGCGTGGCCATTCCAAGAATAAGGGAGATCAAAATCCTGGTAAGTCCAAAGCGATATCTTTGGAACTGTGGCAAATCTAGACACTTCGAAGGGAATGCAAAGAAAAAGAAGAAGCATGATATTGATTCCGAGTCCGAAAAGAAGATGGAGATGCCTTTATTGCAGCTTTGGCCACTCGTGCAAGTGATAATGCATGGTTGATAGACTCGGGTGCATATTTGCACATGACTCTTAACAAAAATTGGTTTAGTAAGTATGAAAACTATGATGGTGGTAAGGTGTATTTGGGTGATAATTCTTTCCTTGAAATTGTTGGTCGTGGTAGTATTCGGGTGAAATTTTTCGATGGTAGAATTAGAAGATTTGATGGTGTCTTGCATATCTCGGGACTAGTAAAAATTTATTATTTGTTAGTAAGCTAATAGATGCGGGTGTGCATGTACAGTTTTCTGAAGCAGGTGTGAAAATGGTGAGAGGTGCGTTATGGTGATAGCAAGAGGAAGTAGATTGGGTACATTATACCAACTTGATGCATGCACGGTTGAGTGTAATAGCACTTCGGATAAAACTAAGCCAAGTAACTATTTTGCTTTGAAAAAGGAGAGGGTTTCTACTCTACGGATGGTCGTGGCTTCTGGGTACCCAAGGGTGCTCTGTCTACCTAATCAAAATTACCTGCAGAGAAGACCATGTTATGGCACCAAAGGCTTGGCCACATTGGAGAGAAGGGTTTAAAATCCTGAAAAATAAGAACCTCGTTGAGGGGTTGAATGATTGCAATCTGGAGTTTGATTTCTGTGAACATTATATTTATGGCAAACAGAACCGTGTTCAGGTTTACTCGTCTACTCATAAGTCTTCATGTATCTTGGATCTAATCCATTCGGATGTATTTGGTCATGTTAAGGTTGCTTCTATTGCTAAATCAATTTATTATGTTACTTTCATTGATGATTTTAGTAGGAGAACATGGGTATATTTTTTAAAGAGTAAATATGAAGTGTTTAGTCGTTTCAACGAATTTAAGGCTATGGTTGAAACTCAAGCGGGAAGAAGATTAAGTGTTTGAGATCGATAATGGTGGTGAGTACTGTTCTGTAGAATTTAAATGATTTTGTATGCAGTTGCGGGATTAAAAGACAAAAGACAACTTCGTATTCTCGGAGCGAGAATGGAGTTACGAGAAAGAATGAATAGAACGTTGATGGACAAGGCTACGAGCATGCTTATTGGAGCTGGTCTAGAAAAGAGGTTTTGGGTTGAAGCTGTTACCACTACTTGCTATTTGATAAATAGATCTCCTACATCAGCGTTTGTTGATAAAACGCCAATGGAGGCGTGGTCGGGGAAAAATCCTTCAATTAGACATCGAGATTTTTGGGGCTGTGAGGCATATGCACATGTGCCTAAGGAGAAGAGAACAAAGTTGGATTCTAAGGTTGCCAAATGTATCTTCATCGGATATGGCTATGGTGTGAAATGATACAAGCTTTGGGACTCACTGTGCACAAAAGGTAATATACTCTAGAAGTGTTATTTTAGAGAGATTAAATCTTTCCCTATTAATTTTCAGCTAGAACAACATAAAGAAAATGAACAAAAAAGGATGTGCTTCAACTTCCTTCTACACACGAGAAATTTGAATTGAGACCACAAAATAGATAAGAAGTTGAGGAGAGCTCACCAAGCTCTGGATCTTCAAAAGAGGAAGAAGAAGAGGAAGAAGTGGAAGAATCTGCACCTCAGCTTGTTCAAAAGTCTACAAGGCAAAGGCAACCACCTGAAAGGTATGGGTATTCTCCTGATGATTGGAAGTGTATATTTGCTTTGAGTACTAACATTGATGAACCAAGATATGTACAAGAGGCTTTGGGTATGAATGATGCAAAGTCCTGGCAAATAGCCATGGATGAAGAAATGACAACCCTTAAAAAGAATGATACATGGGACCTTGTACCATTGCCTAAAGGTCAAAACCTGTTGGATGTAAATGGGTGTTTAAGAAAAAGATTGGTTCAAATGGAAATGTTGAAAAGTATAAGGCACGGTTGGTTGCGAAGGGTTACTCTCAAGTTGAGGGTATTGATTATGGTGAGATATTCTCTCCTATTGCTAAAATGACATCCATTCAGTTTTTATTATCTATTGCAGCATCTTATGACCTAGAGGTTGAAAAAATGGATGTGAAAACTTCTTTCCTTCATGGTGATTTGGAGGAAGAAATCTATATGACACAACCAGAGCACTACATGGTGAAAGGTAAAAGCAATATGATTTGTAAGTTAAAGAAATCCATGTATGGCCTTAAACAAAGTCCTAGGATGTGGTACCCGAGAAGTTTGATTCATATGTGTTGAGTTTGGGGTTTGTGTGGTCTAAATATGATCACCGTGTGTATATTTTAAATCTGATGGTGATTGTTTCTGGTAATTACTTTATATGTCAATGACATGTTGTTTATTGGGAAAGGCAAAGGTTTGATTGTAGAATTGAAATCTTAGCTCTGCGAAATTTGAAATGAAAGATCTTGGTGTAGAAAAACACATACTTGGGACGGAGATTAGAAGAGATCGTGAGAACAGAAAGCTATGGCTTGGCCAGAGTAAGTATGTTTGTTTTGTTTTACAAAGGTTCAACATGCAAGATTGTAAACCACTTTGCGTTCTGTTACTTTGGGAGAAGCTCTCTATTTCACAATGTCCTTCATCCCCATCGGAGATGGAAGAAATGAGCAGAGTGCCTTACTGTGAGTGCGGTTGGAAGCTTAATGTATGCTATGGTTTGTATAAGACCAGACATTGCCCAAGTAGTGGGAGTTCTTTCTCGTTTTATGTCTAATCCTGGAAGAGTGCATTGGGATGTAGTTAAGAGGTCTTCACGGGGTACATCGAGTACTCTATATGTTTTCATGGAAGATGAGATCAACATTCCCTACGTATTCATGGTTTTATGGATTGATTAGGCCGGTGATGTTGATAGCGAGAAGATCCATCGGTGCATATGTGTTTACTCTTAATGGAGGTGCAATTAGTTGGATGAGCAAGCGATAGGATGTGGTTGCTTTATCCACTCCGAGGCAAAGTACATGACAGCTACTCATGCCCGTAAAGAAGCCATTTGGTGAAGCATTTGTGTTGGATATTGGATTAAAACAGGGTGCGATTCTGATATATTGTGGATGATCGAGTGCAATCGCCTTGCGAAGAACTCCGACTTTTCATGCAGGACCAAACACATTGATGTTTAGTATCACTTAGTGAGAGACATGGTCGCGGATGGAAGGGTGAAGTTGGAAAAGGTAATGAAAGTTGCGAATGTTGCAGATGCATTAACTAAGCCCGTGAGCATGACGAAATTCGGTGGTGTTCCGAATCTATGGGCCTCTCGGCCCCTAGAAGTTGATCCATGATGGTATCTTTCCCTTGGCCCTTGCAAGGTATTCGACAAGTGGGAGATTGTTGGAAATAAGGTGTCTCAACCTTGTTTGGTTTATTCATTTAAGATTTTCCTACAACTGTTTCACATTGTTTATGCTCTAAAAATAGAAATAGGAGTTGTCAAAAGATTCCCGTATGATAGTATATCATGGAAGGACTATTTTAGAGATATTATGACATCCGTAAGGGTCAAAAATAGGGGAGAATATTGTGGACGTGGGAGCCTAATTTTAGACCAAAATCTTATTCTTTAATGCTATCCACCTCATGAGAGGTTTGACACATGATTTTGTAAACCATAGATGGTTTCTTGTATAACGAGAGGTCTATAAATTGAAGGCTTGGAGAAGCAATTTGGGTGGTGAGTTTTAATCCTCCTATATTTGTTTATGGTGATACTCTGTAAGAAACCTGCTTTGCAAGTGTATGTAATCTTGTTATTAGATTTGAAATACATTGAGTGGGCTTTTGGAGTGTGGGGTTTTTTATCCGAAAGGATTTTCCCCACGTATATCTAGTGTTTGTGTTTTGTTATGAATATGCTGCTAATATTTCGTAATTGTTTTTTTTGTGTTGAAAGTTTTGCATAATATCTCTCCTCAAATATTAGCGTAGGAAGTTGTTCCGCTACTCTTAATTTCCTATCACCATTGTGGTGTTGTTGCTCTCACCCGTTTGCAGAGGAAAGTGCATTAAGATGATAAATGGAAAAGTTGGTCCCCGATCATTTGTATCATTGAAAACCATTAAGTGATAGGTTATCTCCGTCAATGGGAAGTGGAAGCACCATGAAATGCCAATAGAAAATGTAGTACATTCCTTTGAAAACGTAGTGGAAGTCTGTGGAACAAGTGAAATCCATTAGATTCATTGTCCTATCACTTCGTAGTAGGCCTAAGCGGGGTAATAATAAGTTTGATCAATAAAATTTCTCTCTACATACCTAGGCACCTAAGTTTTTATTATTTTTTATTTTTAGTTTTATTAAATTATGTTATTTTTATTGATTATTAATTACTTTGTATTAATTTTTAATTTTTATAAATTTTTAATTTTTTATTGATTTTTTTCTTTATTATTATTTTTAAAAATAATTTATAATTTATAAACTCCTTTGGGCGCCATAAGAAGGGCCGCAAGAGTGTTGTCGTCGGTGTTGCACTTTAGGTTTTTCTTTTTTAAATTTGATGGTTCATTTGATGTAGGGTTTGGGGGTGGTCGTAGGGTTTCGTTAACACTATGGGAAAATATTGCAACACATTGCATGTAAGCGTTGCACGTATTTAATTAGTCTAGGTACAACTTTAGTCTGCCTAATGAATGGAGGTTTCTCTTTGGTACTTATGTAGACTAGGGTTATGAGTGTGTTAGTTCTAGGTTTTGAGTCTTGACTATTATAAATGGTTGATATTGTGTATGTTTGCGAAGCCAAAGGCATGACCTTGGTCAAACATTCCCTTGCTCTTAATATGACCTATGGACAAGTGGTAGACAATCTTCCCCCTCCATCTGCGGTGAGCGCAACTTGTTCACATCACTCAGATTTCAAAAGTGAAGCTCTATGGAACAAATCCTGCAATTCTCAAAGCCTTTGCTAATACATGAATTGGGATGGTTGTGGGCATTGCTAATGATCAAATTGTAGCTTTGAACCAATTGTCTGTAGCTTAGAATTAGGTTAAGAACAATGTTGTCCCCTTTGTTCTGCAATTAATATCATTGCCATATCTTTTGGAAATGATGTTATTTATAGTGGGGATAAGGCCTTGATTTCCCAGACTTCTTCCAAACATTGTAAAACCTAAACTCAATTTGTTTCCTGTGAAAAAAGGCCACACCTTTATCTTCTTTTCCATGGGAGTAGATTTCTAGGATATTTTTAGTGTGTCCTCCATTGATGCTTTGTACATTCATGTCTAATAATGAATGAGCTATTATGTGTCAAAAATGTTTGTAATGATAATTTATGAATCTTTTATCTAATAAAGGAGTAAATGTCGAGACAAGTCTTCTGGTTTGGATTATGTGATTGCAGATCTATTTGAATTCTTCTCATATGTGTTTGTGGAATATTATATTTAGGTTTTCTGGCTTGTTCCAACCTTTGTATGCTCCTTTTTAGTTGTTTGTCTTAGGACATGGTGTTTAGGCGGGACAGTTCTAGGTCATTGCATATATCTTGGAGTTATTATCTTAAGAAATATAATTCTTGCGGAAATGGGCCCTAGGAAATTCCATTGATAATGTAAGCATACAAGTTTTGAGAGTAATTACCATCCGGATATGGGTATACTATTGGGGTATTGATATTTATGCATGGGGTGAGATATGATTATCGGTTACTGCAACACAAAGTTCTTCTATGCAAACAACAAAAAATCATGCTTATTGCTAATTTATGGGTTGACACAAGCCTTGTAAATGGAGCTACAAGAACAATCATCGACATTGTTTACGACACATCAATGCCACCACCAACATTACCTTTATTTGTTGTCAAATTTGATAGATACAACGACCCATGTTGGGATCCGTCCAACCCGTTACATATTCCAATACCCCTATTTCAAGAGGGAATCGAATACAATTGCCAATTAAAATGGCTTGGGGATTAACTATCCACAAGTCCCAGGGACTTACTTTGCATAGAGAAACTGTCAACATTGGAAACACTGAAAGACAAGGTCTAACATTCACAAATTTCTCCAAAGTTCCCTCCTTGACAATCTGCGCATTTCCCCTCCTTTTTCATTCGAAAGGTACTAAAAAATGGCACACGTATCAACACTTGGAGCAAGAAGAAAGGAGGAGTCAAGACTAATATCACTCAACCAAAACAACCCATCGTAAATACTAGCCTCTACTTTGATAACACCTCCACTACTACTTTACTCAACACTTCTTGTATCCAAAGTGACAATTCCATTCAAGGGGTATCAAATGTATTCATGTTTAATGCAAATAAAATTGTCCACAAAAGGCTACCACTCATGATATAAAATTTGTAAATGTACGGAAGTCTTCATGTATCCATGTTTAGTGCAAATAAAATTGTCCACAAAAGGCTACCAATCATGATATAAGATTTGCAAATGTATATGTATGAATTTGTAACAATTTTGAAATGTACATATAAAACCTTTCAATGTAATGTTTAATCTATATTCCTACTCTTCCACTATCAATCACACCTCTTATCAACATGTCATCAACAATACAATTAAGGATTTTTCAACAAAAAACCAACCAAAATACCGATGCAACCACCGTCTCAAACACGTTCCAACACTAACACAATTTCACCCCAACTAATTACAAACCACATCAACTACAAAAGTAATTAACTATCCCTCAAAATCAAATAACTTAAACCATTTGACATTCACATTGCACTATACACATGCAATTGCTAGTTTATAATTTATATTAATTTTTAATTTTGTAATTAATTTTAATTATGGGTTATTATTAATATTTTTATTTTTTTAATAATTTTAAATTTATTTATTTATTTTCATTTTAATTAATTTTTAATTACATTCTAATTTTGATTTTATTTTTTAGTGAATTTTTAAAATTTATGGATTTATATTAATTATTTAATTTTATCAATTTTTTTATTAATTTCTAATTTCAATTATAATTAATATATTAAATTTTATTATTATTTTTAAATTTTTATTTAGTTTAATTTTTAATACTTTTACAATTTTAAATATTAATTTGTTAAATTAATTGTAATTAAGAGGCCTATAAGCGTATTAATAGATGAAGGTACTATTGCTTGTAATAAGTTTGATCAATAAAATTTCTTTCTACATACCTAGGAACCTAAGTATTGTCGTGCTTTTTTCTCTTGTCATAGTTGGAAGCCTACAACCTATGTAGGTATAATTTTCTAATGAATAATAAATGTTATGACATCACCAATTTCTTGCAATTGCTTTATGTTGCGATAATGTAAATGCTAAATTTATTACATTATCAATTAATTATGCCGAAGGCGCACTCCAAATTATAAAGGGGAGGTAAAGTTATGAATTCTGAGAATACCATATTTAATTGCACATCGAGGGTGCATGCGGCTTGGAAATCGAACAATGAAGATATAATAAATTCAATTTATGACTAAGTATCGAAGCTTACCATCATAAGGCCAGGCGAATGTTGTTTCCAAAGATGCAAAGAAATTTCACCTTCTACCACATTTGTTGCTTGGGTAATTCATCTCAACTCGTGATTCACTTATTGTTTGAAGAAATATTTCATGTTGCTTTTAAATTAGAGAGATCGAAGGTAGCTACCTCTCGAGGAGTTTGTAACCTTGGGCGAGGAAACAATAGAAGCTTCACCATTCGACATCATTCCAGGACTCAAACTTGAGACCATCCATGATGGAACAAAGATCAATTGCGAAATGTCGAAACAAATATATTCAATGAGGACAAGGGATATTTACAAATATGAGATGGTTACATGCTGACTACCTACCCACATGGAGGCATACATACATAAGTGGAGGCAACTAATCATAAAACCGCTGACAATGTAATATATGCTAACATTCCCCCCTTATTACATTGTTTAAATATCACATCATATTTCCAGATAGTGGACTCCCCCTTATTCCAAATACAATAAACAATTTATTACACTCTCCGTGTAGCCTACTCAGGTTTGAGGTGGCATGCCATCTATGTGGATTTTTGGTCTTGGTGACACCTTGGTTTTTCCCTACAGAATTACCACAAACCTGGAAGTGACTTGAGTAAATCCATCTCTAAGAATACCTCGGTGGTTTTGGTTTCCCTGGATTACCACAAACCCATATGGTTTTCTGACTATAGGTTCACCACGAACTTGGAGGTGACCTGATGTCTCAACTGTACACTTCGGTGGTTTCTCGGATTTCCACAAACCCTTTACATAAGAATCAAGTGCTACTTTAGTGTTTTTCGCTCCTCACAATGTCCTTCATTCAGGAGGTACCAAAATGAAGAATAATCTTCATCTTTATTGAAAAACACACACCAAAAACAACATCACAAACAAAAAAACGAAAAACAAACAAAAACAAAATTTTCACCAAAAAAATGGTACGACACCTTGTAACGAACCATTACACCAAAACCTCGAGGCATTAGTGAAATCCGCACATGAGGATCATAACATCCCACCACGCTTCCGTAGCCTAGACCCCGGGCTAGATTTGCGCCCATATAGCGGGACCCCACCCTACCCTATATGAGCCCCGGGTGAACACTGCAATGTCGGCATAGCTACCCGTGCCGAGACTCGAACCTGGGTGGTCGCTGCGAATGTCGGCATCTCCATCAACCCATATACATTATAATATCATATCCCAAGGTTCATAGCACCCCTTCGTAGGTGATTCATGAGAGGACGTCAATTGTCCTTCGACCTGTGTGTACCCTCCAACCTCTAGTATGTTTCTACTTAGTGAGCATATATGGATTTGAGGCTCAAATGATTCAAAACAATTTCCACAAGTCTCTTATCTCTTATTCGTTGCGGACAGGTCCATTTTTCTCGTCAATTTCTTCCTTTTCTAGATGCAAATTTCTTAGAGGCACATGCTCCAATCCTTAGGTCATGGCCCAAGGTTGTTTTGCTGGTGTTTGGGTGTTGCTCTTTCCATAGAGCTCTTGGCTTTACATGCTCCTCTAGATCACCGTGTCTTCCTTGGTCAAGAGATGGGGCATCTGCATCTTCATCTTCACGGCTAGTCCTTTCAGACATAGGTACAACTTGTTCTTCCATGGCAGCCCTCGAGGGTTACAGGTCACAACATTGCCAACTAAAGCAATGGAATATCAGAAAACTCGAACTAGTGGATTGCAAAAGAAAGTATAAGTGTTTATGCAACCAAACTATCTTGCAAACTGAACTCAGGCTTTTGGATTGACGTATTTCACTATGGGTTTGGTTGTTTACTTCTGCCACAGTCTGTAACACCAAACAGACATCCTGGGTATATTCGCATTCTATTTCTGTAAATCACTCCAAAAGACTCTAAGCTTGCAGTCAACAGCGTTGCCTTTGATAAATACAGGTGTTTCCAATCTCAAACAGGAGAACGAGTTGTACCACGAAGTTGTTTTGTCGTTGGCTCATTTTCTGGATATTTAGAAATAGGAGATCTGTAATGGCCGAATATGAGCATGCCTAGAAGAATTATATACAATGTGAAGGGATGCTCTTGAAGTCCGGGCTCAGATGCTCCCAAAGTCACCGTTCGAGTATGTCAATGAACTGTTCCACCTACTGTGCCGCAACACGACTTCTTTCAGGTTGGCAGAGTGAGGAGGCCACCTAGATCTTGAATTCCTTGAACAAGGTGAGCACCATGAAAATGACGCGGATGCTTGTGGGGGATTTCCACGCACAGGGGAAGCGGCGATTCTAACCTTTCTCTGCACTCTCCCACCACGCTGCTTCCACAGTTCCACACTCTGATACCACTGATGGAACAGAGATCAATTTCAGAAATGTTCGAAATAAATATATTCAACGAGGAGAAGGAATATATACTCTAGACACAAATATTGCACATTAGACAATATTTAACCTAGTCATTTGATTCCTCGGATGATGAATACTCTAGAAGGTTCTCAAGTGTACAAAGTACTATTAATCCCACTTTTTGGCCACCTTTTTCTTATCTTTTATTTCGTCTTTCCTGTGTATTTCCTGATACCTATCAGCCCATTTCATGACCGTTTCGACATTCTAGCGTGAAATCAGGGCGCCCTGGTCCCATTCCGAGCACCTCGGTCTATGCACAACCTATTCCGCTTCTTTTTAGGTCACTTCTAACTATTGGTCATCCTTATCTTCTTCTCAGTCGGCCTTGTCGGGATTAATTATGAAATTAAGCTTGAGAGTCCTATAAATATAAAGTTATAAGACCATAATAAGGGTCCTAGGTCATTGCATCTTATCACTACTATCACTCCATCTAGGGTGCATCCATTGCATCACTTGCATCCACATAGTGCCATGCATTCAAGCTAGGAGATTTGCATCACACACACTTCATAGGGGGAGGGATTCCATTCTATTCCATACACACATGCTACTTACATTTCTATAGCTACTATTGCTCGCTACTTCACAAAGTGCGACTAACACGAGAGCACCTAGGGAAAAACACGCGCGCACACACACACACACCAGAACTACATCAGGGTTCGTAATGTAGTACAGTGCTCAGTGAATAAGTCCACTAGTTTGGTGGCTAAGGTCAATCCGACCCATTGATATGCATCTTTCATTTTTCTAGGGTTTGATACTTCTCCTTGCATTATAGGACATTCTCCAGTTCATCTGAGGAATCCAACATGACAGACAGGAAACACTCAAAGAAACTTAACGACCATACCAGATTTAGATTATGAGGATTTACAGTGTTCTGAGTGCCCAAATTGCAGACTAGGGCTCCTCGGGGCACCCCAGTACACTCCTAGGCACCTGCGTCATCTCAAACAGTCCAGATCTACCCTTCACAAGGTCCCTGAGGGTTCGATCTGCACTTCCAGATTTTATTTCTAGATCTGCAACACAGTGTGAAAGTCTTCTATTATTAGCTAAGTCTTTTCCTTACTCTTATCTTGCACATTAGGGTTTTATTTCATCTAGAATAGTTTATTTACATTTATTTCATCTGTTTTAGTTCATTTATAATGTTTTAGTCCTTCTAATTAGATAAACATTAATACCCTAGATATCACCTTAGGCCATCTAGCCAAAAACCTTAATTTTTGTTAATCATTTTGGTGAACCCGACCGTGAATTTTCATCATCTTCTATATCTTTGTTCCATCTTTGTCATCATGCTTTTCTCCCCTTATCTTTTTGTTTATATGATATTTATTTGCCATCCTTGTTACCTTCTCCTTACCTATAGTCATTACTCCACTTGCGGCACCATGAGTATCTCTATTCACGCATACTTGCAAAAATACCCGGATTTCCTCCTTCACCTCCAAAATTACTTAGCTACTCATTATGTTTCTCCACACCTATCACCTGAATATGTCTACCATAAATTTGTTTCTGCCTTAACCCTTAATGAAGATCAAATCACTTTCACATCTGATGACCTCCCTCCTCCCCGAGTTCTTAGCCCATGACCCTCCATTATATATCCAGGTGTGTGTTAACAAAGTTGGTATTAAGCGTGCCCTAGTAGACAATGGATCTGGCCTCAACATTTGTAACATTAGTTTTCTCCATCATATCAGCATGACCCCGACATCCCTTGCTCCTTCCAGCATTTCTATTCATGGCTTTGATAACATCCCAAAATGAGTTTTAGGTATTGTACAATTACCCATTACCATTGGCCCATGTATGCTTACTATCCCCTGCCATGTAATGCCCAATGACCTTAACTATAACATTCTCCTTGGTCAGCCCTGGATCCATGCCATGTATGCGAGTTCCCTCTACATTCCATGCTCGACTAAATTTTCGTTACGGGGCACCGTTTATGATGTTCATGTTGATCCTTCCCCTTTCACATATTGCAACTCTATTCAACAACCTTTAGACTCCCCGTTTCCCCACATGTTGGTCTCAGTATCTCTCCAAGTATGGTTTAGGATATGAATATCTTCGTCATTTTGGTTTTTCTCACTACCAAGACCACAAAGTTACCAAACTTTGGGACCTCCCTGCACATCCACATAATTTTGGCTTTGGCTATCAGCCTTCTGACCCATCGCCCGTAGAGGTGCAAACCATATGTCATGTTACATCTCTTCCCCTGTTGCACCTAGACCTTATTAGTAATGATGCTCCTTCCTTTTGGGACAACACCGATACTTTCCCTACTGATGATGCATTATTAGATCATATGGGTGCTTATGAGGATCTACCTACTTACCATCATAAATGACGCCAATCCCTTCCTTGTCTTAATATGATTTGTTTGGGGATTTTTTAACTCCACTAATACTTCGACCTACCTGACACTATTCCTACAATGCCATATATTGAGGATCATTCCACACTTATCAATGAAGAAACCATACAACATAATTTGGGAATGACTTGACAATCCTCATATTTTCTTGTTAGCCACTTCCCTTACCCCTGCCGAACAAAAGGATCTCAAGCAGTCCTTAATGAGTTTTCCAATATTTTTGCCGCGGACTATAGTGACATGCCAGGTATCGATACCTTTGTCGCAATGCATAACATTGTCCTCAATCCTCGGTGCCAATCCCGTCAATAAAAAATTCATAAGATGCATCCTAAGGTTGCACTTTTAGTCAAAGAAGAAATCCAAAAATTTCTCGATGTTGGCTTCATCCACGTTATTGACTATCCGAATGGGTATCCAACATTGTTCTAGTGATGAAGCCCGATGGTGGTTGTGTATCTTTGTTGTAATGAATTTAGTGATTTAAATAAAGCTTCCCTGAAGGATAGTTTTCCCCTCCCACACATTGATACTATAGTAGACTCTACCGCAGGATACGACATACTCTCCTTTATGGATGGTTTTTCTAGCTATAATCAAATTAAAATAAATTTGGTTGATCAAGAAAAAACCTCTTTCACTATGCCATGGGGTACATTTTGCTATATTGTCATGCCATTTGGCCTCAAGAATGTCGGGGCTACCTATCAATGTGTTATGACACATATTTTTCACGATTACATCCACAAGATCATCGAAGATTACGTTGATGATATTCTTGCTAAGTCTTGCCATCGTTCTTCCCATGCATGTGACCTTCGGGTGCTATTTGAATGATTACATCAATATCATGTTTGCCTCAATCCCAAAAAATGTGTCTTCAATGTCACCATAGGAAAGTTACTAGGATATATTATTTCACGCCGAGGCATCAAAATTGACCCCACTAAAATCAAAGCTATTCTCGACATGCCTCCACCAAAAAATCTTCATCAACTTCACTCCTTACAAGGTAAAATTCAAGCTATTCAACGTTTCATTGCACAACTGGTTGACAAGACACAACCCTTTACACGTCTTATGAAGAAAGATACCCAGTTCACTTGGGATGAACAATGTCAGCAAGCATTTGATCACATCAAATCTTATCTATTAAACCCTCCTATCCTAGTCCCACCCGTGCACTGCCCCTTTCTCTTGTATATTTCGCTACCTTCCATGCCTTAGGTGCACTATTGGCCCAACATGATGATACCCATTGAGAATGAGCCATCTACTATATTAGTCGTATTCTTCTCTCTTATGAATGTAATTATAGTTACATCAAAAATTATGCCTTGGCCTTGTCTTCGTTTCCGACAAGTTGCGTCATTACATCCTTAACCATGAGGTTCACATTATCACTAAAGTTGACCCTTTATGCTATCTCTTATCCCATACTCATATTTCAAGGCATTTGGCTTGATGGGTCATGCTCCTTACAATTGGATCTTAAGTTCATTCTACAGAAAATAATTAAGGGGTAGGTCATTGCCGATCAGTTGGCCGTTGCCCTCTTTTAGATGCTTCCCTGTTTTTGATTCCTTCCATGATGATTTCATTGCTTATACCATTAAATCACACATATGGACCATGTAATTCAATGGATCTCGCTGTTGCTCCAGTGTCGGTGTTGGTATTGTCTTTATTACCCCGCATGGTGATCCACTTCCCTTTGCATACCGGTTAGGGTTCTCCTGCACAAATAATATCGTTGAATACGAAGCCCTAATTTTAGGTTTGCTTACTGCTAAATGAATCCTCATTTGTAACTTGTGCATCCATGGGGACTCTCAATTAGTCATTAACCAAGTTAATGACACCTATCACACTAAGGAAGAACACCTTATTCCATACAATTCCTTTGTAAAAGACCTCTTAGCTACCTTTGAGTCTTATTCCATCACTGTGATTCCTTGCAAAGACAATCACCATGCCGATGCCATGGCTAGTGCAACCTCCCTTATCCCGCAGGACCTTCATGATGATCAGGCCACTTTCATCATTCCCACTTACGACAACCATCTATTTCCACCATACCTATTATAGCTTGTGTCATCACCTATAGTCATGACACCACTGAATGGTTCACACCTATCTATAACTATTTGTACAAATAGACTATTCCTAATACTTTACAACCCCATGAAGCCCACAGGATACGTCGTGAAGCCACTCATTATGTTATCATTGGCCTTTGAATTATTCAAGCGTGCTCTTGATGATTTCCTGCTCTGTTGTCTTTCCCTTGTGGATATTACCATAGCTATATCTCACATTCATGATAGCCTCTGTGGTGGCCATTTCTTGATAAAGCCATGACACAAAAACTCTTACATCAAGGGTATTACTAGCCAACAATGGAACATGATTGCCTGGATTATGCTCAACGTTGTGACAAATGTCAAAAGCATGGTAATCTCCATCATGCACCCACCTATGACCTTTAACCCATCACTCCCACATGGCCTTTTTCCCTTTGGGGATTTGATTTAATTGGCCTTATCAACCTCAGAATCTTGATGGCCACAAATTCATAATTACACCACCGAATACTTCACCAAATGGGTTGAAGCCACGCCCTTATGTACAACCACCGGTACTAACATTTGTAACTTTCTTACCATGCACATTATCACCCACTTTGGTGTACTGTCGCCATTATCACCGATAATGGATCCTCCTTCAAAAATAAAGATGTCAAGAAATTTTGTGCTAAGTTTAAGATCAAACAATCATTTTCCATGCCTTATTACCCACAAGGCAATGGCCAAGCAAAAGCTACCAATAAAACCATTGTCAAAATCCTATGTAAAACTGTCAATTGTAGTGGCACTGATTGGCATAATCAAATCCTATATGCATTATGGGCCTACCGCACTAGCATTCGAACCCCATGAATGCTACCCCTTTCTCCCTAGTTTATGGTGCCAAGGTCGTTATTCCGTTAGAACTAGAAATACCAACTCTTCGAATCTCTCTTAAAGGAATCCTTAAAGACGACACTTACCATGAAAATCATTTACATGAGTTAGAAATGTTGGACTCACGTCGTGTCTAAGCATTGGAAAACCTACGCACATACCAAACCTGCATTTCACATGCTTACAACCGAAGACCTGCCCTCGAGACTTCAATATCGATGATATTTTCTTAGAAGAAAACCAAAAAATACCAAACCTAAAGCCACACTCAAAGGGCAATTGATGCAGCCTAGAATCTACTGTGTAAAACCCAAACGCGTTGGCACATCGCCCAGCCCGAGCTGAGCTCTCACCCAAAGAGCGCAAAGGTATGAGGCTCCTCTTTAGAGTTGCTTGTGCAGGAT
Organism: Taxus wallichiana var. yunnanensis; assembly: GCA_018340775.1. NCBI lineage: Eukaryota > Viridiplantae > Streptophyta > Pinopsida > Cupressales > Taxaceae > Taxus > Taxus wallichiana. Next base: position 481,469,342 of record CM031234.1, read on the forward strand.
GTTAGTGTGATGAAGATAAGACATATTCAGATCCATAATTAAACATAAACATTCCACAATGCATAATCCAGATCTAGATCTTAGAGAATCATGAATTAAACAATAACTATAATAAGACTAACCATACATGAACCAATTTCAGTTATGTCTAACACCATTATCCAACCAATAACATTCATTACATTAAATACTGTAAAACATAGAAGCTTCTTACATTATAAAGTATGCCCATAAGTCATGCATGCATCAGATCCAGCAGCATAACTCTACAATAACTCACACACTAGTCTCTCTCTAAACTACATAGTTCAATACATATTTATAGAGGTGGGGACTTTCCCTTCACCACCTACACACTTCTCAAAATAGGTTACATGTTGTTAATAACCATGTGCCTTTACAATAACATGCACACATGCAAGTGTGCTAATAATAGACGTCCTTTAGTTAACTAGAAGAAGTAATCCTATTGTTGTCACCAAATCACTGCACCCTCCGAATGGCCAGGATGTGAATAGGACGTTCGGTGTGATTGGGACACATGGGATCACCTCTCAAGCTGTGGGACTTGGGCTCGAGGTGAACCTCCGGAGAAGGCCGGCTTCCTCTTCCTAAACTAAGTGTTGTACTACTCCTAGTGTAACAAAAATGATTATCTAGTCCTATGCTAACATTTTCATGGGGTTTTAGGGAAAGAGATTTACAGAAATGAAACTATACTAGGGATGGTGATGCACCAAATAAAGGGTGTCTTCAGACTCAGGAAGGGTTAATTTGAAGAGGGTGTGTGCACCACTGCAGTCAACATCACCTCTGCAACTTAGAGAGGGTACAGGATACCACAAACTAAGAGACACACGTTCCCTTTGTTAAACTTTATCAGACCGAGAAATATACTAGTTTCCCAGTGAAGAAGGATGAACTCAAGAAGGGTGAACAGACACCACAACTCAACTGCATGCAATACTTCACCACTCGATAAGCACGAGAACTCAAGAACTCCAGTGATAGAACTTAAACTTGCAGCAAAGTGTACTGCAAGTATGAGAAAGGCACAAAGAAGCACGAGAAGGATGAAAGGACCGAGATTAGTCACAAAACACACACTTTTATTGCTTGATAATATGCACAATGCATCATACATTCAGAAGAGGCAATAGTTGCCATTACAGTCTTGAAGAGGAGGCTTGAAAGTTCTCTCAACACACAAGAACAACTTGCAGAAGAGAGAGGATTCTTGAAAAGTATACACTCGCCTGAGATATCTAACTGTCAACTTATCAACTGTTGGAACCCTTTGAAATGAGCTTCAACTTACATTTATAGAAGAATATGTGAGAAAGAAGAGGAAATGGTCATAATTACATTCCTAAAATGAAGGCCCATGATGTATTTATTACAGTTAGTTGAACCACTTGAGAAGGTTCCATCATGGGTCATTAATTGCCTGATGACCTAGTCTTCTCAATTAATTAAAAGAATATTTAAATAAAATATTTAAATAATAATAATAAATATTATTATTAAAATATTAATTTAATTAACATAATGTTAGGAACCCCCGTTGACCCGTTTGACTTGAAGAGGAGGGGGGTCCATGTGGATAGAGTCTGCACAAATCTCAACTCGGTGAGTTTCGAATCCTCTAACTCGGTGTTGCAATCGATTTTGAACCCCACACTAACTCTTTCCTTGCTTTGGTAATCGCTCTTTTGCATTGAGTCCTTCGAATGGTGAGCTATCAAACTCGATTCTTATCATTTTCCTCTGTTAACTCGAGGCCATTTATGCATTCCTCGTTCAAACTTCATGAAACATCACCACGAGCTCACTGCGAAGTCACCGAGCTCTTCATCCAGCAAACAATCTTACCTTTCCTAGGCTCAAACTCACTTGAATACCGAGCTTAACCCAATATTTCTAAAAAGAATGGTTTTACCACAATGCTCAGGATTCTTCCTCATCATATAACACTTGTAGTAAGAATGTTTTGGCTTTGCCATAATAAGCACAATTTGTACCTTCCAAACGATGAGAAAATGCCATTATCAATAAAGACCTAATGCTGCCATGATGATGACCCAGGCTCATGCCCATAACATGTCGATAGACACCCTTGAGACTGATTTTTGGCCAAAGAACCCTTCGGTATTTTGGCAGTGCACTTGGCAATCTCGGCTCCAATCAACAATTATGCCACTATTGGGATCTTAGTATGGCATAGGTAGCTGTGAGCTACACCATATACTCATTTTTCCAGAAACTAAAAAGATCCTTTATGTTACAATCTGCAACACATAAAAGAAGCCCTTCAAAAAATACATTGAACAACTGGGGCAACCAAGAGGACCTTGGAAAAATGTACAGGTAACAACCATATGAATTCTTCCTTAGTCGTGGATCAAAGCTAATAGAAATAAGCTAGCTAAAATTAGCTTGAAACTATAGTATAATCGTCCATTCAAAAAACAAGCTTCTCGAACTGGTAAAAGAATACTTTTATTATCGATTGGAAGTACATAATGGAAGGGTATAAATATTTCCTCGCCCTGAGAGTTTCTCAAAGAGACCATTTACAAGTGACAAGGATGTGGCATACAAAGCGGCCGACCGAGGTATTTTGAGTTGACCTTCACATTCAATTCATTTCTAGGAGAAGAAATCTTTGAGCAATATGAATCGTTTCATTTTACACCGTAATAAACCTTCATCTCCTGATTCATGAAAATTTTATGAAGCCTTGAATGGCGTGACTCAATCCATCGTACACGGCGGTGAATATTTGTTTCTGCACTGCTTATTCGATCTCGAGTTCGAGAATAAGGATAAGCATGCATTTTGATATCGAATGATAACAACACGGTTGGAAAACCTACTTCTTTGGAAGCACTCAAAAAGGCTTCTTTGTCGCACGCAACATGCCTTACTGCCTTTGCTGTGCGTGGGAGCTTGTCTCGCGACCACATCAAGTTCGAGAAATGTACGAGAGGAAGAGGAGAAGGTCATGGCAGCTATTAAAGCCGATTCAAAGTCTCGAGCATGAGCGGTGGAATCCTAACAAGGGTGGATCTGTGATGAAAGGAGACACTTTCTTCGTATGATGATCTATGGAACCCAATCCATGTCCATGCAACACACATCCTTTCCATCGTCTCGGACGAGTTTTCGGCATTGCTTTCTGTCAAACTCTTCGCATATGAGCCACGACCGAGCCATCAACATATCACCTTGGTTGGAGTACTGCTGTAGCCTCGCTGAAATTGGTATCACATCACGTTTTTAACCCATGACCCGCTCCAATTCACAACTGTCCTATTAATCCTCCCGGTGACTCGCACAAAGACTCGGACCACTCCAAGCTGCGCGAAATTCTATTTACATGGCCCGTGTGGAAGTCTCATGATGGATAGCCATCGTAATATTTCCGTGCTTGGCAGTTTGATCCGATTTCTCCCATTACGAAGTTTGATCATGGTTTACCAACCCAATATTTCCACTTGGCGGTGCTTGCCTGAATCTCCCCTACACGGAGTGAATAGCTTGGACTACCATCGTCAAATCTCGACCTCGGCATACTAGCTCCAAATCCCCGTGTGTAACGACTTGGACACATTAATCCATGGGTCCGGCCTCATCTTCACTGCGCAACCTTGGCAAGTTCATTCCTTATCTCCACAATTCCCCTAACATGCGGGATCACCATGGTTTTTTCCCTGCCGAGTTTTCCTTCATCAGATTTGAGGATAACATTAAACTCTCAAAGTCAAACATTTCAATTTGTAGCTTGTAAGGTGTGATAATTTCAATAGAAACCTTTATGCTTGCCAACCTAGTGACTCGTTGAAGATGCTCATATAATTGCAAAGCAAATTGTGCCTCATGAATATTTATGATATGAAATAGTTCCACCTCTATGAGATTCACTTCCATGAGTTGCATCGTAAAACAAGTAAGGTCTCGATAGAGAATCTTTGTAATAAATTTCATCGGGTCTCTCGGTAACACTCTCTCACTTGTCACTTAATCGATTTTCATAAAAATATCTTGAAGGAAAATCCTGAATTCGAGGATGCATTCGATCTTTGAATAGATAAAACGTAGTTGGACGACTGCTTGTTGGAAGTGCTCAAAAGAGAACTCTTACTCTACCGCAACATTCTTTTGCTGCTAAGCACCGAATGCTCGGCCGAGGAAGGTCGAACAACGTCAAATGCAAAATATATATCTTTGTATTCACTTATACCTGGCCCGACATTCTTGTTACCACTCGCATCGATCTCTCTGAGATCCTTATAGAGTTTCCTTCATTCGTCAATTTTCAACGAGCTATATTTTTGCATTAACACGACCTCATCGAGCTCTTACAATGAGAGTCTCTCCGAGATGATTTTCGAGATGACTATCAATTTGACACCGGATTCTTTATCAACTCGACCCTGAACTCTTTCTTGAGTTGAGATCAACTTTGGGTGCCTTTCGATGCTTAGGTGATCTCTTCATATGCAATTTAGGAATTATTTTTAATTATTGCATCTCGTTAATAACCGAAGGTGGGTTCCTAGGACTATTATTTCATTTTGAACGTGATAGGACCCCGTTGTCCAATCTTGCCATGTGTGCAAAATTGGATAACATTTTTGGTGACCTCTCGGGGATGATTGCCTGCTAAGCATGATTCCAGTAGCCTTAAGTCATCCATTGGGCATGGAGTCTATGTTGGAATCCTAATAGTAGTATGATTTTCTTTGACACATCTCAGAATCTCTTTGAGCATTGCCGATATCCTGGACCTCCCTGGAATGCTAAGCATGAAGTATATTGAATCTGTTGAATGCTTGACATCCATGGAACATTGCAAAAATTTGAATGAAGCAAATTTTTAACTCTTATGGAAACCTTGAACCTTTCTTCTCCTTGACACCTTCCAATGATGAAACAATGTGCAGAACAACACAAAACACAACAAAGGAAAGAAAAACAACAACACACAACAATGTGCATAAGCACTTGGAGGAAAACACCTAATTTAACTATACAAGGGTGGAACGCTTCTCAAAACAAGATTTGAGATGTATCCCATTCACATGAATGGGTAGTTCTTCTCCATTGAGCCTAGATAGATGAAATGAATTTGCCTCTTTGCAACTTGTGATGATGTATGGCCCACTCCAGAGAGCATCAAACTTGGCATGCCTGCCTAGTTTGGCCCTATCTTCATCCCATTTGAGAACTAAATCTCCCTCTTGAAAATGCCTGTCGGACACCTTCTTGTCAAAAGATTTCTTAACTTGAGCCTGATGCTGCTCCAAATTTTTCATAGCCTTGTCTCGTACTTCCTCTAACTCCATGAGTTTAGCAAACCTTATTGTCAGAGGATCACTCTCTATAACTTCAAGTTGATGAGCTAACTCCAAAGAAGGTAACTCCAATGAGAGTGGGAGTTTTGCCTCTCTTCCATATACAAGAACGAAAGGAGAATTTCCGATGGCCCTTTTAGGTGTGATCCGATCTGCCCATAAGGCGGTCTTAAGCTATGTATGCCAAGTCCTCTTGTTAGTCTCCATTGTGCGCTTAATAATCCTTATGAGGTTTTTGTTGCTAGACTTAGCCAATCCGTTTCCTTGAGGATAGTAATTGGATGAAGTTTTGAGGTATACCCCATTTTTAACAGCCCATTCACTCAATTTCATACCAAGAAAAGCCAGCGCATTGTCTGAAATGACTGTAAACGGAACACCAAACCTTGTCATTATACCCTCAAAAAAATCTAGAAATGCCTTTTCATTGCTCTCTTTTAATGCTACCGCCTCTATCCATCAAGTAAAATAGTCTGTTGCGGTAAGGACCCACTTATGTCCGTCACTGGATGGAGGATTAATCATTCTGATGAAGTCCAACCCCCATTGAACAAAGGGTTGATCCACTTGAATTGGATGCAATGGAAGAGCTGTCAGCTTCTGCTTACTTGTGAAAAAGGCACATTCCTTACATTTCCTTACCCAGAGATGGGCATCCTTGAATAAATCTGGCCAATAGTAGCAGCTCACATGATCTTGGTATTTGTTGTTCATGCGGAATAATGTCCTCCGGATAGGCCATTATGAAATTCTTCTAGTATCTTCTTGACACATTCGGTCCTATGCACCGAAGGAGGACGCCGTTCAAATCTTTTCGAAAGAGAACGCTATCTACCAAAACATATGGGATAGATTGAAGATGGAAAGTTTGCCTTTGGTTTTTATCCATGTCTACCGGATATGCTCGAGAAGAGGAAACTCTTCATTTTGGATAACCAGTCAGCTTGATCAACATTCTCATCAGTATTTAGGAGTGTCACGTCCTCATTACTTTTTGATTCCATGTCTGTTGCAAGTTGCTGACATAAACCCTTACCTCTGACAAGTTTAGTGACTTTGATGTGCACGTCATACTCCATTACCTTCGTGATCCATCCAGCACGCTTTTCATTCATTTCTTTGTTCAGCAAAAACTCCTTGACACCTGGATGAGACACCATCAGATGAATCTTGTTGTTGGACAACATGTGCTTGAATTTCTTCAAAGCTCGAATAACCGCAAAGACTTGCTTTTCAATGAATGAGTATTTGAACTCATAGTCTTTGAGGGATTGACTGAAGAAAGTGATTGGTTGCTCCATCAGGTTGTTGTTTTGTTGGGTGAGGATCCCTGAAATGCTCTCTTGACCTACAAAAGCATAAAGGATAAAATCTTTGTCAAACCTAGGGTTCACAAGCGTGGGAGCTTGAGAAATGGCTGTTTTGATAGCTTCAAAGCTTTCTCGTCCTTCCTTTGTCCATGAGAATGGCATGTTTTTCTTTAGCATGGTTGTCAGTGGTTTAGCCAATGTCGCGAATTGAGGGATGAATCTCCGCACAAAATTTATGGTTCCCAGAAAACTCTGGAGGCCCTTCTTGTGACTTGGGAGAGATAAGGACATAATTGAATGAATCCTAGCTGGATCGATTGATAATCCTTCTGCTGAAACCACATGCCCCAACAATTTTCCCTCGTGCACTGTGAAAATACATTTCTTGGGGTTAAGTGAAACCCCAAATTCCCTACACCTTTGGAAAACTTTCCTTAGATGCGTGATGTGATCTTCTGCATGCTTAGAGTATACAGTTATATCATCAAGGTAAACTAAAATAATATCGTTGATTAGTCCCTTAAATGCCATGTCCATGGCTCTTTGGAAAGTAGCCCGGCATTGGACAATCCGAATGGCATTTTATTGTAGGCATACGTGCCCCACTTAGTAGTGAAAGCCATTTTGAATTGGTCGGATTCTTGGAATAGGATTTGATTGTAACCTGAATATCCATCGAGCAAAGAAAATCTTTGAGCTCTGCCACCGTTTGAAGGATCTGCTCCATCGATGGAAGAGGATAATGGTCTTTTAATGATGCACATGATTCAAATCCCTGAAATCTACGCATAACCGGATCTCTCCGTTCTTCTTCCTCACGGGCACCAAATTGGCTACCCATGAGGAATGCTTGATGGGAAAAATTATACAGGCCTCAATGAGCTTGGTTAGCTCCTTTCTCATTAGTGGCTCAATTTTGGGATTAATTGGTCTCTGTTTCTGACGAACTGGCTTAGCATTAGGATCCAGTTCGATGGTATGTTGTGCTAGACCTGGATCAAAACCACGCAGATCTTTATAGCTCCATGCAAAGATGTCATGATACTCTTGACAAAGTTTGATGAAAGCTTCTTTCTCTTCAGAAGTACACACTTTTCCGATCTTAAGAAATTTTTCATTTGATACTTCAACTTCCTCAAAATATTCTTCTCTGACCACCATGTTAGGGCTTTGTCTTGTGGCTTGGTCATCTGAATTGAAAATGGATTCCAAAGTGACTAAACCTTTTGGTAACTTGTTGCTTTTCAATTGAATAATTTTCTCACCATATGACTCCTGCAACTTATCTTGATTCTTTGTAGCAAACTCCGCCTCTTCTTGTAGGAAGAGGACAATTTGTTTGTCACTATCAAACACTTGCCAACTACTCACATTATCAGGGACTGCTGGTCGAACCACCATTTTAACAAATTTCTACCCTTCTTTCATGATATCAACTGGTATGTTGTATTGTGAACCAATTGTAGCAAGCCTATCTGCATCTTGATTTTGATCTCTAGGGATTGCATGGATTCCAAAAGCTTCGAAATCTTCAATCAGGTCCCAGACTCGGTTCTTGTATGATCTTAAAAGATCATTTTTGGATGCACTACGTGCCGAAACTTGATGAACAACTAACTCACTATCTCCAAAAACAGTCAGGGGATTCCCTTCCTTTGGGCTAGTTGAATTCCTTGCACAAGAGCCTCATATTCAGCAACATTTTTAGTGCAACTGAATTGCAATCGGAAAGATGAGAAGTACTTATCTCCCTCTGGAGAAATTAACATAACACCAACACCATTGGATCCATTCTTACTTCTTGAGCCATCGAAGAACAATTTCCATAGTCCTTTAGAATCACTTGGTGTTTTGACAAGTTGTGGTATGATTATATCTTCTTCATGGATACAGTAAGTACCTAATCCTGTTTCTTCCAAGACCAACAAACCAACTTCTTCTTCTACTAATACATCAGCGTAGGGATCATATTGATGATCTCTACTTACTTCATCCAGCAAAGTATCAGGAACTTCTTCAACAAGGGTGGTTGGTTCATGATCGGCATCTTCCTCTTCTGGATCACCGATGGTGTAATTTCCATTTATGGGACTAGTAGTGTAGGGTTCTACATGATTATGGTAGATTGGTTCTGCCCTTATAGTTACTTTGGTTCCAGTATCGAGTCCTGAGAATCATATGTGACCAATCGGCTGATAGGTAACCACCCATCTTGGCAGTGAAATCCCGTGATAGGAAGATGGCAAAGAGGGGAGGGAGATTGATGACCGATATATCTTGGGTGAATGACAAACTTGGGCATGCATGAATGGTAAGTTGAAGTCCTTTGATAACCCCAACATTCTTAACAAGTTGTGCCATCCAGTTGAACAACCCCTCTTGTAACTGGCACATATTGTATGCCTAGTACATCTGCAATTTGTTTCGGCATGACAGAGCTACTGGCACCAGAATCGATCATGCAATTATGTACCAGGTGGTCGCCAATGATCAGGGAAATGTAGAATGGCGGTGGTTTGTTTGCCATAGGAATGATTTTCCCTTCCGGTTGACACAAATTTGTAGCATTTGTCACTCCATGGCTTGGTGATCCGCTGGTTGTACTAAAATTGTTCAGAGCTTCTCGCAACAGGTTTCTTTGGGAAGGGATCGAGAGTGCGTCCCACATGGGAACGCTTAGATTAGTTTTCTTCATTTGTTCTACTATGCTGAAGGGAATTTCTCCAACTTTGATGACACTTTTTTGGGCATTGGGGTCCTCCTTTGGAAAATGTTTGTTGGGTACCGTGATGCCTGGAGAACCATCTTTCCCTGCGGTGTGGCTAGCCGGTGTTTCTAGTGATTTCTTTCCCGCATTTTTATCAACTGCCATTTGAAACCTAGGTTGAGAAGTGGATGCTAGATCAGCTTCGAGAGGTTGAGGCTCCATTTCTCTTTTCTTGGAACGAGTGTTTGCTGCCACTGATGAAGAATCTATATTCAACCCACAAAAATCTTCTGCTTGCCAGTTTAACAACGTGGATTCTTCAGGTGCCTACGGTTGATCTATTGCTTCTTGCATAGATGAATTGTTTGTTAACTCTGAAGGGGAAGATAAACTTTGAACCATAAGGGCCTGGCTAAGAACCCCATTGGGACAAAGATTTTGATTGTGAGGTTGAGAGCAAGGATAACACCATTCGTAGTCTTGAACTAGATTATTTTGAGCAGTACTATAACTCTAGATGAGCTAGCTGTGAAGAGGGTTCTAAAAGTTCAAATGCCCGACATTTGCAACTTGACTTGTAGTTTGATTTCGAGGTGATTGTTCCCTTGAAAAGGAGAACGGTTAGCTTGATACTGCTGATTTTGTGGCTGATATGGATGATTGTATTGAAATTGTTACCTTTTGAGTGCAACGAGCTCATTTCCAAAATTTTGCAGTAGTGACTTGACTTCAAATAGGTCATTTGAAGAGGTAGGGAGATATTGATATGGTTGCTTGGAGTCTCTTTGGAATAGGAGTAATGATAGGTGAGGATTCGTAAGATCACGGAGAAAAGGGCATTGGTGGTCGTGGAGCTATCTTTCCAGCTTGAATTAAAGAATTCTCTGCACTTATGGCAACTTCGTAAGCATCAGGAAGTGTAGTCCCTCCCATGGACTGGATCATAACTGCTACATCTCTATTCAAGGCTCGCAAATAGTACAAGAATGCATTATGTGCAAAAGGCTTTACGAGCGCCGGAATCCTATTCCAAGTTCTGTGGAATCGGAAGTTGAAATCACTCATGTATTCTTGGGAAGCTCTCTTTATGGTAGTAAGTTGTTCCAAAAGTGATAGGTGATCACTTTTGTCTTCAAATTGTTTACATAGATTTTCTCCCAACTCGTCCCAAGTGGTTATAGTGCTAACACCTAACCCGCGAAACCATTGAAGCACTTTTCCCTTGAAAGAGGTAGCAAGAAGTCTAACTGCAACGTTGTCTTCGGTGATATTATGTACTACACAGATGCTGGCTACATCAAAGATATGCTCCACTGGAGTAACGTGAGTTTCCCCCGTGTAGAAGGGTAAACTTTTGAGTGCCGCAACAGGTATCGGGTCACGTTGAGCCAACATAAGAGGACTTCTTGCATTGAAAGGGGGAAAAATTTGGTTCCTCGCCATAGCAACGAAAGGTTGATTGTTCCTGGGTGGAGGCAATCTTCCGTAAGGAGGATTTGAATGACCCCTAATAGGTAAATCTGCAATGGGGATGTGGAAATGCCTCTTCTTCTTCTCTTTAGAGGAGACAAGAAAATTTTGATATGCTGATACTTTCCTTTCTTTGAAGAAGCTCTTGTCTGAATTCTTCACATAAGTTCTTGTGACCGAGATTTGGAATCTAGAGATATAGAGTCGCCAGGTACTTTGACTTGTGTAAGTGAGAAGAGAAGTACCAACTCTCTCTCTGTCCCACCGGGCGTGCCAAAAATTGTTGTCACCAAATCACTGCACCCTCCGAATGGACAAGATGTGAATAGGACATTCGGTGTCATTGGGACACATGGCATCACCTCTCGGCATTTGTGGGACTTGGGCTCGAGGTGAACCCCGGAGAAGGCCGGATTCCTCTTCCTAAACTAAGTCTGTTGTACTATTCCTAGTGTAACAAAAATGATTATCTAGTCCTATGCTAACATTTTCATGGGGTTTTAGGAAAAGAGATTTATAGAAATGAAACTATACTAGGGATGGTGATGCACCAAATAAAACGTGTCTTCAGACTCAGGAAGGGTTAATTTGAAGAGGGTGTGTGCACCACAGGTCAACTTCACCTACTGCAACTTAGAGAGGGTACAGGATACCACAAACTAAGAGACACGCGTTCCCTTTGTTAAACTTTATCAGACCGAGAAATATACCAGTTTCCCAGTGAAGAAGGATGAACTCAAGAAGGGTGAATAGACACCACAACTCAACTACATGCAATACTTCACCACTCGATAAGCACAGAACTCCAAGAACACCGCAATAGAACTTAAACTTGCGGTGTGTACTGCAAGTACGAGAAAGGCACAAAGAAGCATGAAGGATGAAAGGACCGAGATTAGTCACAAAACACACACTTTTATTGCTTCAATAACATGCACAATGCATCATACATTCAGAAGAGGCAATAGTTTCCATTACAGTCTTGAAGAGGAGGCTTGAAAGTTCTCTCAACACACAAGAACAACTTGCAGAAGAGAGAGGATTCTTGAAAAGTATACACTACTTTGAGATATCTAATCTGTCAACTTATGCGAACTGTTGGAACCCTTTGAAATGAGCTTCCAACTTACATTTATAGAAGAATATGTGAGAAAGAAGAGGAAATGGTCATAATTACATTCCTAAAATGAAGGCCCATGATGTATTTATTACAGTTAGTTGAACCACTTGAGAAGGTTCCATCATGGGTCATTAATTGCCTGATGACCTAGTCTTCTCAATTAATTAAAAGAATATTTAAATAAAATATTTAAATAATAATAATAAATATTATTATTAAAATATTAATTTAATTAACATAATGTTGGGACCCCCCGTTGACCCGTTTGACTTGAAGAGGAGGGGGGTCCATGTGGATAGAGTCTGCACAAATCTCAACTCGGTGAGTTTTGAATCCTCTAACTCGGTGTTGCAATCGATTTTGAACCCCACACTAACTCTTTCCTTGCTTTGGTAATCGCGCTCTTTTGCATTGAGTCCTTCGAATGGTGAGCTATCAAACTCGATTCTTATCATTTTCCTCTGTTAACTCGAGGCCATTTATGCATTCCTCGTTCAAACTTCATGAAACATCACCACGAGCTCACTGCAAAGTCACCGAGCTCTTCATCCAGCAAACAATCTTACCTTTCCGGGCTCAAACTCACTTGAATACCAAGCTTAACCCAATATTTCTAAAAAGAATGGTTTTACCACAATGCTCAGGATTCTTCCTCATCATATAACACTTGTAGTAAGAATGTTTTGGCTTTGCCATAATAAGCACAATTTGTACCTTCCAAACGATGAGAAAATGCCATTATCAATAAAGACCTAATACTGCCATGATGATGACCCAGGCTCATGCCCATAACATGTCGATAGACACCCTTGAGACTGATTTTTGGCCAAAGAACCCTTCGGTATTTTGGCAGTGCACTCCACAATCTCGGCTCTAATAACCAATTATGCCACTATTGGGATCTTAGTATGGCATAGGTAGCTGTGAGCTACACCATATACTCATTTTCCGAAACTAAAAAGATCCTTTATGTTACAATCGCAACACATAAAATAAGCCCTTCAAAAAATACATTGAACAACTAGGGCAACCAAGAGGACCTTGGAAAAATGTACAGTAACAACCATATGAATTCTTCCTTAGTCGTGGATCAAAGCTAATAGAAATAAGCTAGCTAAAATTAGCTTGAAACTACAGTATAATCGTCCATTGTAAAAAAAACAAGCTTCTCTGAACCTGGTAAAAGAATAATTTTATTTATTGATTAGACGTACATAATGGAAGGGTATAAATATTTCCTACTGCCCACAGAGTTTCTCAAAGAGACCATTTACAAGTGACAAGGATGTGGCATACAAAACGGCCGACCAGGTATTTCAGAGTTGACCTTCACATTCAATTCATTTGTAGAAGAAGAAATTCTGAGCAATATGAATCGTTTCATTTTACACCGTAATAAACCTTCATCTCCTGATTCAGGCAAATTTTATGAAGCCTTGAATGGCATGACTCCAATCCATCGTACACGGCAGTGAATATTTGTTTCCTGTAGCTGCTATTCGATTTGAGTTCAGAATAAGGATAAGAATGCACTTGATCTTTGAATGGATAATAACACGGTTGGACAACCGCTTTTTGGAAGCGCTAAAAAAGGCTTCTACTGTACTGCAACATGCCTACTGCCTGTGCGTGGGAGCTTGTCTCGCGACCACATCAAGTTTAGAATTGTACAGAGGATGAGGAGAAGGTCGTGGCAGCTATTAAAGCCGATTCAAAGTCTGAATAGTTCAGTGGAATCCTAACAAGGGCGGATCTGTATGAAAGGAGACACTTTCTTCGTATGATCTATGGAACCCAATCCACAGTCCATGCAACATGCATCCTTTCCATCTGGACAAGTTTTCAACATTGCTTTCCCATCAAACTCTTCGCATATGAGCCACGACTGAGCCATTAACGTATCACCTTGGTTGGGTCTGCCTGTAGCCTCCGCTGAAATTGGTATCACATCACATTTTTTTAACCCATGACCCGCTCCAATTCACAACTGTCCTATTAATCCTCCCGGTGACTCGCACAAAGACTCGGACCACTCCAAGCTGCACGAAATTCTATTTACATGGCCCGTGCGGAAGTCTCATGATGGATAGCCATCGTAATATTTCTGCGCTTGGCAGTTTGATCCGATTTCTCCCATTACGGAAGTTTGATCATGGTTTACCAACCCAATATTTCCACTTGGCGGTGCTTGCCTGAATCTCCCCTACGCGGAGTGAACAGCTTGGACTGCCATCGTCAAATCTCCGACCTCGGCATACTAGCTCCAAATCCCCGCGTAACGGCTTGGACACATTAATCCATGGGCCCCGGCCTCATCTTCACTGCGCAACCTTGGCAAGTTCATTCCTTATCTCCACAATTCCCCCTAACATGCGGGATCACCATGATTTTTTCTCCTGCCGAGTTTTCCTTCATCAGATTTGAGGATAACATTAAACTCTCAGTGCAAACATTTCAGCTGTAGCTTGTAAGGTGTGATAATTTCAATAGAAACCTTTATGCTTGCCAACCTAGTGACTCGTTGAAGATGCTCATATAATTGCAAAGCAAATTGTGCCTCATGAATATTCTGATATGAAACAGTTCCACCTCTATGAGATTCACTTCCATGAGTTGCATCGTAAAACAAGTAAGGTCTCGATAGAGAATCTTTGTAATAAATTTCATCAGTCTCCCGGTAACACTCTCACTGTCACTTAATCGATTTTCATAAAAATATCTTGAAGGAAAATCCCGAATTCGAGGATGCATTCGATGCTGAATAGATAAAAACGTAGTTGGACGACCTGCTTGTTGGAAGTGCTCAAAAGAACTCTTACTATACCGCAACATGCTTGCTGCCTGTGCACCGAATGCTCGGCCGAGGAAGGTCTGAACAACGTCAGCGAAAATATATATACTGTATTCACTTATACCCTGGCCCGACATTCTTGTTACCACCTGCATCGATCTCTACCGAGATCCTTATAGAGTTTCCTTCATTCGTCAATTTTCAACGAGCTATATTTTGCATTAACAAGACCTCATCGAGCTCTTACAACTGAGAGTCTCTACCGAGATGATTTCCGAGATGACTATCAATTTGACACCGGATTCTTTATCAACTCGACCCTGAAATCTTCACTGAGTTGAGATCAACTGGGTGCCTTTCGATGCTAGGTGATCTCTTCATATGCAATTTAGGAATTATTTTTAATTATTGCATCTCGTTAATAACCGAAGGTGGGTTCCTAGGACTATTATTTCATTTTGAACGTGATAGGACCTCGTTGTCCAATCTTGCCATGTGTGCAAAATTAGATAACACCTATTATTAACTAGAACTATGTATGGCACTTATCATCTGCTCATTCCCAAAATACCATTTGCGTGTCGTGCAAGTCTCCATCTTGATGTGTGCTCCACATGCTATCTCCAAATATAGCCTTTATCCATAAAAATGGCTAAGTCCCGTGTCAACTGCATTCGGTGTAGTTGTCCTTTCTTATTATTTCATGCCTTCAAATGTGCCTTTTTCCCATGCATGTATTCTTTGTGTGTCTTATCCTTAGAACAATATTATGTCTGGTCAACCTTACCCCACACTAAAGTACATTTCCATCTTGACAATGGGGATTCTTTATGATGTTCCCGAATAATATTGAATAAGAATTGAAAGAATTAAAAGAATCACTATACAAAATAATGAATCTTTACTCTACAGCATCCTCTTCTTCAACTGGGAGGATCAACTTTGGATGTTCAAGTTTGATTTTTCCTCCAGTGTTTTCCAATCATCCAACACACTGCCCTTGTCTTTTTTCGGAATGTCCGTGGAGATGGCATCCAACTCTTCCTGAGTAATATTTTCCTTCTCATTCTGTAGTACCTGGACAACATTGGCCATAACAGACATCATTCCTTCCAAAAGATCCATCTTCTGCACTATGAGCTTCCCAATCTCATCTATCCTCTCCTTATGTGGATCTTGGGCTGCTGCAAGGGATTCACACTTTTTTTTACTAGTGCTAATCTTTCTCTGCGCCCTAAATTCTCATCTTTCATTGCTGTCAGGACTTCATTATCTTCAATTAGAGCCTTGATCCTTATTACTGCCTCTGGTGCTGCACACAAGTTTAAATATTGGTCTAATTTCTTTATCTCATCCTTTAAAGTTTGGAGCAATACCTCGTAAGTTGAAATTTTTCTAATCATAGAGGCCCTTGCTCTCTCTACTTCTTGTTCAACATATTTTGGTGTAGGCATTCTAAGTGGTCCATCTTCTAGCACCAAATCAACCAAAGTGTGCACATAATGCATAATGAAGGAAAATTTTCAGGTACCTTGGGTTCAAGATGAGGCCTTGCCTTAATGTAATCACCAATCTCCTTCGCCATGCTAACGAAAGCTTCATTCTTTGTCATTATTTTTCCTTCTCTACCTTTAACCGCTCTATCTCTATAGTTTTATCTTTATTATCCTCCATTAGCGCTCTAATGGTGGCGACCTTATCAATATTTCTTTGTGCCACCTTAACTAATACCTTGACTAAGGAATTACTTACCTGCTCATCAGACATAAGAGTGGGCTTTATGGTCATGTTCCTACTCTGTGGTGCCTTCTTTACTCTTCTTGAGACACAAGAATCCTCGCATACATCAAAATATGGTTCATCCATATGGGTCTATGCATGGACCAGGATAGTTGTTTCCTTGCACATGTAGTGGCCATATTTGGATCCATCATCTCCCATCCATATAATTCCTTAAGGTCCACTGTGCTTTGAAACCGGGCGCGGATAATTTTTCTTGTGTCCTTAGTGTAGCCCATACTTAGCACAATATACTTTTCACTTCTCTTTGTCCTTGACCCTTAGGAACTTGAGCGCCAAGGTCTAGATTTGGCCCTTCTCCTACCTAAGTCGTAACAAGTGCATTGGTCTGCTCACGTATAGTTTATTCTGTTTCTTTCACCCCTTCTTCTTCATCTCTCATTTCTTCATCCCGAGGCTCCTCCACATATTTTGGTTGAACCGAGGTTCCAGGTGTGCTCTCTTCAAACTCCTCTACCTCCTCACTAAGCTTTAGATTTCTTTTTCTCTTCTTCTCTGGTGCTTCCTTCTAAGGGAGAGTCGAGGTGATATTCTTACAGGATGTGATGTTCTTGTGCCTTGGGTCCTAGTTCTTTTGAATACCCTCTTAAATTGGCACTCTTTAGGGACTGCATCCTCATCCAAGTCCTCTTCTCCTTCTTGTTCTGTGGTGGAGTATCTGTGCGCTCACTTTCCACTCTGTCCATGGGCTACCTTTGAATTCTATGGTCCAAGCCTCCACTATCCTCATGTTCTTCTTCCTCATCTATCTCTATGGTCGTGGCAGGATTTGGAGCTGCCACATTCTCAACCGTGTGTTTTCCCTTAGGCGGCCTTAGTAACAAAAATTCATTCTCCACATACTTGTTATTCTCCAACCTAGGCTTGAGATGAAGATAGATGAGCACGGATCTATTGTCCCCAATAGCCAAACTTACCAGCTTTATATTTATAACATCTAAAATGAGCCTCTCAATGTAGGCAGATTGACTTGGATAAACATATGTTTTTATGAGAGTATGGTAGTCACAATCTACCTTGTCTGTGTTGAAGTTTAGCCAATGCGCATTAGTAAACCTGTGAATTGAGGCCTAGAAGTAGCACATTGTGAAGGCATAGGGAAGTTTGCACCATGGACTCCATGTCCCATCCTTCATTGCAAATTGTGCAATGTAGAAATGTTGATACACCGCGAACTGTACTGCCTTGCCCACTACCGAGGGTAAATCCTTTGGAATGTGCCATTCCTCCTCAAACACCGCACGAAGTCGGTCATACCATAGTTTTGCCCTTTTTTTGAATGGGCCACTCATTGTTCCTTCACATAAGTATTTCTCAAACCTCTCCATGAGGGACTTCTTCTCTATGGGGTATTCCAAATTTTGTTCTTTGGCCCATTGGGAACTCCAATTTCTATAAAGACAAGAGATAATAGAATAGCGCCAAAACTTATCTTCTCACCTGTGTGCACTTCCTTAGTAATTTTCTCTACTATATATCCTACTAGATTTTAGACTTCTCCTTCCGAAATTTTCTTCACGATATATAACCACATGGTATTTACTTGTGACCATCTCTCTTGATCATTCAACTTAGTGAGTAGGTGCGCTATTGCCTATACCACAAGATACTTCCTTAATTTGTATATGTCCATCATGTGTAGACCCTTAGAGTATCCCAACTCCTTGCTGGTGGCTATAACAACTACCTTATCAGTCATATCACTAACAATATTTGTCCATGTGCCCTTCAATCCTATCAATGTAGCAATCAGGGCTGCTGTGATCCTTACCCTCCATCCAACAAAATAGAAAAAGTCCTCATGGACTCTGCTCATAAGCCATTGGTATAAAGCTTATGGTTTTCCAAAATATGGGAGTTCATATAACTGATAAATCCCTACCTTTTTAAGTAACTTATCCCCAACATCATCATATACTAGCATATCATCCACCGTGTGCTTATTGGTCTTCTTGTTCAACAATGCATCCAATTCTCCCTTGTTGTCGGTGGTGTAGTGGTTGTAATCACTTACCTTACATTTGTGAATGTGGGAATCCCAATCCCATCTAACTATAAATCCTTCTAGATACTGCATCTTTGAAAAATTTCTCTTGGGAGAAACTTCCACCTTTTTCTTCCCCTTCATACCTTCTTGTAGGTGCTTTCTTCGGTGCCATTATAAAAATCCTACCTTTTATCTTCTGTGTCGAGTAAGCTCAAACCCTAGCTCAAAACCGTGTGCCCTATCTCCTTCTCAATGCTTTTACTTTGCTCAAACCCTTCACCAATGGGGACGCAAGCCACTTCCAATGCACAAATCTGCTCTCCATGTCTAGTTTTGTAGCTCTCCACACCTCAACACATTTCACTTGGCTCGGTCACACTTAGCTCACTCGAATACTTGTGATCACAAAGGTAAAAATGAACCCGCATCATGTCCTTATATAGATTTTCAAAAATTTAGTGCATTTATTACTCCTTCACCTACCACCAATCCTCTCATTAATTGACATTTTCCCAATTTCGTGTGGTACACCTTCACGCCCCAACTATAACCTTCTAGCACACCTTCCTACCTTTTGGCTACATGCTTATTTTCCGCGCCTTCCATGTACCAAATTACCTTGCCATTGTGCCCTCTTTTAGTAGTTTCCACGGCCACTACTTACCTCACGTTATACTATTCATTCCTTTATTTCCAACTATGGTCTTCTCTAGGATCAATCTTCTTTCTAGCAAATTCCTTCCATCTTTAAATAACATCTCAGAATAATATGTTCTTATGTGTACCCATTTTTGAATAAAAAATAACAACCACCCCACACCAATGGTATGTGCAGTCCTCAGGCATAAAAATACTTTAGATTGTAATTAGCTTCCAAAGTGCACAAACATGCTTATTACACAAAACACCAAACTAAATTGACAAAGCATAACGACGAAGAATGAAATACATTAAAATAAATATAGAAAAGGAAATCTATACTAAATGGAAATACTACCTTATTACAAACACCAAGAAGACTTATTTATAGTAGGGCTTCAACCTACTCCTATTAAAGTAACCGGGTAACCGTGTTCCATCAAGCACCTCTAATTGACAAGTGCTTGTTTAAAGGATGTGAGTGATACCGTATGGTGCCAAACAATGTACCATAAGTTTGCTTGGATGGCATAGAAACTTGGAATCATAAATAAGTACCATATGTCCAACCTCAAGCTTCTTGTCCATGATGTGTCTGTCATGCCATTCCTTCTACCTGTCCTTTTCCTGCTTCTGACTCCAACATGCTATGGCGCACCTCTCATCCAATTGTATTAACTTGTCAATTATTTCTTCTAATGCATGTTCATCAGCTAGACCTCCAACGCATGTAATATGCAATGATGGTAACATGAATTCCATTAGAAGAACTACTTTTGTGCCAAACACTAACTGAAAGGGTGTGGCCTTATCCAACCTCTTGTAGGTTGTTCTATATGCCCAAAGTACAAAAATTACTTTATCATCCCAATATTTCCTTCTAACATCACAATTTTTTTTCAAGGTATGGCTCAATATCTTGTTGAAAGATTTAACAATCTCATTTGATTGAGGGTGATAAGGTTTAGTCTTATGGTGTGCGACCATAAACTCATCCAACAATATATTGATTGTATCATTCAAGAAGGGTGTGGCCCTATCACTTGTCAAGCTCAACGGACATCCATACCTAGTAAGAATATTTTCCCATAAGAACTGAGCTGCTGTAGCTATTGTACAATCCTTTGTAGGTGCTACTTCTGACCACCTTGTAAGATAATCTGTGCAAGTGATGATGTAGTTCAATCCATTTCTATGTGTAACTAGGGAAATAGGACCCACAAATTCTATAGCCCATTTCTCAAATGGCTCTACACTAGAAATAGGCCTCAAAGGTATTTCATCTCTTTTCCTGGGCTTACCAAGGCACTAACAATGATCACACGCCTTACAATACTCTTTACAATCTTTATACAGGGTCTCCCACCATAATCCAATGAGTAGAATCTTGCATGTGGTGGCGTCACCTGCATAGTGCCCACCTACAATACCACCATGAGCCTCTTCCATGATATCCATGTGCTCATGTTCTAGTACACACTGACACAATACTTCATCTTGACCTAGTTTGTATAAGTCACCACTGATCAACATGAAGGGTGTCACATGAATTGCAAGTTGTTTCTTCTCTAAGGCTTTCATTCCTTCTGGCATCTTACTTGTGCATAGAAAGAAAACAATATTCTCCAATTCTAAAGGTGCGTGATGTAACCTATACAACTATGCATCCAACATTGTATCTTCAACCATCTGCATGTCCTCCCCTGATTGAATCCTTGATAAGTGGTCCAAGCCATAATTACTTTTACCTGATTTTACCACGACTGTAAAGTAAAAATTCTTGGAATAAGAGAGCCCATCAACATATGTGCCCCTGTAAAATGAGATTATTTACCAATTATTTTAATTCCATGTGATCAAAATAAAATATAAAGGGTGTTGCTAGAAAATACTGTATGAATTTATGCAAAGCACATAGATCATTGAAAAGTCCTTGCACCTGTAGTTGTGTAATAATGTTCTATAGGAGTCAACTTTCTACTAGAAAAATAGATAGGATGATCTATAATACCTTCTCCAGGATAAGCTAACACAATGCCAATACTTGTTCGAGAGGCGTCCACATGTACGTGAAATGGTTGGGTCCATGAGGGAAAACATAGAATACGTGTTGTAGTAAGTCTCTCCTTTAATGCCTCAAATGCGCGCTATTGTGGTTCTCCCAATAGAATGTCCCTTTTCCTTTTAATAACTCTTCTAGGGCGTGAAAATATTTGCATATCCTTTGATAAAATTTTTGTAATACCTTGTGTGGCCCAAGAATCTACGCACCTCACTTTGACTGGTAGGCTCCTCTAGGCCCACAATAACTGCAACCTTAGTTGGATCTACTAACAAACCCTCCTTGTAGATGATATTCCCTAAAAAATTCCAAAAGGTGTAGCAAACACATACTTCTTGATGTTTAAAGAGATGCTTAACTATCTGCATCTTTCAAATATTAAGCGAAAATTGTCACAATGATCCTTAACAAGCCCATATACCATCCAATCATCCAAGTAAACCTGCAAGAATTTGTGAATAAAATCCTGGAATGCTTGAACAACTATGTGTGAAAATACAACAGTGCATTTTTCAAACCAAAGGGCATCACAATATATGCAAAAATTCCCCATTCAGTGGTGAAATTCATTTTCTCTTGATCTTCCTGGTGTAATTCTAACATGATGATACCCAAAGAATCCATTTGTAAAAGAGTAAACTTCATGCCCTACAATGCCTTCTAATATTTCCTCGGTGAAAGGCATAGGAAAAGGATCAATCTTACGTGCAACATTAAGCTCCAAAATCCTAATTCGACCATGTTTATTTCTATCGATTACCTTGGGGATAACCCACTCGATTCTTCTAAGGGCTTAATGATGCCACATTTTAGCATTTTGTCAATTTATTCTTTAACTTTCACTCACAGTTCGGGTTTATTTAGTATGGTCTCTTCCTAACCGGGCACACTCCTTCCTTTAGCTTAATATTCATCTCACCTAATGACTCATGCACTCCTTTTAACTCATGGTAGCCCCTAGGGAATAAATCCTGAAAATATCATAGTAACTCAATTATCTTTGCCACTTTAGAATCAGACCAATAATCCCCAATTATGGCCTCCTTGGGTTCATCATCCGTGCCAATGTTCACTTTATTTGTCTTCATAGGTTCATGATAGGTACGCGTGTTCTTATCCGCACTATCTCTAACACTTCACACGCACTGAGTTGAATGAGCTATGTCCAAATCTTCTACTTCTTTGTCATCCACTATGTAGACCATATTTCCTTTCTCCTTTTCAAAGAAAGCGCACGTAAATAGTACAACATCCGTATCATCTACTTCATCAAAAAAAGTTCATTGTTATTTCTCATCAAATAACTCTTGAATGATTTCTTCAGCAATGGCACTGTCTCCCATAGTCAAGTGATCCATAACCGATAATGCATCTCTTACAGAGGTGTAGTAGACGTACTCAAAAGTATGGGTCATTCCTGTAATTAAGTCTTGCCAATTTCTAGTCTCCTTATGTAGGTCTCGTATAAACATACCAAGTGCGTGCATAACCTTACAAAGTGGAATAAAGTTTGTGCACCCAAAGTGAAGGTGGTAAAGCTTCCTTTCCCGCTATCCAATATCTCTCAGGATGTTGAACTTGGTGATGAATAGGTTGATTACCATTATATATGCATATTTGAGTAGGCACATTTCTCCTAAAGAACCGAGTGGTTAGAGAAATTCTGACTTCATTCCATTCTATGAGATTATCCCTGTGAACCATCCACCAGTGCACTACTATCCCATGTAGGGTATACACTAACATATTTCTTCTTTCAACTTTATTTTTCCACTTCTCCTCCATGGGCACACGGAATACCATAGGGTCTCCTTCTCCAGTGTACCAAGGTACAGAGTTGTTACCTATTCTCCTAATACAACGAGGGTTTCTTCTCCATGTAAATGCACTTCTTACTTTGCACCCAACCATCTCATAGGTGTCATGTGCCCAATTGTCACAAGCAATACTTGTAGTATCACTAATAGACTGTGCATCTTCTCATTGAATGATTCCTTCCTTAGATGGCTCAAGTAATTCCGGATCTTGAATGATGTGCACATAATTTCTATTTAGGTCTTCCTCACTCAATGGTTCAACATAAGGGGTAGATTTCTCATCTGTCAAAGGGATAATAACTCTTTCTTCCTCATTCTCAAAACTTATATACCCTTGTTGAATTGTAGATCAAAATTATTTGCATAACACCAAGGGATCCCAAGTAGAGATGGGAAGCTTTCTACTTCTGCAAGTGCTAAGACCTTAAAGTCCCCAGTGAACTTGGCCCCTTGTATAGTAATGGATGCATCCTTTAAAACTTTGATTGGAGTGGCCTTAATTTGATTAACCATAAACAATACATTAGAGGATGACTGTAATGGAGGTCTGTCGATCTGTACCCATGCATCTAAAGTAAGCACATTCACTTATGTGCATGTATCAATCAATATATTTCTCAAAATCCATCCATCCACAACAACATTCAGGGTGATCTCCTTGTCATAATCCAAGCTATGAAGGGAATATTAACATGTAGGATCTTCTCTCTATTCTCAATACTTGTGCACAGTGTTCCCCTTTAGCCAATTCCCTAGTAATGGAATGATATTATCTTGGCGCAACATCTTACATACCTCTTTCAAGTCATCAATATCCAATTGGGTGACTCTGTTACCTTCTTTCATTCCGACTTCCTTGACTATTCCTTTAAACATTGTATTTCACCCTGAAGATTTTGAGTACCTCCATGGTCTCTTGATAAACCTCCTTATGATGTGTAAGATATGGGTACCTTGTATGTAAAAATTCCTCCTTAGTGATGGTAGGCTTTTGCTATAACGTCTCTCTGGTGTGTGCAACTTTAGCACGTGTAGTAATCTTCATAGGTACTACCTCAAGTTCCGGTGCCAACTTTGGCATCCACTAATTTTCTATGGTGCGTTGTATTCTAACCATCCATGCACCCTTGTTCTCTTATTTATGTTGTTTGCTAAGATGCTCATATAAGTCTAGGCATTCCTCATAGTTATGATTCTTCCCACAAAAAGAACAAGTAATATTCTGAGGACATTCGCACCTGTAGTGGTCAAGAGATCCACATGTAAAACAAATTTTGTGAGGAAAATCACCTCGTCCACCACCATGTCCTTAGCCCCCGAATCCACCATGGTATCCTCGACCTTTGCCACGACCTCCTTCAAAACTCCCTTCATTCCAATCATAGCGCCCTTGGTTGTGATCATGATCATGGTGCTCATTTTTACTTTTAGCATTATCTGATACTCTTGTCTGTCACACACCAATATCTATGACATCATGGATCTAACCAATCAACCTGCAATCCTCTGTATTGTGAGTTGTGGACCAAATTTTTATAATAACAAGATACATTCTTTATTATCACGCGTTGTAATAATGGGTAGTGACTTGTATCATGGTTTGAATGACATATCTCATAGTCTAGCAATAATGAATGTACTGACCTACGAGGAAAAATATCTATAGTGTGCCCTTCCACTTCATAGTCTGTACACCAAATCCCAGTGCACGTCTCATGTGCTAAATTGGCTGATAGTTTCTCCAATTACTTTTCCATAACTGCAATCTGTGCTTCCAAGAATGGGCTTACTCTAGTGTCTATAATTCTGACTACCTCATAGCACAACATTGCTTCAAGTGCTTTGTGTGGGTCTTTATATGTCCTATGTGACTATGACCTTGTAAAAGGTGTGATCAACCCCCAATGAACCACTATGCATGCTGAATTGCATGAATATCATATGAAAGTTTAGACAAAAGTATTTTGAAATGGGCATCATATTCCCGAACACTCTCAGTCGTGCCCTGCTTAATATCCTTGAGTGCACTTATAATCTTCTTCTCAAACTCAGGGATATGAAACTCCTTAAGGAAAGCTTCTCGTAATGTTGCATAATCTACATAAACCTCGATCAGTGGTCAAAATTCTTGTACCAATTGTGAGTGCATCCTTACAATGTAGTTACAAACTAACTTTCCTTGCACTCGAAGCCATGATTACTTTTGTGTGCCATGAGTATCTCACACATGTGCACATGTTCAACAATTTATTCTATTCCCATATACTCTAGAAGACGAAGAGACATCTCCATATAAATATTATGGGGTTGATGAGGACCTTACCACCTGATCCAGAACCTCCCGTGTTACCTCTACCTCTAGAACCACCAGATCCACCTGAACTAGATCCACTTATGCCCCCGATCCTCCTCATGTAGCCGAAGTGGACCAATTGATGTACTACCCTATATACCAATAGTGGTACTAAATTGAACTCCTGCAAGGTGGTACTATTCCCAGATGTGAGTCCAAAATTCTACGTGCTTGAGTTCTGTGCCAAATATGCACCTAAAAAGGTACCTCAAAATAACAAAGAAGACATTTTACCATCCATAGATGTACTTTTTATTGGATTAACTCCTTTTTTACTACTCCCCAAACTAGCTTGTTGACTCACTGGTCAGTACTTAGATACTAGAAAACCAAACACAAGGGATAAGTTTCCAGGTAGATTTAGATGCACCCCCATAGCCCATGTCATCTTTACTGGCATGCTCCCATGTGAGACTGAGGAGGTTTACCTATCATGCTTGCCCAAATGGGGGAGTTCCAGATGCTCTGGCTCCACGCCTTCCATATGAGCTCCAAATCCTTCACGAGCCATCTCTTTCCTCAATGCCATCTCGTCCGCAATATCACACCGCTTCTCTATCTCCCTCTTGCGTGCCTCATTTTACTTAACCTACATTTCTTCCCTTTTCCTCTCTACCGCTAGGTTTTCCATCCTTCACCAAACTTGCTCTTGCCCATGCGCATGGTAGGGTTTAGCTAGCCATCAAATTTTCTTCCAAGTTCAGGGTTACCATCAAGATTTTGATTTCCAGTGGAATGATTTGAAAAGAATATTCCCTGGGATAATGTAAAAATGGAACTCAACTACCTCTGGGAATGAGTAAGTGGAAATTGAGTACTCTAAAATATAGTTATTCAGAGCACCATTGAACCAAGTGTCCACAACGTGCGTCCAAATCAAATCAGCATCACAGAGGGCCTAAAATTCTTCTTGCATCCAGAAAAGTGTGTGATACCTCCAATTCATTTTAGATGCATAAGTAACCAGCCACTCATACAACTCTACTAGGAAAGATAACAAAGAAGCTCTCATATAAATAGTCATACAAATTCTGCTCCACCCATGCATGTGTGTCAAACTTAGATCTAGTGCTAAACCTCTAAGCGTATTCTTCTTGCAGATATTTTATCCACTCCACAACAATTGATAAGGTCAACTAGTATGTCTTCATCGTGAAACATCTTGAAAAAATTGAAAAAAGGTCCCAACAATGGAACTAATGATGCATCCTAGAATCTATTGTGTAAAAACTAGGCGTCTTTGACACATCACCTAGCCTGAGCTGAGCACTCACCCGAAGCATGAAAAGGTACTAGGCCTCTCTTTAGAGTTGCTTGTGTAGGATGTTAGTGTGATGACGATAAGAAATATTTAGATCCATAATTAAACTTAAACATTCCACAGTGTATAATCTAGATCTAGATTTTAGAGAACCATGAATTAAACAATAAATGTAATAAGACTAACCATACATGAACCAATTTCATTTATGTATAACACCATTATCCAACCAATAAAATTAATTACATTAAATACTATAAAACACATAATATTCTTACATTATAAAGTATGACCATAAGTCATGCACACATCAGATCTAGCAACATAACTCTACAATAACTCACACACTAGTCTCTCTCTAAACTACATAGTTCAATAAATATTTATAGAGGGGGAATTTCCCTTCACCGCCTACACACTTCTCAAAATAGGTCACATGTTGTTAATAGCCATGCACCTTTACAATAACATGCACACATGCAAGTGCGCTAATAATAGATGTCCTATAGTTAACTAGAAGAAGTAATCCTATTATTAACTACAACCATGCATGACACTTATCAACCACTCGTTCCCAAAATACCATTTACGTGTTGCGCAAGTCTCCATCCCAATGTGTGCTCCACACGCTATCTCCAAATATATCCCTTATCCATAAAAATGGCTAAGTCCTGAGCCAACTATTCTGGCGCATGTTTCCTTTCCTATTATTCTGTGCCTTCAAATGTGTCTTGTTCCCACACGTGTATTATTTGTGTGTCTTCTCCTTTAAACAATATTATGTCTTCTCAACATAAATTCAAGCCCAACTGGATTGGCCCTTACATCATCACAGATAAAATTGGGGGTGGCATTTACCACCTTGCCACCCTTCTAGGGAAACCACTCAAAAACCCATTAAATGTCATGCATCTCAAGAAATATTACACTTAACTGACGCGTTGCACTCACCACCCTATGACACACTCTAGCTCCTCGGTCCATACTCGACTGCTAAGGGTTTACCAATCAAATGGACCTTACCTATATGTGACATGTCATCATACCACATTCATCAGACTAGTGACCAACGCTCTAGGCTATATCGTCACCCACACTCACCATCACATACTCTAGTGGTATACACCTTAGGTTAAATCACCACTCTTTTCATCACTTCTACATCATCCTATTACATTCTATCATCTCCTATTATATCATCCTATTACATTTCACTTTTCTCAATTCCACACTAGTCCATTACATTATCACACCTTCAATCATCACATAGTGGTATACACCCTAGGTTAAATCACCACTCTCTTCATCAATTTATCCTTATCCTCCTACATCCTATCATCACACATTCTATTATCCTATTCTACATCATTCTATTTCCTAATCATTTATCCTACTCATCACTTAGTGGTATACACTTTAGGCTAAATCACCACCCTTGCCTTATTCATCACATAGTGGTCTATGTTTAGTGCTAAATCACCACCTTTCATTATCCACCACATACTCATATATGCTTCATACGCCCTCATCACCCATCTCATAGTGAAATACATGATAGGATAACTCGTCACCTTCTTCTTCCATCATGTAGTGATATATGCTTAGGGATAAATCATCACTCACCCATTCACCAAGTCGTGGTATATGCTTAGGCTATAGGGTCCACGCTTATCTTTCCATATATCTCATCACCATACACTTCTTCTATAGTGATATACACTTAGGGATAAATCATCACTCCATTTAACAATTCATGGTATATGCTTCAGATATAGGGTCCACACACACCTCTCCCCATGTCACATTTCATCACCATCCCATACACATCCTCATCGCATCACACTAGATACAACCAAAACTAATCGATCATTTTTCGATGACAAACTCTTGTTTATGGTTCATTTTTGACTGCTGAAGGGAAAAAAATTAACCTCACTACATACACTTCCATACACTTGGGGGCATGTTACTCCTATCATTCCATCTTGCATTCCATTCCATCCATCCACAACATACTGCATTGTCTTGGTAGCATTTACTCTTGCTTACTAGTGTTTTGCATTCTCATTCTACTACACATGTTATATTTCTTTCTTCTATGTCATTATCATACACACATGCACGTTCACGCCTTTGTTTAGTGTGATCATAGATATAAGACATTTACACGTGGCATGGATGCTTTCCTTCTACCCTTACTATATTGGTCACTTTGGGGGAATCCACATTTGTCTCATATAGGTGTTATTATTTCATTTTGTACTTAACATCTTATACTACTTGTTCATACATGCTTTGACATATTGGTTATCACTCTAATATGCTAACAGGTGTTCCATGTGCAATAATTGTTTTGCAGGACTACATGTTTCCATGACTACCTCTTTTTTTTCCACTTATCTTCCATTATTTTCCATTTTTTGTGGGCTTTTCCCTTTGCTTGTGTGCATAATTGACTATTGTTTGCGGTCATGATGGCCTTGCGTGTCTTACAACATTGTGAATGATGTCCCATGTTTAAACCCACTTTATGTGGTTTGCTTGTTTTCTTGTGTGTTAACACTACTGTACTTGGTATTGTTTCTACATTGTTTGCATCTTTTACACTTGTCATATTTTACATGCATGTGTGTAGAATAACACTTGTATTGGCTAGCCATTACCTTTTATGCATTCCTTAGTATCTACCAAACATTTCACTTTCCCCTCAGTAGGGAAGAATTATACAGGTCGAGTGTAGTTGGTCCTCTTTTGGGGCCGCATTCTCCTTCTAGGGTCATTAGATGTGCCCCCAAAGAAGGGGGCATCAATTAGGTTTTATACTAACATAACATATTTACACTGGTTCACACATAGTGAGTGAGTTCGTAACACTCTACGAACTCCATACACAACGACCTTAGAAGTACATGGTGTCCTTCAACAACTTTACGGAGTGGTTACAGGTGCTCGGGGTTATAGTGGGTGTGCTCTCGTACACTTCTCCATCCGGTGGCATCGGATTACCCAAAAACCAGGACAATATAAGGATATCTTCAACAAATTTCAGCAGAAGTAGTTATAGTTGGAGGACATAGAGCATTCCCTCCCTACACTTCTTCTTCAAATTGAGGTGGCATGAGATCACCCAAAAAATTGCAACACTATAGGATATCCTTCTACACCCTTTTTCTCAACATGGATTAGGTGCACATGTTCCATTTACACTTTTATAGCATATTTTACATTAGCGTAATCTATACATTTCTATATACAAGTGTATTTTACACAACACTTTTTACATACATACATATTTGAATACTTGATCATTTTCTCCTTGCATGTCCTGCCATATGAGAAACAAGCAGTCAAATTAGGGGAAACAACAATAGAGACAATAACAACCACAACACGCCGCAATGGTACTTTCCATACTAACCATGTAGGTACACTAGACACAATAGTAACTACACGTGTTCCGCCCTAGGTTCACTCTCATCACTTTTTATACACATTTTTCATCTTTAGAATTCACACTCATCCAAAATTTTCTTTTTGTCATTCCACACTTGAGTCTAGTCCATCGATACGTCTTCTTCTACACTCTACATGGTTATCAGGTATGCATATCTATCTACTTTATGTTACCAAGATTTCCGCTCACCAACATAAAGTGGGGGAAAAGGTGAGATTAATTAGGAAACACTCGAAGACACTTCATGACCATACTAGATTAGGATTATGAGGATTTGTAATGTTTTAAACACCATATTGCTGCATCAGGGTGCATTGTGGTGCCCTTGTACACCCCAGTGCACCCGTGTCATCTTAGAGTTCAAATTTTCCTTTGCGGTGTCCCCGAGGGTTTAGTTGCACTTCCATATTTTATTTCTAGATCTGCAACACTATGTGACAGTCTTCTATTATCAGCCGAGTCTTTTCCTTACTCTTCTCTTACACATTAGGGTTTTATTTCATCTAGAATAGTTTATTTACATTTATTTCATATTGCTTTAGTTCATTTACAATGTTTTAGTCCTCCTAATTAGATTAACATTAATATCCTAGATATCCCCTTAGGCCATCTATCCAAATGCCTTATTTTGTTAATCATATAAAAATAATAAATGGTTACATGCAATCGACTACCTACCCATGTGGAGGCATACATACCTATGTGGAGACAAGTGATCATAAAACCACCGATAATGTAATATATGCTAACAATCCAAAGCACGAGCTCAAACATCCAACTAAATTTATATAAAGGAGACTGTAGCAGAGAAAAATTAGAAATGATTCCAGGAATCAACAAAAGTAAAATTACTTCCGGTGGAACATTATAAAGGAATGGGCGGAATGGAAGCACTTGCAAGTGATGAGAATGAAACTTCAATCCTGCCGACAACCGACATGCGCTATGATTACTTTTTTCCTCCAATTACCTCCCTAAATTGTATTGGTGTGTCCCTCCCCTCTATCACATGTTTGAATCTCCCAATGGCCCACTTTATCTCAATCAACCAATCATTTCATTCTTCAATGTTGTCTAATATTATTTAATGAACTGTAAAATATTTATTAGACAGTGAAGAGGGCTTGCAAATTGGATGGTGCATATTGGTATTATATTAATAGAATAAATTAAATTTGATGGTGGTGAATGTATAAACTTTTTTCATCTTTTCATTGAGCCCAGAAAAACATACCTATTAAGGATTGTCAATGTCGTCTTGAACAATGACCTATTTTTAAAGATAGAAAATCATAGCTTCACAGTGGTGAACAAAGATGATGCGTACATAAATCCATATAATAAATACAAAATTTTGATGAACCTAGACCAAAATGCTAATATTATTCTCTCCATGAACCAATTGCTAGAAAAATATTACATGGCAACTAGACCATACACGAATCTCGGATCTGCCAATATCAACAACACCACAACAACAATTGTCTTAGTTTATGAAAACATCATGTCATATTCATCTTCATCCCCAATCTTACCCTCTCTTCCACCATATAATGACACCGTTAGTGCCACCAAATTTATCAGATCTTTGAGAAGCCTCGAAGACCCCATGATTTAATTTAATTTGAATTAATTAAATCTATATTGTAGAATAAATTATTATAACAAACAATGTACAAATGGTAAAATATAATAATGACACAATAAAACTAGCATGTAATGTGAAACCCTAGGAAATAAGGAGAGAAAAGAACACGAGATGTTTTCCTAGTGGACATGAAGTGATCTGGATAGGGTAAAGTGTTGAATGAATGAAAATAGTGTTATAAGTGCTCACTATAAATTTTGGAATTTAGGAATAGATCCATAAAGGGGCAACCAGCGTAGGGCGAGGTGTCTTGGGTGTTGGTGACTAGATCTAGGCACTAATGACCTGTCAAGGAGATCGAGATATTATTTCTTTTGTGTCGTAAGGGTTTTGTTGTTGTTCCTGTTGGTCACCTAATATTCACTCCTTGATCACCGAAGGTACCTATAACTTGTAAGAAAACTTTCACCTACACATACCCACAAACTACATCAAACCCAAAAAGAAAATGTAAATTGGGGATTCAGACAGACCCGATGGTCACCCGATGAAATGGTGCCCTAGGATGCCCTTGTGTAAGTTGTAAAACTAATAGTTGGATGTAACTAGAATGTAGCAATGTAATAATATGTGTGGATGGAATAGAATAGAATTCCCACTCCTATGCAATGTATGAAGAATATATGCCACCCTTGTCCCTTGAATGGATACTATATGGATGTATTTGAAGTACTTTAGTGCCTTTGGAATACAAGCTTAGGTGATGATAGTAATGCTTAGTGTTTGGTCCCTCATTTTGAAAACATAACTATGTATTTATATGATTCCCTTATTTGAATTTTGTAATTGACAACTGAAAGGCCAAACCATAAGTGAAAAAGATGCCCAAAAGATAAAAGAGACCCAAAAGAGAAAGTAAGGTAAGAAAGGGTCAGGGGTGCCTGGGAGGGACAAGAGCACTGGGCGCCACTGCCTTGGTTGGGCCATGGTGCCTGAAGCCATAAAAGATAAATCAATTAAGTTATGACTGGGTTGTAGGGTATGGAAGACCGAAGAGAAAGAAAGAGACAAAAAAAGATGTAAATGATAGTTGTCAACCACTAGTTTTATTGCTTAGGAATCATGTAAATGTTAACATGATTTTAGGACCTAGAAATGTACCCAAGTGTGTGATTTTGTGTCTAAATTTCCCCCACTTTTTGTTTTTGAGTGAATACTTAGTAACATAAAGCATATAGAAGATGTGAACCTTATGATCCTATAGAAAGTGTGATGAATAACATCTCAAGTGGATAAGTAAAGCGTTGATTGATTAAAAAGTAAAGTGTGGAGACTAGGAAAGGGATATGGACCCTAGGGGTGAAGCATATGCATTGTAGATGAAATATTGTAGGTTGTGCTTATTTCCTCTTATAAGGATGGATGTAAAAAAGAAAAGAAAAGAGTATTCAAAGTTCTGTATATGAAAAATCTGAAAAATTATGTAAAAAGGAAAGCGTGCACTTGATATGCGAGAGAGTAAAATATAGAAAAGTGTCATGTTGCTTTAAGTTGCTAAATTTGTTGCTAGTGGTGAGGTTTTTGGGTGATATCATGCCAAGAGTGATTTTTTTGGGTGATCTCACAAGAAGTGCAAGTTTTTTGGGCAATCTTATGCCAAGTGTGAGTTTTTTGGGTGATCTCATGCCAAAGAGTAAGTGTTGGGGAGAGAGGTCTAGTTTTAGTCTCCTTCCATGACTCTTCCCAATGAGCACCACTATAGATGGTGCACCCTAATTTTTTCCTGTTGTTCCTTTTGTTCCTTTTGTTCTGATTGTAATGATTGTAGAAGATAGAATGCATTCTATGTCTGGAGACTAGTTCTCGATAATGTATAGTTTCTATGTGAACTGTTGTAGGATGTGATTTAGTGAGAATTTGTATTTATCTACCCCTAGGAAATTAGCACCCAGGTGAGGATATAAGTTCCTAGGAACTATTGTCCGATTCGGGTGTTGGTCCGTGTTTGAGGTCTAAGGTTGTTTCTTGACCATTATGTGACTATGTGTCTCTATTGATTCTCGTAATGTTCTGTGATGTATTGTAGCTATGAGATGTTTTAGGGGTGATTTGTTCACCTAATTTATGCCCTCCCTTCATTTTGGGTGCATGCGATGATAGTAGGAGAATGTGGCCCAAAGGAGAGGACTTGATGTTGAGTGAAGTGGATACCTACGGGGTAGGGGATGTGCATGGTAGAAACCAAGGCACATGAAAAAAGTAGGCTAGTAACATGTGTTAGTAGTAAACATAACTAACATGCAATAGAAGATAGTGTAACAAACAAGAAATAATGTGAAAACCAGGTTTCAAACATGGGACATCACTCACAATATCACAAGACAATCAGTGCCAAAGTGACCAAAAACATACAATGTTCAAACAAGACATAGGTCATAGCCCACAAACAATAACATACAATAGAGGGACATGGAAAGCAAGTAATTAAATATAGTCACATTTGTATATATTCTTGCAAGGAAAATGCTACACATGAAGCACCCGTTAGCATGTTAGGAATATAAATAGCATGTTATGAGCATGTATAAATCATAATTGTAATGATATGTAACAATAGAACATGTGTACTATGTGATAGTATTGAAAGTAGATGCCCCCAAGAGCCTCGGTGGGACTGGTAAAAGGTACAATGCTAAACATCATTGCAGCATGTAAGAACCTATAAGAGATATGCATTCACCTCAAAATACCAAGTGAACACACATGTGTATATATATAGAAAGATGATGACATACTAAGAATCCATCTAACATGGAAAACAAAGTGTAACATGTAAATATAATAAGCTAGAAAGAGTAAATACAACCAAGATATGCAAATGTTATGTATGAGTGTGATGGTGTGGTATGCAAAATGTGAAGATGATAGGAGTAACATGCCCCCAATGAATGTGCATGAGATGAGGTTAATTTATAGGGACCCTCAACAGTCAAGAATTAACCATAAAACAAAAGTGTGTCATTGGGTAATGTGTGGTGTGAGAGTAGATGCTAGAAATATGTATCGTGAAGCACATAACATGAATTATAGTGGATGTGAGGCTCATTTCAAAATTATACACTCGGTAGTCAAGTATGAATCATGGAAATAAAGTGTGTCATAAGGTATTGATGATATAATGTGTGTATTTGTTGGAGCTCAAAATTACACCTTTCCTTGAGTCATAGGAAACCCAAGATTTTGAGGCAACATGGGACCATTTCTAAGTTGTGGGACTTACACTGAGATAGACCTCCAAAGAAGGATGATTCCTCTACATATTCATAATGCTAAACTAATCCTAGGAATTGAAATGAAACTATCTAACTCTACTCTATCATTCCAAGGGACCAAGGTGAGAAGGAGATGCATAAAACTAAAATCCTAAACTAAAGAGAGGTGATATCACCAAGAAGAGGGGGAAAGAAACTCTCAATGAGGGAAAATGGAAGGAAGATGAGGAAGGAGAGGGCAGACATAAGTGACACAGTCAAAAAAACATTCAAACCACCATTTCCATGGAGAAAAACAGATTTAGACCTTACAAAGAGAATAGAATATGTACAATATACCTATAAATGCATGAAAATACAATAGAACACAAGATAGAGTAGATAATAACCATAAATTAGTATTTTATTGCATCAAATATACGCATAATCCATTACAATGAAGGAGAGAGAAAATGATCACCATTGTAGATATTCAAATATGAGGCTTCCAACTCAAAGAAAACACTTGTACAACACTTGTGTGATGTCGTTGCATTCCTAGAATGTCTAACATTACAAATGAGCATCATTTTATAATATATAGAGAATGGGAAAGAGAGAGAAGAGAGAAAAGAGAGGGAAACTCGAATTCCTACTTCTACCCACAAAAACATGCATTAAATTTTTGAAAAAGGTATGGGAAGACTACCAAGGCCATTCCTCCATGATGTCTTTCTTGTAGGAGAAGGAATGGGCACCATACTTCATTAAATCTGGTCGTTGAGCAACCCGAGACTACATCTTTTGATGTAGAGAAAGTTTTCCTTCTTTTTCTCCCACCTACTCTCATATAAATCAATATTTTTAGTTTCCATGATGTAGTTCATGAAAATACCTTTCCAAAAAGTGTAATTTTGTCAAGTTTAGAAAACATGGGTGAAAGTTATTCCCATGCAGATCTAGGGGGTGGGAGGAACACGGAGTTCTCTAGGCACATGAACACTCCACATTTAACTCATTTTTCCTTTGTGGTGTGGATGGGATGGGGTTGCAAGGCGAGTGAAATGTGGAACTATTTCACTTGTTTCATTCATCTCTGCATTATTCATAGTTTCTTGGGTGTGTGTGTGTTGCTTGGCCCATCAACTTCTAGGTGGAACTGGGAACCATTCCACCTGTCACTCAATTCCCTAAACTCCCCTCTTCTCCGCAAAACTTGCCAACTAAATCCCTACCTCTCCTTCATTCTTTTCCTTGTAGCTCAGGTGTCTTTGTGGGAAAATATCATCTCAAAGTAACTTGTTCTACCCATACTTGGTTACTCACGACTCCATTTGATCCGCATCACTCAGAACTTTGAGCTCCTTCACTCTTTGTTTGTTGTCTCGACAAGGATTACGGGAAACTATGGACTTGAGTGAACCATTTCCTTCAACCACTTGGTTCCAAAAAATCCTCTTCGACCTAAAATACATTGAAATTTTCTGTTGCATCACAAAAATGAATGCGAGGAACTTAGAGCCCAAAGGAACTAGTTGTTAAGTTCCATCCGCCACCCAAAAATCTGCAATACATAGTTTTTGACCTTTTTTCTAAATTTTCCAAATTTTTCTACGTGTTTGGATATTTTGATGTCTGGAGAGAAGGAGATAAATGTTCCAAAATGAATGCAAGTTCCCTAAACAATTATAAGTGCCTTAAACATGGAAAATAATTATTTTCTCTAGTTTCTCCATCAAGGTCCCATCAATTTTCCCAAAGTCCAGATTTTGCAAGTTGGTAAATTTTACAAGGGGGCAAAAATGAATAGTAAAATAAAATGGGTTGTAAGTACTTAGAGAGATTATACATGACACATAGAGCATGAAGTGTAGTAGTAGGTACTAGAGACAACTAAGAACAATTGAAGGGGGTAGGATGTAATATGCCCCCTAAGAATGTGAGGAATGAAGAATCATGTAAATTCACCAAGAAGCTCATCAATGTCAGGGTCATAACTGATAGGATTTAGATTATATAATTGGTAGGCAAAAGTATGAGGCTAATCATAGAGGGAGCCAATGTGGCATAAATTATATATTCCTACATCGTATTCTTCATCAAGTAAAATGAGGGTTGCGGGTAATGGTGTGCATGCCAATGAGTTAGATTTTGAGTATAGCTAAGGAATGAATCATTACAAATAGAGATGCAGCCAAAAGGCATGGGAAATGTGATATCAATATGATTAGGATCCATAATTCCACCAATGTAGTCAAGCCAAGACTATCCAAGTGTGAGTGGAGAGGAATAGGGAGTACATGCAAGGAAGACCGATAAATGGAAGACACGAAGGCCATAGGAAGTGGTAACAAATACACATCTATGATACAAGTGAGGAGAGTGAGGTGGGGGAGGATATTGGAAGTGTGAATCCTAGGTGTGCTAAGCCATCATGCATGCAAATAATCTCAGAGAAAGTAGGGTCGAATGGAATATGAGGCCAATAAGAGTCATGTATGAAGAGAGTGCATGTGAAGGGATCAAGATGTGGGGTAGAATTATGTTGGGTAGATGTAGTAGGTGGTAAGATGTCCAATGTATGAATGGTCCCCTGGAAAGGTATCATGACATTAGTTGAAGGAGGAGGTTTTTTGAATTGGTATTCACTCAGGCTAGTAGTGACAAAAGTATCCTAAAAATATGAATAATCTATTTCAATGGGAATAAAGTTGATATTACGCAATGTGTCATCGACAAGGTCTATGACATTAGTCTCATCATCAGAATCATCAGTGCTAGCATTATCTTGTTGGATAACATTATCAAGGATATTAGTAGGGGTGGAGCTAAATGTAGGAGTGAGAGGAGCCATGACAGTGTGTGGTAGTGGTGGCTAGAGAGGTAGACATGGTGGGTGATAGGAGATCAATAGTATGTGTAGGGATGGATGGAATGCATGTGGAGGTAGAAGATGGATGTGAAGCACTAGATTGACCCACATCATATGTACTAATAGTATGATATGGAATAGGCTACAATGGAGGTATGGGCATGGTAGTGATGGGGTCTATGTAGAAAAACTTGAATGGGTCAGGGTTAGTAGCAATGGTATGTTCATAGCCATCATGTAGGAATTTAATGCACCTATGAATTGTAGAGGGAACAACATGCATGACATGGATCCATGGTCTACCAAGTAATAAATTGAATTGGAATGAGGCATCAATGAAAAAGAATAAAGTAAGAACTATTTTAGGACAAACTTGTACATGTGTAAGGTAATAGTGCCCATACATGTGCGAGTAGTGGAATCATATCCGCGAATGAGAGTAGAGGATTTATTAATTAAGTGATCAGAAATTTTCATTTTCCTTAGGAGAGATAGAACACATAGATTTATAGAAAATCCATTTTCAATGAGTACATGCTTCATACAAATGGAGCTAATAGTAGTAGTGATAAGTAAACGTGAAAAGGATTGTTAGCAGCCGAAGGAGGTATATCCTCATTTCTAAAAGATATGGCATGTGGTAGATTTTTGAGGGATTAAATGAGATGCAAAAACGAAATAGGAGAATTATTAATTTCAATTTGGATTGAGTGAAGGTGACCTCTAATGTATGACAATAATTGGGTTCACTGCGTAAGAGATCATAGAGAGAGATTTTGGCTGGTGTATTATTAAGTTGCTTAATAATGTCATAAACTTTAGAAGTAGTGGTATGAATTGTAGAAGTAATATGTGGTGAGATAGAGACTGGTGGATCTATAGGAAGATGAGTGCGGTGAGTGATGATTACATTTATGGTTTGATCAGAATTGGAGTGACAAAGCGGAGATGATGTTGGGTACGAACCCACATAAAATAAGCAATGTGGTAGCCATGCTAGAAACCTTGGATGGAGTATAAGAGGAATAAGAATATTGATCCATGAATTCAGAAGAAGGGGACATGTTGCAATGGATTTTCATAAGGTAGGGTTTGAGAAAGTGGGTTTACCAAATGATTTAATTTAATTTGAATTAATTAAATCTATATTATAGAGTAAATTATTGTAATAAGTGATGTAGAAATGATAAATATAGTAATGAAATAAGAAAAATAACATGTAATGTGAAAAAACTAAGCAATAAGGACATATAAGAAGACTTAGCTGATTTTTCAAATGGACGGGAAGTGATCTTAGTGGGGTAAATTGCTAAACAGATTAAAAATATTGTCATAATAAATCACCTGCAAATTCTAGAATTCATGAATAGATCCAAATAGAGGTTCCCATCGTAGAGTAGAGGAACTTGGGAATTGGTGACTAGATCTCGAGAATCGGTGTGTGTAGGAACTTAGGATCTTCTATCTTCTATGTTGCAAGGGTTTCTCTATTGTTCCTTTTTGTCACCCGATATTCACTCCTTGATTATCGAAGGTACCTATAACTTGTAAGAAAAAAATTGACTTGCACATACCCTAAAATTACATCAAACCCAAAAAGGAAAATGTAAATCGGGAGACTAACTCAAGCGGTCACCTAAAGAGTGAACTTATGATCGAGCATTGTACTACATCTCTAAATCCATGTAGTTCGTGTGTATGTGTGTGTGTGTGTGTAGAAATGGTGCCCTAAGATGACCTTGTGCAAGTTACACAAATGATAGCGGGCTATAAATAGAATGTAATAATGTAATATTACGTGTGAATAGAAAAGAATGAAATTTCCCCTCCTATGAAATGAATGCAAAAGATAGGAAACCCTCATCTTTTAAATGGATACTAGATGGATTCATTTGAAGTACTTTAGACTTTTGGAATGAAAAATTAGGTGATTATAGTAATGATTAGTGTTTGGTCCCTCATTTTGAAAAAATAACTATGTATTTATATAATTCCCTTGTTTGAATTTTGTAATTGACAATAGAAAATCCAACCCATAAGTGAAAAAGATTCCCAAAAGAGAAAAAATACCCAAAAAGAGTGTGTAAGGTAAGAAAGGGTTAGGGGCGCCCAAGAGGGACAAGAGCACCTAGGTGCTTGTGTCCTAGCTAGCGTTGGTTTCCAAAACCATACAAGATAAATTAGTTAAGTTAGGACTGGGATGTAGTGTATGGAAGACCAAAGAGAAAGAAAGAGACAAAGAAAAGAGGCCAAATATAGTTGTCAATAACTAGTTTTCTTGCTTAGGAATCATGTAAATGCTAACATGCTTTTAATACCTAGCAATGTACCCAAGTTCATGATTTTGTGTCTACACCCCATTGCACCATATAGACGTTCCTTGAAAAATAGATGAAAATATGGTTACCACATTGGGACCAAGATTGCTTCGTTGTATACCAATTAAAACTTGTGCATGCCCTAATGGAAGAAGGTTTTCTACAAGCTTGAACACCATATTGTTTTTCAACCTGAATGTTTCCATTCTCCAATATGTTTACTTTAACATTACATGATTCTTTGTATACACCTAAGTTTTCATACTTTATCTTTTTGTTTCTGCTACTAAAAATTTATCTTCCAGGTTAGAGGTTGCTAATTCATCTATTTCTGAGAATGGGTACCTTAAGGGGGTCATTAGGGTTAGGGGCATGGTTACTCATGTAGCCATTGGGTTAGGGATAATGCATGGAAAGAGAATAGATTTTGGTCCTATTTATGCCCCCTTTGCTCTTATCTTCTTACTTTTCTTTGCACCCTTCCGACACCTTACTTGCACATGACCATGTATTATTTTTTCCTTACATTACTTTGTTCTTCACGACACATTGCACACACCACTTTTCCTTTCCCCTCCCTAGTCGACGCCATCACTGACAGGTGATTGTGTCGATGTATTTTGAATTCTGGTTGACGCAATCACATGTGGGTGATGACATAAATATAAATACCAAAAAGATAAACATATAACATAGGTCATAACTCAGAGATATACAAGAACTCACCATTTTATCTACTCTTTTGTGTTAAATCGCATCCGCTCGCTCAACTCTTAGATTTATTACACCTTGACTCTTGGATTAGATATTATTCTTATTGGATTGTTTTTCTTGCAATCTTAGGTCACATATAGTGACTTAGGAAATGATTGTTTCCCCTTCTCTGCCCAAAATTTATTCTCTCTCGGTGTACACAGTTCTTTGGGAGATAGATGCATCAACGATGTCCCCCAATGGATAAGTGTTTTAACTTGACTTGTCATTTTAGATAGAGTATTCTCCTATCTCTTATCTTATAAATTTATTTTAGCCTAAAATATTATGCACATGTTAGGTTAGCATATTTTTATTCAACTCTTTATCTTATGTTGTGTGCTTCACTTTGATTATCATATATCTTGCATGATTGTTTTGTTCATGATCACTCACATAGTACCGATACTTCAAAAGGGTTCCTTTCTCTTTCTCGATCTCGGGACTTGGAAACCCTAGGTTTACCTAGTGAAAGGGTTACTTCACTTTGGATATGTAATATTAGCAATTCCTATACCCCTTTTGAATTATATCCCTTATGTGTCAATTTTTGTGTGTCTCTTACTCATTGCCTTGATATCCTAGTTGAATGGATGATAGGAGTGCATGTTTTCTAGACACATTTTTCTTTCCATACATCCTTGGTGAACCCGAGGTGAACCTCCTTTTTAAATTTTGATGGAGCACAACTCGTTAAAAGCATACATTTTTAGTTTTGTCTCATTTTAGGCCTTAAAAATCTTAAAAACCCTAAAAATTAAATTTTCCCGATGCTATTGACCCCTATATAAAATATGTACAAGGTTGATTGTGTCTGTCTAAGTTCATTTTACTTCTAGACAATATCGACCC
Source organism: Taxus wallichiana var. yunnanensis (assembly GCA_018340775.1). Taxonomy (NCBI): domain Eukaryota; kingdom Viridiplantae; phylum Streptophyta; class Pinopsida; order Cupressales; family Taxaceae; genus Taxus; species Taxus wallichiana. The sequence continues at coordinate 481,511,104 of CM031234.1, forward strand.
TTGTGTAAAATCTATGTAGGTATGATTGTGTCTATCTTAGTTTATTTTCCTTCCCGATACTATCGATCGTTGTGTAAAATATGTGTATAGATGATTGTGTCTATCTTAGTTCATTTTCCTTCCCGATACTATCAACCCCTGCATATTTTCTCTATAGGGCCAATTGCTTCTAAATTACAATTTTCTAGAATCCTATTTTTACCTTCTAGACAATAAAAATGTCATCTTTAAGGATATTTCGGAACAGTTGAACCGCCTAAAATTCTCTAGGGGATATTACTTTGTGCCTACACCTCCTCTTCATACTCATAAATTCTCTAATTCCCATATTATAAGAAAAATATTTCCATATATCCTTCTTGTGATACATTTTTGTCAAAACCTTATCCCTCTAATCAGTCAGAGAAAGGTTACTCAGTTGAGCGTAGCATGGTTGAGGTTGGGAAGATTGATCCTAGATCCATCCTTAATAATACTATTAATAATGAATGTTTCACTTCTAGAAAAGATGGAGGTTTCGAAGGATACCTACCAACACCATGGAAATAACTAAGCCTCATTCTAATCAAGAAGCACTTAGTCATGATCAAACTTCTCCCTATAAAACTGATCAGAGTGAGTCCACAAAAGCTATCACTAGTGAGTATAATAGTCACAAATAAGCACCCACATCTAAAGGTCACTCTTCTTCTATGGACCTTAACGTAGTGATAATAAAACTCCTAGAACAGATGGCCTTATCCTAGGCTACCACCACAACTAGCATGATTTAGATACATAATTAGATGTTACAATTAATATCTCAAAATGTAGTGCCTAGCATGCCTTCTCATACACCTCCCCCTCTAGTAGGTGTGCATGGGAATCCTATTCCTCCTCCACCAATCCAGTGAGATGTTACAAAATGTCCAAAATGAATGTCATCAGTCCTTAGAAATATCTCATTCCAATTGTCAAATTCAACACCATATAAGCCCCATGAAACATATCATAAACATGATAGAGCCTTTAGAATATCAACATGCCTTGGCTCAAATGAGGTCTTCTAGACTCAAAACCAATACCATTGACATATCTTACAACAAATTCCTAAGAACACCTCAAGTACCCTTATGTACCTCAACAACATGCTTCCCAATATAAAATTCTCTCTTTTTAGACACCATCATCCCTATCGAATATATTTTGTGGGGCTGATGGCATCTAGAGATAACAATTCCTCTATAGACTATATCGGACCCTATCAAAACATAACTTGCATGGATGATATAATAAAATAATCCCGAACGATGTTGACACTTCTTCCTAGCTAGTTCCTTAGATTTCTCCACCAACTACATTTCCACATACCAACATCGACTTAGCTAACCCATTTTACCTAACTAAAATAGATGAACTAGTCATCAAATTTGAATACGAGGTGATGACCTCATGGGTAATGATCATATTTATTGTTCCTTGATAATTGAGTAACACACCGCTCCATTGGTGCCATCCTTACCCATTGCATAAGTACCTCTATCGACACTCCCATAATCCCTCTTAACCTATGAGACATCTCTCCCTTCCTCTTTCCCTCATGGATCCTCGCCTTCTACACCTGATACATAGTACACGTGGTACAAGGACGTGGGGCATGATGGTTCGATTGTAGATCCTATCAATGCCATAGGAATAATCTTGAAGCCGAGGTCGAATGTGACCAAACCAAAAAGGCTACATAGCCTTCCACTTCAACTCCTTTCTTCTTCTCTCATCATGGGTATTGTGTGCATGATGACATCAAGTGTCGGGTTATGAATTAATATAAATTGAAATTAAATCTAATTGTCAGAGAGTAACTAATGCAATTAATGATGTACAAATGCTAATATACAATGAAGAAACAATAAAAAAGCACATAAATGTGAAACCATAAGAAAAAAAGGGAAATAGAGAGACTTAGATGATTCTGAAGAAATTTGGAAGTGATCTAGGCATGTGAATAGCTAAAACAGACTACGGAGAGTGTCGTCAATGCTCACCAGAGGTTTAAGGATCTTAAATTGCATACAACAAAAGCACTTAGGAGAGGTAAAGAGCACTCGGGAAGTTGGTGTTTGGATCTGGGTGATGGTGTCCAGGTAGATGTTGTGGATCTAGTTATTTCAAGGCTAGATGGTGTTCAATGTCCTTTTCTATCGATCACTCTAGATTCGATGTTTGATCTATGAATGCACATGTAACCTGCAAGAAATAAGTTCACCTATATTTACCCACAAACTGCATCAAACCTAAAAAGGAAAATGTAGAATGGGGAGTAGTATCTGACCTTGGTGGTCACCGAAGAGTGAACTTACAACTAAGCATTGAAATACATCTCAAACTAGTTATGTGTGAGAGTGTGTGTAATGATGCCCTAGGATTCCCTTGTGCAAGTTGCACCAATGATAGTGGGCTAGATCTAGAATGTAGAAAATATATAGAATGTGTGGGATGAAATAGAATAAACTTCCCTCCTATGTTGTGTATGAAAATAATGTAGAGCTTATCCCTTGAATGAATTGCTAGATGGATTTTTTTGATGCTTTTGTGCCTTTATATGTAAGTTTATTTGATAATATGTAATGTTTAGTACTTGGTCCCTTATTTTGAAAACATAACTATGTATTTATATGATTCCCTTATTTGATTTTGTAATTGACAATTGAAAGGCCATACAAAATTAGTAAAAAGTAATTAAGAAGTGAAAGGAGTACAAAAGGATAAGAAAAAGGTAAATATGTACATGAGCACCCGAGAGGACATGAGTTCCTAGCGTTAGTGTCCTAATTAGGTGCTAGTGTCTCTGTAGACACCATAATTAGGTCGCACCACCCTTATAACCCCATTAATTAAATTAACCATACATTACATATTCATATCCCATGGTGCACATGATTAATTTAATTAATATCCTCACTTGACCACCTCACCTAGCCACATCACCTAGACACCTCATCATGGACCTATTCTTAGCATGTTTATTTTAACTAAGACTCAATTTCTACTTACCATAACTAACAGAGACTTAGTCTAACTAAAATTAGATGCATATTCTTTATCTAACATCATGACCACTTATCTAAGTGTAAAATACCATTTTAGACCCAAACCGACAGGAAAAACTGGCCAAAAGATAGCCAAGATTTGCTATTTTGGAAAACCTAAGATTTCATGCCATAACCGATGCTGGTTAACCTAAACCTTTATCAGTTACCATATAATCATTTTGGTAACCTTGTTTTAGAGGTTGGAAATTTCAAGAACTGGGAATTTTTCGAGGTTTGGAGAAAGAGAGATTTGCATGCAAGCACGAACCGAGTTTACTCAAATATCCAAATGATCCTAGCCAAGTACTAGGAATGATTTGAAGACATTGGAATTCATGGTAACATTTCGGGAAGCACTCGCTGTGGCACCATTCACTAGTTTCACAGATCAACCATTACTATTCGCCACCAAGCAATCCTACAAATACAAGTAAGCATGTTTTTGATTTGAATCATTTTATGCTTACTTAGATTGTAGTTTCTTTATCTCTATTGAATTAGATCCTATTCTTATTTTCATTCCACCATCCCCACTTTCTTGTCAATCCACCCATCCAACCACCCACAAGTGTTTAGATCCCCATATGCAACTCCTAGACATCCTTGAGTCTACCTCGAGATTTTTATGAGCCTAACAATCCTTGCTCCATTCTTTGTGTAATAACAAAGAAGCTCAAAAACCAAGTTTATTTTATTTACACCATTCATCCCCTACTAACAATGGTCACCTTGACCATTGTTAGTTTTCCCTTCACTGGAATCGGTCACTAGACCGACGTCAATTACTACATCTTTGACACACTTTCACTAAGTTGACTTTATCATCCCTAAAACCTCACAAAACCTCACCCAAGCCAGATACACTACTTGAAGCCACTCCACAGACCTCCCCATCTCTCTGTGTAGACATAGAGAGAACCTAGACCCCTATTTCTAACATTTAACTATTCTACCCTTATCCACCTTAAACCATCGTCGGTCATAGCTAAACTGTCATCGGTCATACCCTGAACAACATCGGTCTTTGTGTCTGATAACCCAACTCAGGACATCAAGCTAATATCCATCCCCAAACTACCTAGAATCATTTGTAGCCTTTACTGCACTCGCCGGACACGAAAACCCTAAACCACCTACCCAACCTCCTAGATCTAATCATAACCCAACATGTTAGATTATATTTTCTTATTATATTTGAATGAGATACCTAAATCATATCAACTATAGTAGGATGTTATTTTTTTACGTTATTTCTTGCATTAAATTGTATTAAATAATGGATTGACAACCATCTAGGAAGTATCACACTTCCTAGATCTAGCACACGCTAGGTAGTCCACTGACATATATTGTTTAATATTCTTCTTGTGGTCTTGTTTTGCATTTACAGGTAGTTCCTCCTAGCCAAAAGGAAGTTATTCATAGTCAGTCTGGATCAGAAATTAGAAACACACATACATCCTTCAACTGACTTTGCAAATAGGTATTCCTCATTGGCATATCACCCTCTATCTATTTCATTAAATTCTATCAAGAATCCGGTGAAACAATTTGATGCCATAGAAAGATAAAATATTTAAATGCCAAAAGAGTACAAGATGTATAAATACAATAAAAATGTAGAAGGAAAAGAAAAATGCTAAAGGGATTTTTCAATTACTAGTTTTTTTGCTTAGGAATCATGTAAATGCTAGCATGCTTTTAGGACCTAGAAATGTACCCAAGTGTATAGATTTTGTGTCTACATTTTTCCCCCACTTTATTTTGTTGAGTGAATACTCAATAGCATAAAGTAGATAGAATATGTGTACCTTATAACCTTGTAGAGAAGTGTGTATCTGATATCATGCCAAGTGGACAAGTGAAGCATGGAGTGATTGCAATGTGAAGTGTGAAGACTAGGAAAGGGAAGTGGACCCTAGGGGTGAAGTGTGTGTGTAGTAGCATACCATGTTTGTTAATGTGAGCTGCTCTTTGTTGCATATTAAGGATGGACCTATAAAAGAAGATAAAAATAGTAGTCAATTTTTTCATGTATGAGAAATCAAAGTAATATGTGTATAAGTAAGTAAAAAGTGTGAAAATATGTATTAGGAAAGTGTGCAAATGATATGTAAGAGAGTACGAGATAAAAATTTGTCCTATTTTTCTTAGAGATGTTGCTAAATTTGTTACCAATGGTGAGGTTTTTGGGAAATATCATGTCAAGAGTGAGTTTTTGGTGATCTCACACCAAGTGCAAGGTTTTGGGTGATCTTATGCCAAGAGTGAGTTTTTTGGGTGATCTCACACTAAGTGCGAGTGTTTTTGGAAATCTCATGCTAAGAGAAGAGTGTTGGGGAGAGAGATCTAGTTTTTCTCTCCTTCTATGATGCTTCTCGATAAGAAAAATTGCATATGATACATCTCGGTTAGTTTAGATTAGTCCCGATTAGCCCCAATTGTAATTGAAATGTATTGATAAACTAAATTCTATAACTGGAGGCAAGTGCTTGTTATTTTAGAACTTTTATGAAAATTGTTGGAGATTGTGCTGATTTTAAAAATTTATTGTGTTTTCCCTAGGTTATTAACACCTGGTGGAGGATAGAAGCTCCAGCACCACTGTCTACTACCGGGCACTAGTGTCCGCTCTATGTATGAGGTCTAAGTATAGTTCTAGACCATCTCGTGACTATATTCATGTGTTGATTTTGTAATGTGCTTATCTCATCTGTAGCTCGAACAATTGTAGGGTTATTTTTTCACCCAATAGATACCCCCATTGTTCGAGGTGCATGTGAAGATGGGAGGAGAATGCGATCTAAAGGAAAGGACCCCGATCTAATATGCATTTCTAAGTGGAGATATCTGCAGAGGGTAGGGGATGTGTATGGTAGAAACCAAGATGCATGAGAACAAGAGAGGCTAGTAAAAGCGTTAGTGTAAACAAAGATAACATGTAATAGAAGACACGTAACAAGAAAGTGTGAATGAAAAATAGATCGCAAAGGAGGGTTTCAAATATGGAACATCACTCATAATGTCATAAGATAATTAGGGCCAAAGTGGCCATAAACAAAAATTAATCAAACAAGACATATGTCATATCTCGTAAATAATAACATATAATAGAAAACAATAGTAAGAAAAATTTATCGAGATAACCATGGTTGTATATAGTCCTGAAAGGAAAATGCTTCACATGAAGCATCCATTAGCATGTTAGTTTGATAAATAGTATATCAAAGAGTCTATATATCAGTGAAAAAATAAGTACTAGTAAGAAAAAGTAGTAAATGATGAAACAATAAAACATGTAGTGTGTGAGAGTAGTCAAGGTAGATGCCCTCAAGAGCCTCCGTGGGAATGGAAAGGGATTTAGTTTCAAGTGTCATACATCATTTAAGGAGCTGTATAATATTTTCATTTAATTCTAGAGACCAAGTGAATGCGCATGTGTAAATGATAAATATAATGACATACTAAGTATCTTTCTAACATAGTAAGTAAAGTGCAAGATGTAAGTAGTATAAGATAGCAAGAATAAATGTAACCAAGATATGCAAATGATGTATAAGTGTAATGGTGTGATATGCAAGTGTGATGATGATAGGAGTAGTTTTTCCCCCACTTTGGATTTGTATGAGATGAGCTTCATTTATAAATTCTCCCTCAACAATTAAGAATGAACCATAGAACAAGAGTGTGTCATCAAGAGATGATGGTACAATATACCATAAATGTGTGATTGTGTAGAAAAAGATGTATTAGGAAGAAAAATCATAGAATGTGTAAGATGTGATGCTAGGAAAGCTAAGCATGAAGCACAGAGTGTGTGAAATAGATATAGAGTAGCCAAAATGTGACAAGTGAGGTTCATGGAGGAATTGTACTCTCAATAATCAAACATGAACTGTAGGGTAAGAGTGTATCGGGTAATGTGTGTATTGTGTAAGATTAGATGATAGAAAATATGTACCATGAAGCATAGAGCATGAAGTATAGAAAAAATAGAGGATGTGAGGTTTATTAATGTAGTATTCCCTCAATAGTCAAGTGTGAACCGTAGCACTAGACTGCGCCTTCAAGAAATGAGGAAGATGTGTATGAACCAATGTTGTGGTGATGCTCATAAAGATAGTCACGAAGTATAGAGTGAGAGAGAATGATATATTAAGAAGCACTAAGAGTGAAAGTAGTAGATGCTAAGGAAGATGTATCGTGAAGCGCGGTGCGTGAAGTGTGTAGAGTCTTGGAAAGGTGTATTGTGAAGCACAAAGTGTGAAGTGTGTATGATGTGAGGTTCAAGGATGAAGTATTCCCTAAACATTAAAGTGTTAACCATAGAACTAGAGTGCATCATCGGTTAATGATGGTACAATCTATGCACCGACAAGGTAGGAGTGCTTAAAAAATATTAATCATGAAGCACGAAGCTTGAAGTGTGGTAGTAGAGACTAGAGACAACTTGATAGTGCTAGAAGGGGGGATAAATCACGATGCCCCCTAAGTGTGTGAGGAATAGAGATCTATTATAGAGTGTGAAATGTGTCATAAGAAAATATATGGTTGCTAAAATGGTAGGTAGGATCAAGTGAATTGGTTATTTTTATTTAGATGTTGGTTGATTATTTGGGATTGGTAACTTTGTAGATGAATTAATAGGAGGAGAGGATGGATGATGTATTTTTAAAGGAGGTTGTTTAGTTAGAATAGGTAACGATGTAGAAGACTTGTGAGGAGGGGGTGATGGGGTACATATTTTGTGAGGTGGTATAACTTTGGGTTAGACAGGAAGCTCTTTACTGACTTAATAAGGAACATTAGTAATGATGGAATGATGCTCAATAGACATAGAGGGATATGGTTTAGGATCCCAATGGGATTTATAAATTGTAGATGTAGCAGAATCTTGTGTAGTAAATGAAATAAAACCATGATGCTCAAGGTTCTTAATTCATTGTTTTAAAGCATAGTAATCATTGTGATGATTTCCATTAATTCTGTGATAATTGCAAAATGGGAGTCCTATGTATTTATAAAGATAGTAAGGAGGGTAAAAATGAGTAGTTATGTTGTCAAGATATTTTTCAAGGGCTAAATTCAATGTTGAAACATGACAATTATACCCTAGTTTCGAAAACTTTGTTTAAGAGCCCTCTTGAACACCTATCTGGATCAATATTCCCTTAGTGTCATGCCTATACTTGATCCTTGAAATTCCTTATATATTTTGTGTATACTTCTTTATGTTGGAAATTTCAAAACATGGTCCTTTAGTTCATTCAATGCATTACTTCAAAGAGAATTCTCGGTAGGCCTAAAAGGCTATTTTTAACCTTTTTGGGATAGGTGTGTGTCATCTAGGACATATTTTAAATATAAAATTCATCAAGAAGTGGTATGAAGGAGATAAGACCATATTGCAATAGGTTTAGGAATATTTGGGAGTGTTTTGGAGGTTTAGGAAGAAGTTGTATAGCTACGGTTTCTAAGGTACAAGGAATAAGCAATGGAAAAAAACACTTGAACTTCAAAAAAATATTATGAGAGCTCTGAGATGAGTCAAGAGGAAAATAAGATACCATTAGAAATTTATTTCAATTCCCCACAAGATGGAAAAATATGGTTCTTCTCAAGGCATAGGTTTTTTTCAAGGAAGAGTAATTTGTGCAAACTCACCTTGCGGCCCTGAATGAAAAAATAGATGTTTTTGGAGAAGGAGGTAGAATCAAGTCTTGAAAACCATCCCATTAATCTAAAAACATTATTGGGAGTCAAATTGATATAAATTTTCACCTAAAAGACCTCCTAAAACTCTAGGAAAGTTCATTTCAAGATTCTGGGAGTTAGTCAAATTTGTAGTTGGTGATTTAACAAAAATAGAATTATTGCTAAAACCTAATTTTAGAGTAAATGAATGTAAAAATTATAAACAGATGCTAAGTACATTTTGGTACAAGAAATAAGAAAGTAAAGTAAAAACCCTAAGCAAGAGATGTAAGAAAGATGACTTAGCTGATTTGCATTTGATCCCAAGTGTTTCGAACTAGGAAAATCGCTAACAGAAGTGAACTATGTCGTAAATTTTCATGAGAAATTCTGAAGCTCAGATAAGGTTAGAGATGAGTGCCCATGGAAGGACAAGAGTGGCCTAGGTTATGGTGACCTGATTTGGGCTTTGGTATCCTGGTAGGTCCTCATCTTGTTTTTTTTGGGTCACAAGAGTGTCACAAATATTCCTTGTTGGATTCCTGTAGGTCTCTACTTGATCATAAAAAGTACATGTAACCTGAAAAAATGTTCACATATAAAATACCCCACAATAAATCAAATATAATAAAAATATTCTGAATGGGGAGTCGATTGACCCCGGCGGTCACCCGACCGAATGAACTTACAATCGAGTACCGCACTACATCTCGTAATCCAAGTAGTTCTTATGAGTGTGTGAAAGAATCATGCCCTAGGATGACCTTGTGTAAGTGAAATTGATAGTGGATAGTAACTAGATGTAACCATTTAGCTAGATGTATGGATGGAATAATGAACTTCCCCTTCCTATATATTGTATGTAGAAAATGTAGTCCCTTGTCCCTTGAATGGATGCTAGATGGATCCTTTAGTGCTCTTAGATTCCTTTTGATGCAAGCTTAGGTGATGATAATAGATACTTAGAGCTGGAATTTTATTTTGGTCACATAAATTTGTCTTTATATGATTCCCTTGGTTGAATTTCTTAATTGAAAATTGGAAGGCTGACCCATAAGAAAATAAGATGTCCAAAAGATAAAAGAAGCCCAAAAAGAGCGAGCAAGGTGGAAAGAGGTTAGGGGGGCGATCTGGTGCGGTGACCGAAGTCATAAAAGATAGGTAAATAAATTTATGACTAGGTTGTATTGTGTAAAATACCAAAAATAAGAAAAGAATCAAAGAAAAGAGGCAAAATAAAGATGTCAATTGGTAGTTTTCTCGCTAAGGAATCATATGAATACAAGTATGCTTTTAGGACCTAGAAATGTACCCAAGAGCATGATTTTGTGTCTACAGTTGGAATCCCGACACATTTTAGTGTCCGAACTGTCCTAACTATCCGAGTATCCCAAATTTTGGTGATAGCTGGGACAATGGGGACAGAGGGACAACAAAATGTGCCCTACACTATTTTTTGAAGCCCTTGGACCCCGAAGTGATATGGGACCTTTCCGATAGGTGCTAAATGATCAAACATGAAAAATTGGATAAGTTTTTGACCTCTTAGGCCATGAGTAATTTTTTTCTTCCCCTACCATCTTAATTGTCCAAGATAATCAGGATATTTGGGACAATAAAATGCACCCCACCCCTACTAAGTGTTTAGGTTCTTCATATGACCCCAAATTTAGTCCCCTGGGTGTCAAACCTTTCTTTCTCCTCCTCCATCCTCACCCATTCATTTCCCACAAATTTTCATGATCAAAGAGTAGGGTACATTTTATTGACCCAACTATCTTAGGATAATGGGAAACTTGGGACACAAAAATTTTCCCCACCCCCATGCTTTGTAAATAAAAAAATTTACTAAGTACTTTACGTTGTTGCTTCTCTTTCCACCTTTGCACGTTAATAAAAAGTGCTTCCATAAAACTTTAAACATGAAATAAACTTCTAACCACTTCATTATTTCCTCAAATATCCATGAATGTTAAGTGAGACCCCAATTAAACTTGAAAAATATTAATAAACCCCGTCAAAATCATTTAGAATAGCCATATGCATAAGAATTTAATAAACTCATATTTCAATAAAGTGAATAAAATTGGGTGAAAATTTCTCGCTTGATATTCAAACCAGGAGCCTTAAATAATGTTGTGGTAGTAGATTAGATGATGATCTCAATAATTAAGGGTAGAAAAACCTATTTTGATGCCCCAACACCTGCATTTTTTAGTTTTTGGACACTCCAAAAGAGGCAAATTGAGATGAAATTTGAGCACGAGATCATGACGACAAGCCTAATCCAAATTGATGCCATTTACATTGCAAATTGATAGGGAAAAAGGTAGATTATAAAAATAGTAATTATCTTACACCCACACTTTCTAAAATTAGTAAATTACTAAAAATATTAAGTTCCCTCAAAACAATGCACTTAGTGAACAATGTAAGTGATAAACTAGGAAAAATTAGTTAAAAAGAAAAAGTTAAAAGTAACTACCTAAAAATAGAAAGTTACCAAAAATAGAGAAGTGTCGTCAATGGAGTTGAATTGAGTATACCAGATGATCAAGAAGTTACAATGTGAGTAAAATAGGTGATATGTCCCAAAATAGTAGGTCCTCATCCTACCTCGCTAAAAATCAAAAGTCACCATTTTGAGTGTAGAAAGTTGCCATAGGACCTGTTTTCATAAGTCTCACTTCTTTTGACATACTCATAGGTTTTTAAGGTGATATCATACCTAAAATAGGGAAATTCATCCTTCACAGAGGTCTTGAGGCATCATTTTGATCATAGAGTGAAAGTAGAAAATCATAGGTACAATGGTTGAGAACCAAGGGACATTGTAAATTCAAAAGAGATTCAAAAGGAGTCAAATATTCATCGAAATTAAAAAAAAATCATAATGCTAGGAAATGAGGGATAAAATATGTGGAAAATCCCTCACATAATCGCAATAGTAGAAACTAATATGTAGGAAATATTACAAATCTCAAATAAAAGTGTAGAGTAAAATAACGCAACACAAAGAGACATTATTTAACATGGTTCACCAAATTTTGGCTATTTCCACCAAGAATCACTTGCTCTCTTAATACATTACCCATATCTGTTTAGAGCTATGCTAAAAAAACTCTAAAGAATTCACACACTGAATTCAAACACATCCGTAATGTTACATAATACCTAACATATGCACAAAACCACATAAGTATACAACTTCTTAAGAAGTTTTACAAAACCATGGGTATCAAAACCATGGGCCAAAACCATCCCATACACCTATGGGTAAAAATCCCACCCATATGAGAAAATTATGTTTACCGGGAATCTCTAACCCGGTGAGACAAAAGTGGAAAGTGTACAAGTAATTTTAGTGTATAGTCTTCAACACTTTCACACATGAAAACATGCTCCACAACCTAACACATAACTCATCAATCAGGTTAGATCCATCCAGACCTCCCTGGTGAGCTGGTTAAATGAGCTCAGTGATCTAAGTAAACCAAGGTCAGTTAGGAGAGTGAGCCAAATTGATTCAAGGTGAGCTAAACCACATAAGTCAAAATAGGATTGGTTGGAGTAAAAAATTAAAAGAGTGATTAATCACAACACCATTTTCTTCAAGGGAATCTAAGTATGTCTTCCCAAAAGTTAGAGCTTCCCCATAGTGATATGGAATTGGTTCCACAATAAGTTTCTAAAAGTTCATCAAAGAATGTCATTGTGTTAACTCCTGACATTTCCATGGATCTAAGAAAGGCTCGAGCCTTAAAAGTGGGCCAATAAAAACACAACTTTATATCATACCCTATCTTAAAGAAATATTAGGAAATCTAAAGTCCAAGAGAAGAAATAAGATGCAAACAACATCCCACTTCTTCAATGGCCCCTCAGGTTATTAGTATGTTGAAGTTGTTAGGCCTAATATTGAAAATCCTATCGATGACATGAATCTATCGGACTATGAATTAACCCACATCTCATTGGGTTAGGATTTTCATGAGGGTGATTCCCATATGTTCAAAGAATCCTCTTCCTACCTTCTTTCTCAAAATGAAGAATATATGATTTTTTTAGAATTGGAGGAACAAGTAAAATCTCATAGTTCTTACATTCAACCCTTCTCGGAATCCAAATCAGCATCCTCTCTTTTGATTGAAGACATTCCTCCAATCAAAAGTGTTGATCTAGAGGTAGTCAAGAATGCCTAATAATACATGCTGAGGGGAAGGACAACAAGAAGTGGATTGAGAAAATCATTGAGAAAGGAAAGGAATTGTTTCCAGATATCATTTCTCTCATAAAGTATGTTCTTGTAACATTTTGAGAAGTAAAAAAATCAAGAGATGTGTTTTCCAAAGAGGTGATTCACTTGGATGAGAAGTTTCCACTTATATCTGAGATGATATCTTATAACTCTCACACCCTCGTGAGTAAGAATGTGTTCACATGTTTTTGCAAAGAACTTGTCTCACCTTTGGATCCACATCATGGACATGAAATATGTAATGATAAAGAATGTAATATCCGAGTTGGAATCTAATGGACAACATATGTAATGATAAAGAATGTAATATCCGAGTTGGAATCTAATGGACAACATGTTTTTGAGATATGATGTATGTAATTATGTTCAAAGGCTTGAGCTCCATATGGTCATTAAAGACTCATCATCGAAAGAACTCATTGTATCGTTTAAGAGATTGTCAATAAAGTGGCATGGGACTCTATGTCCTTTAATGAAGATAACTTAGAGCCCCTAGCCAATATCAAAAGGTACATTGATGAAATTTCAATGGATCACTAAGTATGGATTCATCAATGAAATAATATCAATGATGTCCTCGGGATGTGGACCAAGGTATTGAGATGCGTGTGCATTCTAGAAGAGGATAAGTTGATAGCTACGGTAGCTCGATTCAGAAAGGAATTCAAGGAATAAGAGCCTATTACAAAGGCTCATCATCAAGAGGTATGCATCATAAAATTTCTTACTCATAGGGGGATTCTTTATCAGACATGAAAACCTCTCTCTTCTTCTATCTTTATCCTTCTTCCTTCTCTTCATTTTCTAATTATTCATTGGGCATAATCATTTTATTTTTTCTCATTCACTTAAGTGGATTTATAAAGTTACTTTGTAAAAGTACCTTTAATTTATAAAAAGGGAACTTACTTTCTCACTTCCTAGGAAGGTGAAAAGTCAAAAGCTGAATGCAACCACGAGGAGTCATGTGTGGGTTAGGTGAAGAGTAAATTCACATTGCTATAAATTGGGATGGCTTCTCCATTCCAAAGGATCCTGAAAATGATATATTTTGATGGCATATATGTTGTAGAAATTGTGGATTGTGATTTGGGTGCTGATATTTGTATCACGAACACATGAAATAAAGCTACATTTCTTCCATTCCCTTTTTCCTATGTATTATTATACTTTTTCTTTTATGCAATTTTAAGCAATAGTGTTGGAAAAGAACATTGGATCCTTGATAGATGAATGTAAGGAACTGTATGTATTTAATTCATTGGTCCCACTAATGACTTCATTGTTTCCTTCTTCTATATTGAATGATGAACTACTCCAGTTATTGGGTGTGAACTCTACAATTGGCCTCCTCATAGAAATAAATTTCTTTTGTCTAATTTCTCTCCTTTACCCTTCATCCCTATAATTTTCTCCCTTGTACCCTCTATACAATAACTTTTCCATAGGTCCAAATGAGTGCTCTCATGTGATCCCTAGCCTATTTTACCAACCCAAAACATTTAGATAGGAATAGATTAGTTTTAATTCAATAATGGGAGCTACAACATTTAATGCAAAGGGGTGTATCCCCCAAATGTTGTTGGAAACACCTAATTTTCACATTGACAAATTTTCTCACCAATAGTTTTTGGTGGCTCCATTGGGGAGAGATCTACCCTCGTGCACCCAAAAAATATCTCGCAATATAAAATATTAGTATATATTACAGAAAATGAAAAAATCTAATTTCAAAGGAAAATCAAATTTTGAAGGTGACTATGTTAAGGAAAAAATCCATCTCATGTTCATTTCCCACAATTTAATGAAGAAATTTATAGATTGGAGTGTGGTACCAATGAGTTATAATGAAGAAGATGACTGGTAAGAAAAGGAATTTTTTGATAAACTATCATTCTATAACATCTCTTGCAAAGCCAAGAAATTTGAAAGAAGGGAGGTCCATACACTCCCTATAGTATCCAAAAAAAGACTTTCCAGAATGGAGAAAATTATTGTTTGTGAAGATCCCATCATCAAGTCATGGTGGTTACAATTCAAGAAGAGTGTTGCTAAAGGAAAGAAAATGGGAATTACTGCTTCGATGATCGAGAATCCAAGAGATGGATGAGGAAGATTCATAAGAGATACGAAAGGTTGTATGAAGGATAAGATGGTGTAGAATCCACTGAAGGTAATTTTTCAACTTCACACAACTCACTAACAATTTGAGAACATTTTCCTTCATCTCCCTTCCTCTAGATGATTTTATTGCATATGGGGATGAAGAAATGGATGTTTTGAGAAGAGAGTATATGCAAATACTTCTAAGTGTAGAAGAAGTAAATTCTAACCCCGACGTATATCATGAATTTTGGAAATATGCATTGGCATTACAAAGAAGGTATGAACACCTTGAAGCACTTTGTCAAGTTGAGGAAGAAGAGGAGATTTTTCCTATGGAGGAAGATCCCAATGATTTTCTAAATTACAAGGTGTTCATCCCTGGAATATTCTTTTACAATCTCAATGAGTTCCATATCCTCAAAACATTTCAAATAAATTAAATCAAAACCTTGAAATATGATGAAGAAGACATGATAGTTGAACCTCTGTTCATCAACTCATTCTGGATCAAGGCATATATTCCATTGATGAAACAATGAATTTAAGTGAAGAGGATTCTTTTTGTACAACTGAGGAACCAATGCTTATCAAGACTCCATTAAATGTGAAGATGTATGAGAAAGTAATCCTTCATCCCAGACTTAAGATAATGAATTCGAGGTAATCATGGATAATCGAGGTAATTCTAACTCTTCAAGTGATGTAGAAATTTTAAATGATGAAATAGAGATGCTCAAAGAATCAAACTCTCTTCTCAATTCAATCATGGATGAACAAATGGAAGAATTAAATTTATTTACTAAAACCAAACAAAATGATTAATTTGAGCATAACAACTCCTAGGAGTTAACTCCACCATTCTCACCCAAGGAGCATGATGTTGATCATCACGATGAGTATGAAATATTTAATTTTCCATATGAGAAAGAAGATTCAATAATGAATGATCAAGATAGAGTTGAAAATCCTCCTCATGTCACTGCCCCAACATGGTTCTCTTATTCTCATCATGAGGATGATGAAATGGATCTTGATCTTGAAGGATTTAATTTCCCACGTAGCATGGATATCTTATCTTTGTCAGAGAAGATTGAAAACCAAGTATGCCCATTATTTCAAGAAGGAGAGACCTAGATAATAGTAAATGTAGATCAGAAGAGTGAGGAGGATTCGGATGAATTTTTGACATGTGTAAATTAGTTTTTAAACCATATATTGGAGAAATAATGCAAAGATTCTTCCAATAAGGATGAGAATGAGTATATGGAAGTTTTGAATGAAAAATATATGCAATACATCTTGAGGACTATGGAAGCAATTGAAAACACTCAACTCACTTCTTGAGATCTCGACTCAAGTTATGGAAATGAAATATAGGTATGAGTCAATTTGTGATTCTCATTTTGATACACCAATGTTTGATGCTGATACAAAGAAAATGGATGAGCTTGATGTCCTCCCCAATGCCTTGGTCGGTGAGAGTGAATGTGAAGATATGTATTTCTCTTTCATGCCTTGTGAAGAAGATCATATATGCAAAAAAAAGATCCATGGATCTCCTTTGAATATTCCCAATCTTGAAGACAACATCTCCACCATGGAGGATGATAGTAAAGAAAATGTTGAGTTGATTTGTATTGAAGGTAATTATTCAAGACAATAGGAAGAGGTGCATGAGCCTTGTGAGTTGAGTCAAGGTCAACTTGTTCTCACCACCTTCGGATACCCTACCAGATTAGAACAAGAATTAATACTACAATATTCACTCAAGAGTGATAAATGTTTCCATGAAAACAATTATAGTTTTGAAAAAGATGTCAAGATTAATTTCGAGTCGACCGGGTGTTTAAAAATAGTTCCCTCGGGGAACAAAGTAAAACTTTGTAAGGATCTTGTGAATGGTATCTCGAATTACATTATACTCACCATTCTCAAAGTCTCTAGTGATCTTAAACATGTTTCCATACTGTAACATCCTCTTGAGGATGATAAGGGCCTCTGTGCTAATGATGTGGGCTCTATTTTTGAAAGTAATTATTTAGAGAAACAAAGTGAGATGTTTGGAGAAGTTGTTGAATGGGAAGAAAATCAGTTTTCTCTCACTCCTTCCGAGTGCCTCAGTGATTCAAGGGATGTTTCTATATTAGAATTCAAGGACGAAGAATGTTTCCAAGGTAAATGTAATGTTTCCACTTTCAAGAACATGGAGGAATGATTTCTCATAGTCACTGAAAATCAAGATTGAGTTACAAGATGGAAGAATTTAAAAAAAGTAACAAAGTTATCATTGGAAGAAAGAATGTTTTGATAGAATATAAGTATGAAGATAGAATATTGGTATGTCTCCTTCTTCTCAAGATGTGAAGAGCCATAACAGAGAATTTTATGACTAGATAGTAACCTTTGAGCTCTAGAATCTAGGTTTCAGTCTGTTGTTCCATGATGGTGTATATTTCTCATAACCAGTCTTTGGGTATGTGTACATTATTTCCCCACCTCTATAAATATCACTCCCATGTATAGATTTTCCCTTTAAGTTGTGTGTGTTTCTTGCTATTGGTGTGTTTCCCTTTCTATCATTTTGTTTTTTATGTGTGTGTGTGTTTGGAAGAAATGACTTCATAAGCCCAATGGATAAAGAACTGGTCCATGCAGTCTCTTGATATTCTAGGATTCCTACATGCTCTATCCTTGCTATGCTCGATACACAACATGTGCCTCTTGTAACATCTCTGACATGGATGTTATTGTGATGACTTCCACTCTTGACATTGCAAACGTTGACATGTGATTTGTCTTAGGAAGGTGTACTCTTATGACTTTTTGAAATCATGTTTGTAATGGATAATTCATTATTTTTGAAAAGGTTCACTTTGTTGTGATTTCTACTTACTTTAAAATGAGGCCATTCATCTCTTCGTACAACTTAAATTCACTTTTAAAAGATGATGAACTTGTATTGTTGTTGTCTTAACTTATCTTGTGTTAACAACAAAACCTTGGATCAATTCCATTGATCCAAGGTATGCTTCAGTTCTTCTCACTTGTTCATCTTGTTGTCTTGGAATTCAGAAATGAAAGATAAATCTAGACTAGGCCTTGTTTTGTTTACAATTTTGAAGGACCCTTCTTCAGGATCCTTGTTTAGCAACAAGCTTTAAGTGATAGGCCTGAGTCTTCTTGCTGATGTTAAAATGTTGAGTAGCGTATAGGACCTTAAACCTATTACTAAAATAGTAAGGTTGACCCTAGTCTAAGGGTATATCTAACCTAAGTTGGGGAGTGCTATGTTTATTTAAATGAAATACAACCTAAGGTAACTATAGACTTACCTAGGAACTAAGGTTGATTTTCTAACCTAAACTATTGCTAACCTAAAGGGTACCTATGGACTACTTGGCAATTGGCATGGTTAGTGGCATCGATTTTCAAGGAATTAAATGGAATTGATTTTGGTTTTATTGCTATGGATTGCCAATTTTGGCAGAGGCATAGGAAGTTTAGTGGATGCCTAGTTGGCATCACCACTAAATGGAAATTACATGCAAATTTGAAATTAAAGGTATTGCCAAACATGGATGGTGGTGGTGTGGAGAAATAGGAGGGAACTGTTGTCCTTTGCATTTATTGATTTCATTTTTGGTGAAGAAACCGCCTAGGAAAAATGCATGGTGGGTTTTGGTATTGTAGTTTTGATCTTCAGTTCATTTTGAGTTTTGGCTCTACATGGGGTTTTTGGTTCTTCAAACCAATAGTTCTATTTTGGATATTATTGTTATTTTTGCATTCTTGAGCTGTTTTGGACTCTGTGGAAGTATAAGAAGAAGTGGAAGATTTGAAGTGGTTGATGTTGCGTGGAGAAAAAAGCTGTTGAGGCTCAACTTGGAAATCTTCTGCAAATAAGGAATAAGCTCTATCAGGCATGATAGGCTCTACCCATTAAGTTTCTCTGCTTTTTCTTAAATGTCTTCATAAAAAGAAATATGGTCTTGGAGAAAAATTATTTTTTTATATGACGTTTTGATCTGCTTTTGATGCTTGTATTTTCACTGTATTTTTCTATATGGATTCACTGTTATGATGGAAATACGTTCTAGGTTTTGTTTCCTTTGTTGGAAAAATGATTGAATCATGCTTAACTTCTGTTTGAACTTGAGTTGATGTTGAATCTTTTTGTACGCATGTTTGAGTTGTGTTAAAACTGGATAGTAACTTAGTGATGTTGAACTTGAACAAATCTTCTCAAGTGTAATTTTTAGATTTGGCATGGTTGTTAGTTTAACCCTACTTGTGAGACATTTGGAATGGTTTATCGAATTTGATTGCATATTCTTTGGTGTGAGGAAAGAGTGGTCTAGGTTTGTTCTTCTCGATTCAACTTACTATGTATGACTGGTTCTTTTTACTTAAATTAGAGATGCAGTAGATACTGAATGATCTCATGGTAAATAATGTTGAACTCTTTAATAACTCGAATCTCTTCTAAGCTTGGATGAATAATTAAAGGAAATATAATTTAATATTTTTAGGTTTAGCTTATCTTCTGAGTTTGAATTCATGCAAAAGACTTGTGGTTGTGCCGACGTTTCATTTGTCTCTCTCTATGGTTATGAATCTGGGTTGAGTTTTATCCTCCAGCCCGTTGTCATTTGAGTGATTATTGTGAATATGCATGGTTCTACGTTGGCTTGAATGGAATTTTATGATTGTTAAGTCTTTCTCTCACCTTTTTCATTCACCATCAATGGATGGGTAAGCTTATCGTGTTATCTCCTTGAAAAGAAAATTGTTTCTCAAAAAGGGTAAATTACTTAAATGTTACTCTATCTTTTATACTTGGGGAAACTAGGATAACTTCTAAATTGATGCAATTACTGTTTAGAAGGTAAATCATTTTCAGTTTGTAGTTTTTGTGCTATAGTTGTTGTTATCAAATGTAAGTTCCAATAGTTCATTATGCTTCAATGGTTGTTTGGGGTTGATTGTTTTCTTGGCCTTGGGCCATCAAATCTATCATGTTTCTTTTTCGATCTTGGTAAGAGTACCTCCGTTTAAGGAAATGAGTTTTGAGACCTCATCTATACTGATATTCGGTGCTATCTCCTCTTTCTGTTCTGAGTTAAAAAGACTAGGTAGACTTACTCCTTGGATATTATTTTCCATTTTCTTTTGTATCTATTAGGATATGGTTACTTGTAGTCTGGAGAGTTAAGGTATTTATAATACCGTCCTTCTTGAATTCTTAAGGGTAGCTATATGTTGTTCTTTTTCTCTCTGTCTCGGGATAACTATCATCTAACCCGAGCTTGATCTAACCTCTGTTGGGCTTTAAAATGGAAAATAGTAGAGACTAGACTTGTCTATTATATCCTTGCTTGGATTTAGAGTGAAAAATATCTCTCTCTTTCCTTTCATCTTTCACTTGTATCACTCCTAAGGAGGGAGCTGACCTATTTGGTTTGTAATATATTGAAGGATTGCAGGATCTGTGACTGATTGATAAATCCCTCCATTCTTCTCTTTGACTTTTACTTTGGTAATGATGTACTCATTTGTGATGTACTTCCAAGTGCATGTCAAATTGAATTCATCCTTTGTCAAATCTGTTTGTTGCTGATCCTAAACTTAGTTTGGTTTTGAGTATGAATTTAGGATATAGATTCTTAAATAAGAAGATCTTTCCTAAAGGTGTTGTTAATTCATCATAAATTTATCCTAATGTTTGACTGAGCTTGGAATTTTATATTTTAGGATGACGTTAAGTGAGTTAATGCTGAGATTAAATGTATAATTGTTCCATCTAATGTAGACCTATTCCTGAGAAATGTTAGTGTTAGTATATTCTTAGGTTAGATGGAATTAATTAAGATATGAATCATAAAAATTCAGTAAATGAAAAGAAGTTTGTGATTTTGGAGAATTATTATTTATCTGGATTAATGTTTTAATTTTTTCTATGAAATCATTGGTTAAAGGTTGAATCTGATTATATCCTGATCTTTTCTTAATGATGATATGAATTATCACTTTATTTCTCTCTTTTGTGGCTGATATTTCTTTATGATATGTCTTTCTCAGTAATGCTTTAATTTTTTTAAAAAGTAGATTTCTATTTATGAAACAATTAATTAAAATAACATTGTTTTAATCCATAGTGCTTATCATGCTCGATTACCAATGAATTGAATTGTGCTAGCAATTTTTTAGATGGACTTCATAAGTGGTAAAAGGAAAAAAAATCTTTTATGATGTTACATTTGTTTACCAAATAGACTGGATCTTTTATGATGAAATATGAATCTTTATATAAATGTATTAGTTGGAAAGGAAAGTTGTATTTTAATTGATCTTATTGATGCTTATTGACATTAAATATGTCTGAAGTGTTTGGACTTATAATGTATGAATTCCACTTTGATGAATGAAAAAATTGTGGGTTTATTTGTACTTGATGTGTCATATTTTTGTATATTCTGTGAATGGAAATGATAATCTTATCTCTATTATTTTATTTATATATCTATAATGAACCCTCTCGGGATGATTTAAAATAAACTAGAGGATAAGGGTACTAAATATACTACCCTCTTATTCAATACAACTTATTAAAGTTGGAATTCATGATTGGTCATTCAATTAGATCACTATGGTTTACTAAAATAATGTTAGTGGATAAATGAAACCATTATGATAACTTGTAAAATGTTAAGGGGTTACAAATGAACCTTAATTCTTATTTAGTAAAGGGAGGAAACTATTCTGCAATGCTATATAGTCTGTTTTAAGACCTTTTGGAATTAAATCCTAATGTTATCTTGGAAAGAGAAAGATGTGCTTCCTCTTGATTAACATCTTAATCTGAATAAAATAATTGAAAATAATATATTTATAGAAGTAGACTTCATCACAATGAAGTATATCATAAAAATATCTGATTCGAACTTAAACAAGATAAAACTTGGATAAGTTAATTAAGTTAACATCTTTGTTAGTATGTTGAATCTATTTGTGAAAATAAATCATAAATTAGAATGTTAATGAATGAAAAATAAATCTTCGTGAAGGGGTTTAGAGGTAGATATATTTGTTTAATAAATCCAATTAAAATTTTTTCTTATAACCCTAATGGTTAATGAAACTAGTGGTTTATTAGGGCTGCTATAATTAAACTTTAAATAAGGAAAATAATTAAGTCATTAACTTCTTTCTTGGGTATGTACATCTAGATGGGATGAAATCAGTCGGATGTTGGCACATGCCAACTGTAGTACCATACCTTCATGAAGACTTGGGTCTTCATGAGGATACTATGTTGTAGTTGACATGTTGCAACACCCTTCAGAGTTTAATCATCTAGATCTACATAAACTCAGACTTGATCATAGTTATACCCTAGGTTAAGTTAGAATCATAATCTAGTGTCGGGGAAACTCACAATGACTTAGGATAACTAGACACATGCAATCGAATTAGGTCGATTGAGTATGTCTATGTACCCTTAGTCACTACGAGTAGTCCTCTACACTAAACTATGTTGCTAACCTTGGTTAGGGTTAAACCTTGAAAAAGTGGACTGATAGGAGTCAGTGAAGACCATTCTAGATAACAAATGAAGTGGGGTGAAGGACATATTCTATTTGATGAGTATGTCATCTAGGAATATAAACATGAACAATATGTTTAAAATATTTGGCCAAAGTATTACAAACTATTGGTTGCATTGTCCTGTGTCACCTAGTTTAAGAAGTGGGATTTCAGATGAATATTGGTAATAGATATTCATATGGGAATCTTAAAAACACTTAAATACCCGAAAGGGTAAGAGAACCAAACATACTTAGTATACAAATCATTAAGTTAACATGAGAGATTAGTATGATACCGAGTCATGAAATGAGAGATCGATGTTCCACCGAGTCATTACAACTACACATGGTTATTTCTGTTATGAGATTGATTAGCATGGAAGGTGTGTTCTAAATTATGATTATTTAGAACAAAGAACATTATTCAAATTTTTTTTCCCTTATTTCTAAAGTCTTAAAATGGGAATGTTACATCTTGATATTAGAGCTAAAGGTTACATCTCTTGGACATATTGTGTCCATAATCTGATAAAAATTAAATTTTCTTGTTAAAAAAAAATGGTTAGAACAAGACGAAGTGTTGTAGACAACCTACCACCCAGTGGAGAAGTAGCTACAACCCAAAAACTTGATGATTTCCTTGCTTCCTGTTGGACACAAGAGATCATTTAGCTGTGCTTGAACAAGTAATGGGAAATGAGGAGGAAGAAGATGTTGGTAATAACAATCAACCACCTCCTGTGGACAACACCAATGTTGGAAATTTGGGCATTGATAACAATAATGCAGCCAATGCTAATGCAAATGCACCTAATCAACCTAAGAATAAAAAGGCAAGATTGGCAGCTGAACTCACTAATGACATAAAAATGATAAGTCCACCCAAGTTTTATGGAACTACACTAGGAGATGGATATGAGAACTAGCTCATTGAAATGGAGAAGCACTTTTGCAATAAGGAACTTCTCTGAGGAAAAAAAAGCAATATGGGGAGCTTATTAACTTTCCCATGAAGGATCTTCATGGTGCGGCAACTGTAAGGATAAGTTAAACATAGATGAAACAAACATTACTTGGGATCAATTTAAAAATTATTTTAGGAAACAATGGATGCCACAAATTTACTATGATCAGAAAATGACTGAATTTCAGAACTTAGCTCAGGGAAAATTAATTATAACAGAGTACTAGGAGAGGTTTACTAAACTCCTTAAGTACGTACCTCAGTATCAAACTGACGAGAAGTTCAAGATACAAAAATTTATCATGGGATTAAATCCCATTATAGGTGGTGAGGTGGATGTTCATAGCCCAACCACTATGGAATGGGTTGTAGAAAAATCCATAAGAAAGGAGCAGAAATTGAAAGCGATCTTTGTCCATAAGGAGGAAATAAAAAAGAAAGTTCAAAACTCTTCTTCGTCTCTTACACCCAAAGAGGGACCATGGAGAAAGTTTGGTATGAAAATTTTTTTTTACTGATAACAACACATAAACCTAATGCTAATGTGTGAAATAACTTTGTCAAGAACAATAATAATAGAAAAATCCTTATGGGGGTCAGAATGATAACTTTAAGGTTGGAAATAAATTTGAGCCTAAGAAGGGACCTATAAGAGGTTGTTACAATTGTGGCAAGGATCATTACGCAAATCAATGTCCTTTGAAGAAGGATGATTGCAATTAGTAGCATAAGATACATTGTAATAGCTGACAAATAGGTTGAAAAGCAAGTTACACCCATAGAAGTTCCAGGTAAGTTATTTGGTATACCTGTAACTATACTTTTTGATACTGGAGCTACTGAATGTTTTATTTCTACTAAATTAGCTTCGAAATTAAAAAGAAAAGATAGAAAAATGGATAAATCATGGGTTGTACATTATGGAAATAATGTTGTTCACATAGTTAGTATGTGTCTTTTTGGAGCATTCCTTGACTTACCTAGTTTTTCCACTAAATTTGACCTTTATGTTGCTCCTTTGGGGTCTTATGATGTAATCATAGGTGTTAACTAGCTAGCTGAACATAAGGCAAAGGTTGATTATTTTGAAAACATATTAGTTGTTTGGATGACCTACAAAAAACAACAGACATTCAGGGATAAAACGTGAGATTTCAGTTAGGAAATGGTCAGCTATGCAACTTAAAAATGCCAAAAACAAAGGTTGCACCTTGTATGTAATAAAATTTTCTGAAGCAACTGATGATAGTGGTGACTTCATGGAAATATGCCCACTGTTGTGAAATTTTAGTTATGTGTTTCGGAAGAATTACCCGGTCTTCCGCCCAAATGGGAATTTGACTTCATGATTGAGATCAAGCTAGGAATCAAACCTATTTCCAAAGCATCATATAGAATGGCTATCATTGAATTGGTAGAGCTTAAGGCACAGTTGCAATATTTTTTTTCTAAAGGTTTGATAAAACCGAGTGTCTTGCCTTAGGGAACACCGATAATTTTTGTGAAAAATAAGGATGAAACTCTTAGTTTGTGCATTGATTATAGGATGTTAAACAAAGGAACAATTAAAAATAGATATCCACTTCCTAGAATTGATGATCTATTTGATCAGATGTATGGTGCATCAGTGTATTCTAAAATAGATATTTGATATGGATATCATCAGTTAAGAATAAAGGATGAAGATATTCATCAAAAAAATTTAGAACAAGGTATGGACATTATGAATTCATAGTTTTACCATTTGGATTAACAAATGCACCTGTAACTTTTATGAATTTAATGAATAATATTTTTCAAGAATAATTAGAAAAATTTGTGCTTGTATTCTTAGACAATATTATCATATACTCTAAAAGCATTCAAGAACATCATGAGCATTTGAAAATAGTTTTGGAAATTTTAAGAAAGAAAAGGTTATATGGTAAGCTTTCCAAATGTTCTTTACGTGATATGGAAGTGTACTATTTGGGTCATGTCATAAGAAAAGATGGAATAGCTGTAGATCCCTCAAAAATTGTTGCAATAATTGAGTGGCCTACACCTAAGAATGTACATGAAGTTAGAAGCTTCATGGGTCTTATTGGTTACTATAGGAAGTTTGTTAAAGAATTTTCTAAGGTTGTTACACCAATAAATTTATTGCAAAAGAAAGATAAGAAATTTTTGTGGAATGAAAAATGTGAATCTACATTTAAGACTCTGAAGGATTAGTTAACATCAACACCTATTTTGTTTGTACCTGACCCTAATGGATACTTTACTATTGTAACGGATGCATCCGGGAAGGTCTCGGAGGTATTTTGTTGTAAAATGATCATGTTATAGCTTATGAAAGTAGAAAACTCAAGTTACATGAACTGAATTATGCTCCACATGACCTAGAGCTTACTACCATTGTTCATGCACTTCAGGTATGGAGGCATTATCTTCTTGGTAGACCTTTTGAATTAAAATTTGATCATCTTGGATTGAAGTATATTTTCACTCAGCCAAATCTGAATGTAAGACAATGAAGATGGTTATAATTTTTATCTTAGTATAATTTTGACATAATTTATATTAAAGGCAAGGAGAATAGAGTTATAGATGCTCTAAGTCGTAGGAAGCCCATTTATGCTCTTACAATGTTGAGAACTCAGTTTAAAGATGAAGTAAAAAAGTGTCATGGAATCGATTCTTATTTTCAGCAAGTAAAAACAACACTTGCTGCAGATCCAAATGATGTGAGATATAAAGGTTTTCACTTTGACAATGAAGGAATATTGAGGTTTGAAAATAGAGTATACATACCTTTGTTAAATGAATTAAGAAATAAATTGTTAGCTGAATTTCATAATTCAATTTTTTCTAAACACCCCAACATTACAAAAATGCTTGCTGATATAAAACAACAATATTTCTAGAAAGGGATGAAAAAGGACGTGATTGATTTTGTGACACACTACTTAGAATGTCAGCATGTTAAAGCTAAACATATGCATCCAACTAGTTTATTGTATCCTCACAACATACCACAATATAAATGGAAAGTAATAAGCATGGATTTTGTACAAGGGTTGCCTATGTCAAGAAATAAACATGATGTTATTCTAGTTATTGTTGATAAATTAACAAAGGTAGCACATTTTATTGTTGGTAATCTTAAGGATGATTCCCCTGTTTTAGAAAAATGATTTGTACATGAAATTTTCAGATTACATGGAGTACCTGAATTAATCATATCAGATAGAGATCCAATAATGACATCTATATTTTGGAAAACACTTAATGCAACCTTAGGGACTAAGATGAATTTCAAGTTCGCATACCATCCGGAAACGGATGGAAATACCTGAAAAGAGTTAATCAAGTTTTAAAGGATATGTTAAAAATGTATTCCATGGATCAACAATATAAATGGGAATAATACCTTCCATTAGATGAGTTTTCCTATAATAACACATATCACGCCTCTTTAAAAATGGCACCTTTCAAGCATTATACGAAGGAAATTCAAAATTCTAGTTAGTGGGATAACATAGAGGATAGAGAGGTAATTAGACCTGAAATCCTTACGGAAATGGAACAGCAAGTTATAATGATTCGTGAATGCTTGAAGGGAGAAAAAGATAGACAAAAGATTTATGCACACTTAAAATGGGTTGATAAGAAATTTAAACTTGGTGAGAAGGTCTTTTTGCGGGTAAAAACAAAAAGAGTTCTATAACTTTTGGCAAGACTTCCAAGTTATCACCTTGTTATGTGGGATCCTTTGAAATTGTTGAAGTAATCAACCCTATAGCCTATCGTTTAGCCTTTACCTCCTACTTTATCATGAATGCATGATGTTTTCCATATTTCTATGCTTAAGAAATACGTTTGATTTATTACCTATTGAATTAGAATTCCTTGGAAGTCCAAGACCTAGAAATAATCATGGTTAAACCCATATGAGTGCTAGAAACTCGCCAGTTTCACTTAATAAATCGTGAAATAATTCAACGTAAGGTCCATTGGGACAAGTTTAATGAAGAAAGTGTAACCTGGGAAAATCTTGAAGATATGGAAACTACTTTTCCATATTTGTTTAAATAGAATTGATTCTTTGGATTGATAAAAATTAATATTTTATTCATATTATGTCAATAAACTTACCAGTCTTGGTTAGATACTAAACTATTTAATAATGGGACAACTATTTTAATGCTGATTATGGAATTTGAATTTCTCAAATCTAGTTCTATTGTGAACATATGAATGGAAGGATGATAATTTAATTTTATCCTAGACTTAAATTGTTTGACTAAGTTAATCATTGGGACGATGATTATTTTTAGGAGGGAGGTATGTAACATCTCTGACATGGTTGTTATTGTGATGACTTCCACTCTTGACATTGCAAACGTTGACATGTGATTTGTCTTAGGAAGGTGTACTCTTATGACTTTTTGAAATCATGTTTGCAATGGATAATTCATTATTTGTTGAAAAGGTTCACTTTGTTGTGATTTCTACTTACTTGAAAATGAGGCCATTCATCTCTTTGTACAACTTAAATTCACTTTTAAAAGATGATGAACTTGTATTGTTGTTGTCTTAACTTATCTTGTGTTGACAACAAAACCTTTGATCAATTCCATTGATCCTATCGGTGGAATGACGAAGATTTGGAGGGAATCTGTGAGCATAAAAACATTGCACTCAACTGAAAAATTATGTAGCTTCAAGATTGAAGCAATAAATCACCCATGAGAGAAATGTGCATGCATTAAGGGAAAATGGCTCAAATCCCATACTCTATTCCATTCCATTGTATTGCTCAAGATGAAAGGGTGTACATATAGTAGTGGGGTGTGTAACTCCCCCAAAAATGTAGTCGTCAAGAGGTGGGAGTTACATTCCTAGAATAACCAGTCAAATATAACTCCTATGATGCTCTATGACACATGTAAGGCCATAATGACACCCTAGGACACCTAAGCATGGTGAATCACCTATGTGGAGGAATCCCATGTACTTGAAATATATGCAATGTAAATATCCTACACCAACACCCCCCCAAAGCATAGTTTGGGTGGAGACATAGATGAAAACAAGGAGAAGTGGGTCCTGAAAAAAAGCCTGATGAGGTACCCACATACAAGAAACTCTCAAAAAGTGGAGTAAAAGGAGAAAACCCAATGGGAAAAACTCCCCCAAAAGAGAGACAAGTCCACTCTCTAATCTAAGAAAGATGCAAAGGATGGATCCCAGCCATAGACGAGCCTGTAAAGGTACCCATGTACAAAGAGGAAATATCTCGGAAAGAAAAAGAAGAAGAGAGAAGAAGAGGGAGATGAGAGGAATGTAGAAGATTCCATAGACGAATATAAACTCTCCATCTCTAGGAGGTATCCCGTAAGAATTTCGATCATGAGATCCTCTCGCCTCGGACTCGACGAAGATCCACCCACACCGAATTGTGTTTCTACCCTTAGGAAGGAAAGAAATGACATGATGGAAGTCCTGCCACTCCGTGAAGGAAATAGAAGGTAGCAACACGAAGAATTCTGAGTCTGGTCCACAAAAGTGTGACATAGGTCTAACAAGTGACTGAAAGGAACCGAAGGCACTTTGTCATGAGTGAAAAATTGTTAGAGTATGAAGGGTGAACACCTGTAGAAAGTATGTCCAACTATGTGAAGGCAACAGAACATCCCTCACAACAGAAAATGCATCCATAAGAAAGGGTGGATCAATGAAGGTCTCCGAAAAGTGGAAGTGGTAAGAGTCCCAGAAGGGGCACTCCCAACAATGGAGATGATGAACTCCTTTAAAATACCTATAGATGGATGAGGAACCTGTAGTACATCACAAGTGTACTCTGTGAAAAGATGAATAAGGTCAAGAAGATATTCATCCCAATGAGGGGTTAAAAAATATAAGAGTGATGTTGGATAGGTATGAGTCATCTAATGAAGGTAAAGGAGTGAAAGGGGCCTCACACACTGAAGGTGGAAAAGAGGCGGGTGTGATGACTATATGAGACTATATAGGAGACTTCTCAATATCTGATGAGATGTGGGATGTGTCAACACTCTTTGGAATAGTGAGAGAAGGAGGAGAATAGTCCTCTGTAGTACTCTCGACATTAGAACTGGGTGCATAATCCTCGTCATCAGAAGTAGAACCAAGCGAGTCTGTGTCAGTGGAACTATCATCACATGAAGAAATAGAGGAGATAATTGAATCATTAACAACAACAATGGTGATAATATGTGAAGGGTCTCCATAGAGGGAATGAAGAATGCTCCAGACTTGGTGGGGTGGATTTGAGTATGTCACTTGAAACCAAAGATACGGGGAGACATGCATCATCAAGTGACCAAAAAAATGGTCACAAGTGTTGAGAAAGTCATCAAGATGATGATGATCAATGGGTGCAGGAACTTTCCCAAGCAAGAATTGTGAAAGACCCTCGGAGGTGAAGTAACATTCCATAGAAGCATGCCAAACTAAATAGTCCCCTCTCCTAAGAAGAAGTGGTAGAGGCTATAAGGTGATCCTACGATGCTTAATTCTGGAAAGAGTGCCCTCCATAATGCGGAATCAAAATTGTAAGGTGAACAAATGCATAACGCCGACTCGGCCGATAATGCGTCGCATGTAATACAACACCTAAGAGTAATAATGACCCCCCATGAATGCAACACTTTATAAAGTAGTGCATTTAAAAAATTGACAATTATATCATGTAATGTGTGAAATTTCATGCAAATTTGACCAAGAAGCACTCAAAACCAAGCAATGAGTCAAACATTATAGCAAGAAAACGAATCCCGCAGTCGATGGAAAATGCCAATAAACCCCGCAAATAGATTAAAAAAGTTCCTAAAACAGGTGCAAAGGGTGTCATGTGGGTACTCATTGGAAATTTCATCAAATTTAGGTAGGTTTTATTTTTCTTGCGAGGGGGAATTAGCTTCTTGCCAATCTCGGACCTCACCCTTTGTCTTCGACACACAAATGAAGGACATTAAATACAAGAAAAATAGGTCCCAAAAATATTACAATGCCAAACATGAATGTTTTTATCCTTAAAACATCAAAAATGGATTGTTTTAACCACCAAAAAGTCTAAAAGGAATTGATGGGGGCCCACATTGTCAAGCCATGTTGGTGAAAGTGGTGCAAAAACTGTCCAAGGCTGCAGAGGTGTAACCATTCACTGTAGAGCCAAACCAATAGGGATGTGATTTGCATTACATGAGGCATGATTTCATGTAGGTCTAAGCTAAATCCATGTGCTAAGTGTTGACCTCAAACTAAACCAACGAGACGGGTGAGGTGAAACATTTATGATGAAGGAACTTGTTGGTACCCAGATTTAATCTCCTTCACAACTTGAGCTACATCATGGATTTTACAAGACACTCAGAGGTAGATAAATGGTTTATATGTCGTTTTATAGCCGAGGAAGAAATTTATCTGACTTGTTAGCACTCAAGCTTTGAAGAAGTGGGTAGCACCTTGGAAGGATTTGATCTAATCCTCACTATTTTAGGTTGTGCCTATTAACCAAGGTAAGAGAACCTATATTGTAGCCTCTATTTTGTGAAGGAGGTGAAAATATCCTTGTACTATGCATATTATATGGAGATGGCCTTGAGAAAACATGATCAATTTCCCATTATTAAAACTCAATAGAGTTATCACTACTAAATGATGGAAATGCTTTCAAGACAAGGCTAAGGCTACTAAAGACATGGTATGATCTTGATTTACTTTGTGCATTTTTGTAAATGGATTGTATTCTTTTGTTGACACATAATACAATGTAGGGGTATTATAGGTAGGATGAGTTAATTTGAAATGAATTTTGGGGTGGGAGATATTCAGACAAGACTAACCAGAATTTGCCAACTTCTTTGAGGACCTTTACAAAACTTGAAAGACTTAGACAACATAAATGCTTCAAAGAGGTTAAGGTGTTCCTTCAACCAGGATATGTGCATCAAATGGAAGCCTAGATCTGCACTCTTCCACACAATATCTAATGATTTATCACAAAATATTGAGTTAAATGAATCAACAAAGCATTTAGAAATTTCTATTCTATTAGACCTAAGGTACCCCCAAAGGTTTACAATCAAATCTATATCAAGGAAAGCAGAGTGAATTTAAATTTGTTTATCCCTTCATCAGATGAAAGATCTTTTGATTCTAGAATTGCAAATGCCACTAAGCTATTACCAAAATTAGATCTGTATGATCAAAAGGAAATTCCAAACACCAGATTGCAACAGAGCAAGAAACACAAATTGAAAACATTCTGAAACATAAGTAAATGCAAATTTTACCAAGAGATAGCACAAAATAATCCAGAATGACCAAATTTATCAGCAGGGGAATGTTATAAGAACAATCTCAGAGCTTTTAGTGGTTACACATCTGCAACTAACCTAACATGATACAAATTTGATGTAAAAATGAGTTAAAATGGTTCTCAGGTGGTTTCTTAGAGAATGGGCTTCTTCCCAGATTTTCTTGTGAAGAATTCTAAGTTTCTCCGACAATTTACATGAAAAATTCATGCAATATATAACTTTTACTCACTCACTCACTTTGCCCCTCAAATCTTCCCTCCAAAAGTGGAATATTCGGAGCACCTTTGCTTTGCAATATTTTTTGGAAAATGACATTTAACAAACTCGCAAAAAGTTTCCAGTTGTTCTTTCAAAAGGTGAATCATTACAAAACTTTCATCATTCTTCAAAGTGGAAGCATGTTTTTCATTCCCCACGCATGTAGACCCCTTTCATTTCATTATTTCATCTTTTCCTTTCCCAATTTTTTACTCTACAACTTTGGATCTAGTAATTCACATTTTTCACGAATTAGAGTAAAACTTCATTTGAAAAATGCCTTGGATTCAAAAATTGAGCCCCCAATTCGATCAATTTGGACCCTGTAGGCCAAAACGACATGAATTGGCAAAATTTTTGATGAAAATTGATGCAAAAAATGCATCTCCAAACTTCCTGGAGATCAAATGGTGACCACATTGGTGAAATGCATAGCTACTGTCGATATGTTCTTATCTTTAAATCTGAGACCTCCACGTGGAAGATCTAGAAAAAATGGGTCTCGGGGACACTTTTGACCTTTTTACAACTTTTGAAAATTTGCAAAATTTCTTGATTTCTCTCGCCACTTTGCCTTTGCGATTTGGGTCTAACATGTGGCACAATATGACTAGATATATAATCTTGGCTCAATTTTACACATTTTGCATCTTTTTAGACAAAGGAAATTTTTTCAATTTTCCTCCGTGGCTCCGCCCTCCCGCAAGACACATGTCCTCATATGATTGGCTAAGGGGTAACACTTCTCATTTCATATTTTAATCATATTTTGTGAAGGAAATTTTTAACATTTCCTCCGCCAGCCCGCACCTCCGCCATTGACTCCTCAGATGAATTTTGACTTTTTACCTTTAGGCTCGCGGGTCCATTATGATGATTTTCTCCCCCTTTTCCAAAATGGGTGAAAATTCTAACTTTCCTCCGAGGCTCCATCTTCTGCTCTGTGCTCTGATGCTGACACATGTCTTCATCCCATTGGCTATGAGTTTGCGGTCCAATTTTATACTTTAACTCTTTTTCACCAAAGGCCAAAAAGTATCAAACTCCTCCGCCTTTCCATCTCCCCCTGCCACGTGTCCTCCTTTGATTGGATGCAGGCCTTAGGGGATTTTCTTCATTTCCACACATTTTCCAAAGTTCCCTAAGGCACAAAATGACCCGCCCATCCGCCTTCACTCTGCCTATGACACGTGTACCTCCTTTGGGGCCTACGGAGCTGGGGGCAACTTGCACATTTTTCCAAAAACACAAAAATGTTAAGTTTTTAGAAATGACCCACTGATCCTTGTCCAATTACAAATGACCACGTATGAAAAAGTATATGAGCTAGAATTTGATGGGAAAAGGACACCCGTATGTGATAAAAAAATGCAAAAATTGCCAATGACCCCCAAAATCGATTTTTTCTTCATGGGTGAAGAATTTTTCAATCAAAAGACAAATGGAAAGTGATTTTAGGAAATTTACGACCATGGAAAGGGATTTTTGAGGGAAAATAAGTACAAATCAAATGATTTCGAGCTCCAAAGGCTGGGAAAAAATGAAAAAATGCTGTAGAGGCATTTGAAACGGGAAAAATTAGGGCAAAACACAAAGTAAACTTGGGGATTCCTTTAGAATGGTGCAAAATGGAGGAAATGTAAACAACACATAGCACTCAAACACAAAAATGAGTTGTTTTTGTCAAATTTGAAGTATATGAGAATCCCAAAACCGTTCTTCCTTAAAAACAAGGCAAAAACACATTTCTCCTTAGCAAAATAGGGATGTTTCAAATTGGGCACCAACATTGGCTCCAACTTGGGGATGGGCACTCCCAGTGAGTGCCACAAGAACTGAAGTAGACCATGTGCCAAAAAACCATTGGGAAAATAGATTCACAAGCCAAAACATCCAAAAACCAACCGATAAACCAACAAAAAGGGCTGCCACACACAAAGGCAAACCAAAAACTGACCAAAACAACAAAAACAGAAAGCAGAAACAAAAATTGTACACTGTACAAGTGATATGCAAACTTCAGTTTTGGGGATCAATCCAAGAAATGCTTCAAATGTCTACCATTAATAGGCAGCTCAAGAAATTCCCCATCTAGGTCCTTGAGGAAAAAAGTATTCTCACCAATTCTTATGTCAATTGAATATGGGCCCATCCACAAAGCATCAAATTTACCATGCTTGCCCTTATCTTCATGCCTACTATCCCACAACAACACAAGATCTCCAATACTGAAATCTCTTGGGGTTACCTTCTTATCAAACAACTTCTTCATTCTCTCTCTAAATTTGACATGCCTCTGATGGGATGCTCTTCTTGCTTCATCAAGTTCAACAATCTGATTAATCCTTGCTTCATATGAACTGATTTCTTGATCTTCAAGTTGTTGAAAAAACTGAAATGAAGACAATTGTAGATGTAAGGGCAGTGAGCTTGTGTTCCATATACCAATTACAACAAGCTTTTACTAGTAGTTCTTTTGGCAGTGATCCTATCAGCCCAAAAAAATCTTTAGTTGTTCACCACACTTCTTCTTGTTTAATTCCAAAGTCATTTTAATAATCTTCAACAAGTTTTTATTGCTGGACTCAACCTATCCATTTCCTTGTGGATTGTAGTTAGAATCATATGTCAACTTTATTCCATATTCTTTACACATTGCCACTAAAGGTCTAGCTCTGAAACTCATGGCATTATCAGTAACAATCTTGACTGGCACTCCAAATCTGTAGATGATATGATTCAATATGAAGTCCATTACAACTTGGTGCATTGCCTTCCTAGTGGGGATTGCTTCCACCCATTTTGTGAAGAAATCAGTAGCTACCAAAATCCATTTGTGTCCGAACTTGATGAATTAGAGATTTCACCAATGAAGTCCAACCCCCATTATTTGAAAGGAGCTTCAATTGATACAAGCTATAAAGGAAGGGATCCTGAAGCTTTCATTCTTTTGGAGAAACGCTGACAACTCTCACATCTTCTAACCAACTGAGTTACATCTTTAAAAAGAGTTGGCCACCAATAACCAACCCTCAAAATCTTGTGTGTAATAACCCTCCTAGAAAAATTTCCTCCACAAACTCCCCATGGAAATCAACAATTATTTTGGGAGCTTCATCTTCAGTCACACATCTCAAGAGGATTCCCTCAGGGTTCTTCCAAGCCAACCCAAAGTTTGTAATGATATATTTTTGAGAAGCCAGCTTGAGAGCTCTTTTCTGATTTTTATTCAAATGTCTAGGGCAACATAGGTGTCTGAGATAATAGATTACATCCTTGTACCACTCAGAGTTCAAAATTTTTTCAAGAACATCTGCCCTCTCTTCTTCTACTTCATTTACTTTAGCATTCTACAAATTACTTTCAGCCATGAGCTTGGCAAGACCCAAACCTCTTACTAGCTTTGTGGTCTGAATGTCCATATCATACTCCTATAATTTGTTAACCCACCTACATCTTTTTCTTGAAATATCCATCTCTGATAAGACATCTTTTACCATTGTGTGAGGAACATAAGCAACAACTTTGGAACTCAAAATATAAGGCCTAAAAACTTTTACTGCTTTTACCAAGGCAAATGCATGCTTATCCATGATTGTGTATCTCAACTCAGCTTCTTGCAATGCCTTACTAAAGAAGGAAATATGTCTTTCAGCTCCATCATCATCCTTTTGCAACAAAATAGATGTAATGGTGTGCTCAGAAGCAAAGGATAAGACTTGGGAAGGTTTCTTGTAATTTGGGGCTGCTAGAACAAGAGATTCCTTTAATGATTCCTTGATTCCATCAAAATATTTAAAGTAATCCTCTTCCCACCTGATATTCTAGTCCTTCTTCAACATGGAAGTGATGGGGAGAGTCAACTCAGAAAAATTTGACACAAACCTCCTAATGAAATTGATTTGACCAAAGAAGGATTGGATTCCTTTCTTAGTTTTGGAACCGGGATCTTGCTGATGGCTTCTATCCTTTGTGGATCAATCATAAATCCTTCTTTAGACATAATGTGACCAAGTAGTTTTTCTCTTTGCACTCCAAAATGGAACTTCTTTGGATTGAGTGAAATGCCATATTCTCTACATCTGATCAACATTCTTTCCAAATACTGCAAGTGGTCAATTCTTTTGCTAGAAAAAACAATAATATCATCTTGATAAACAACAATAAAATCATTGATATAACCAGCAAAAGCAACATCCATGGCCCTTTGAAAATTATCTCCAACATTCATTAAACCAAAGGGCATCTTGACAAAAACATATGTTCCCCACGGAGTAGTAAAGGCAGTTTTAATCCTCTCTAATTCTTTGACAACAACTTGGTTATAACCGGAGAAACCATCCAAAGTAGAAAGCATCTCAGAACCAGTCACTAATTATAGCATGTTCTCCATGTTTGGTAAAGGATAGTTTTCCTTTATTGATGCTCTATTTAGATTTCTGAAATCCACACAAAGTTTGATATCTCCATTCTTCTTTCTAACCGGCACCAAGTTTGCAACCCAAGAAGAATACCTTGTGGGCTGAATGATTCCTCCATCCTTCAAATTTTTCAATTCCTCTTGCATTTTGATAGAAAGGAGTGGGTTAATTGGCCTTTTCTTCTATCTAAATGGTTTGGAATCTTTCTCAAGAGGGATTTCATGTTGGAATAAGTCTTCTCTATATGATTTCAGCTCGAGAATAAGACCAAGCTAAACAATCTTGATATTGTTTCAACAATTAGAGGTAGGACTATTTTTCTTCCTTGTTTAAACCACTCCCTAACAAAATCTTCCTTGGTTTTCCTTTTTCCCAAGTCATGCTCTTCAACATCTCTAGATGCAAACATGTTTCTATTGATTACACAATCAACATTGTTAAAATTTGACTCAAGAGCAACCAACCCTCTAGGGATGGTGTTAGTTTTCAATTGAATGATATCCTTGCCAAACAAGGTTTCTTTTCCATCAACATTACACACCAATGGTTCCAAATCAATATGATAATCCAAAAATCACCTTGGTTCTGTAAAAACCTCTAAACTTGAGCATCATCATCAAACACTTGCCAATTCTTGATGTTATCCGGGATTGCAGGCCTAGTGAGTATCTCAACATCATATTCACAATATAGAGAAATGGTACAATTGTCAAATCTAGACCCCAACACTACCAGATTATCAGAAATCATATTTAAAATTCTTTCATGATGAAGAATGTTGAAGGAATCAAACATCTCAATTAGATCCCAAACTGTGTGTTTGTATTGTTTCATCCACTGATTTTTTGTTACATACAATTTTCTAACTTGTTTGACAACCAACTTAGAATCTCCCTTTACAACAACATATTTTACGCCATACTTCCAAGAAATCCTCATCCCTAACAGTAATGCCTCATACTCAGCTATGTTATTGGTGCATTCAAAGTTAAGTTTGAAGGAGAAAACAAATTCCTCATTGCTTAGAGAGATTAAAACAACACTAACACCATTTCAAAATTTGGAGCAAGCTCCATAAAATAGCAAGGTCCATGGTGAGCCTACCTCTTCAAGACACTTAGACTGATCCATCTTGTGCTCCTTACCATCAGCAAACCCAATAAAATTATCAACATCAACATCAACAAATAATACTTCATAAGAAGCATTGTTTGGATCCTCAATTAGATGCAACATCTTCTTCTCTCCATATAATTTTACAAGGCTTCCTTCAATGGGAATGGTGGAAAAAGAAATATCCATTTGGAAACTCCCTCCAACACTTGTAGCCCACTTTCTTGATAATAACATACCCCATTTGGCAGGGCAATCAACAATTACAACATCAAGTTTCAAATTTTTACTCAAATAGGTTGCAAGTTGCACCACCAAACCTTTGACACACCCAACAACTAGCACTTCCTTGGAATCCATGGCAGTACACTTTCCATACACTACTATTACTTTGATATCTAACTCATTCATGACTTCCAAAGGCATGACATTACATGACGCCCCGGAGTCAAACATACAATTGTGTAGTAACCGGTCCTTGATAATCAAAGTTGTGAAGAAAGGGTCAACACTCAGCTGAGATTCAACCAAGGATGTTCCCAAATAAACCTCTGGTGGTTCACCAAATTCTTCCAATGCTGATGTCTTTCCTACTTCTACAATAGCAAGTGGAGCTTCAACAACATTCACATTTCTCTTCACGGTAGCCTTCTCCTCTTTCAATCCCAAATACTCAAGTGCTCTCTTCTTGTGCTCAAGAATTCTAAGTAGCTCAACAATTGGAACACTAACCTTGATTTGGCTCAGAACTTGAGCAATGTCATAGGGAATGTATTTAGGAAAAACAATAGTAGAAGGAGGGCTGGAAATTTCATCAGATGGCACAAGGTTTTTAACATTTTGAGCATGGGGTGAAGCATAAATTTTACTTGGGACAGCAGGGATCTTAGCAGATGTTTCTTTCTTAGGAACTTCTTTTGGGATATTAGAAAGCAATGGGGTTTTATTCTTGGCCTAAAGCCCAGCTCCCTTGACATCCTT
Source organism: Taxus wallichiana var. yunnanensis (assembly GCA_018340775.1). Classification (NCBI taxonomy): domain Eukaryota; kingdom Viridiplantae; phylum Streptophyta; class Pinopsida; order Cupressales; family Taxaceae; genus Taxus; species Taxus wallichiana. Next base: position 481,549,904 of record CM031234.1, read on the forward strand.
CTTGTGTTATACTCCTTCTCTTGGGCAACCACAACGTTCATAAGCAGCTTCCTATCTTCTTCCAAGGGTATACCTCCATCATACTTCTTGATCATCAATGCCCTCAAGTACTCAAAATCATTATTGGGCAGCTCAAAGGCTTGTACATTATCAATTTCTAAAACATGAGAAGGAGGAAGAAGATGTACCCATTGGATGCAATCCCAAAAGCTAGTAGTAGTCCATGCACTTATCACTTTAGTAGATGTTGCTCCTTGACATGAGTGTGTAGGGCAGTCCATCATACAAGCATCATCATCTCGTATTATAATCATCAACTTCCTCTTCAATTTGCTGATCTGTTCCACATGGAGGATGGGGTAAGAAACATCTATCACACTAGTCAATTTGATTTGCATCATCAACAATAACCACTCTAGCATTTAACGGATCAGGCACAACCTTACTTTCTTTGGCCTGAGATTTTCTATTTCCAAATCCCATAGGTCCTTTACCTTTGTCATCAAATCTCTACTCATTCCTATGGTGATTGCCAAATCTATCTTGTGCTTGTTTCCTAGGCTAACCTTGTGAAGTTTGTCCAATTCCTTTCTTAGCTCTTACCAACTTGTAGGAAATATCTTTGACAGCCCCTACCAAAGTTTTCACCACTTACTCCAAGTCTACACTCTTGTTTGTTTGAGGCTTGTCAGCGTTTACTAATTTAACTCCATCTCTCTTAGGAGGTTTCCCAACATCCTTGATATTGTTCTCAATTTGAAGTACCATGGTGAAGGCCTGCCTTAAATTGCCAGGATTTTTTTCCCTCAAGCAATATGCAACCTTCTTGTCAAATGCATCAGAATATTTTATCAAACAAGATTCATCACATGGTCTTAAATTTACTAGAAATCTCTTCAAAGTTTTATTGAACCTTGTGTTAAAGTCATGGACCGTTTCATTTGGGTTTTTCTTGATATTCTCAAACTCTGATAAGAGGAATCTGGGATCAGTTTTGTCACCATATTGTAGCTTGAATGCATTTTGCATTTCAGCCCATGAATCAATAGAATTATTTGGCAAGGCCTTGTACCAATCCCTAGCATCCTCCTCTAAAGTGTGGACAAACAATTTAATGTACACATCCTCAAATCCAATTTCAAAATCCTCCATCATATTAATAAAGAGTTTCAAATGCTGATCACCTGTTATGGCATTATTCCCTTAGAAATTTGGCAATCTACTTCTAACATCCTGAGGCACAACATTAGGATAACCAGCCATTCCCCTAAAATTTATTGGGCCAAAGGTATTGACCAAAAATGGAGGCCTAGGTGGAGGTTGAGCCATGTTGTCTGGTGGAGGTGATCTTGGGGGTGACACAAGTTGATGAGGAGTGCGAGGTCTTTGGGGCTCAAGAATGTGGTTCACAAGATTGGTATTCTCTAGGTGCTAATTTTCTTGGAAATTTTTACTAGAATTGAAACACACACAGAAGAAGGAACTCACCAGGTACAACAGAAGGACCTTCACTAGTTGAAGTAAACAAGTTTATGAGAAGATTGCTTGAATTAGAATCACTGGAAGAAGAGTGATAATCCTCTATTAAAGGCTGATCTCTCTCACCAATGGATATTCCTTTGCTTGATGTCTAACCTTCAACAACCTTCCAAAATTTTCTCTCCTCTAAAACTGTCTTTCCAAATTCTTGAAATAGCTTTCTACTTGGGTCCCTCCTGAAGAGAGATCTTCTTCCTTCTAGGTTTGCAGATTTATATGACACACTTCACTTAATGTATGATAAGGTACTGGTATTTATCAAAATATAACAGCTAGGAGTCACCACTAAGGAATTTCACCCTAGTTTGTGCAAATGCACTATGAAGATCTATCAAATGACTACAAATATTAGCACTATGCAAAGCTTGAATAGATCTGATTTTCTTTCACTCAATTTATCAACTATTGTGCAAAGTTTGAAACAACAAATTAGAGACACTTGAACATATCAAACTTAGAATTCTACTCTCATTCCTCAGTATAAATCTGATCAGAAACTGATGCTCAACAATGTAGTTGCACATAAAATACGTGAGAAGTATTACCAGGGATTTTGAAAAATTGAAATACTGAAAAATGTCCCGACAACGGCACCATTCGGGTGTTGGTACCCAGATTTAATCTCCTTCACAACTTGAGCTGCATCATGGATTTTACAAGACACTCAAAGGCAGATAAATGGTTTATATGTTGTTTTGTATTCGAGGAAGCAATTTATCTAACTTTTTAGCACTCAGGCTTTAAAGAAGTGGGTAGCACCTTGGAAGGATTTGATCTAATCCTCACTATTTTAGGTTGTGCCTATCAACCAAGGTAAGAGAACCTATATTGTAGCCTCTGTTTTGTGAAGGAGGTGAAAATATCCTTGTACTATGTAGATTGTATGGAGATGGCCTTGAGAAAACATGATCAATTTCCCATTATTCAAACTCAACAAAGCTATCACTACTAAATGATGGAAATGCTTTCAAGACAAGGCTAAGGCTACTAAAGACATGGTATGATCTTGATTTGCTTTGTGCATTTTTGTAAATGGATTATATTCTTTTGTTGACACACAATACAATGCAGGGGTATTATAGGTAGGATGAGTTAATTTGAAATGAATTTTGGGGTGGGAGATATTCAGACAAGACTAACCAGAATTTGCTAACTTCTTTGAGGACCTTTGCAAAACTTGAAAGACTTAGAAAACAAAAATGCTTCAAAGAGGTTAAGGTGTTCCTTTAACTAGGATATGTGCATCAAATGGAAGCCCAGATCTGCACTCTTCCACACAATCTCTGATGATTTATCACAAAATATTGAGTTAAATGAATCAACAAAGCATTTAGAAATTTCTATTCTATCAGACCTAAGGTACCCCTAAAGGTTTACAATCAAATCTATATCAAGGAAAGTAGAGTGAATTTAAATTTGTTTATCCCTTCATTAGATGAAAGCTCTTTTGATTCTGGAATTGCAAATGCCACTAAGCTATTACCAAAATTAGATCTGCATGATCAAAAGGAAATTCCAAACACCAGATTGCAACAGGAGCAAGAAACACAAATTGAAAACATTCTAAAACATAAGTAAATGCAAATTTTACCAAGAGACAACACAAAATAATCCAGAATGACCAAATTTATCAGTAGGGGAATGTTATAAGAACAATCTCAGAGCTTGTTAGTGGCTATACATCTGCAACCAACCTAACATGATACAAATTTGATGCAAAAAGGAGTTAAAATGGTTCTTAGGTGGTTTCTCAGAGAATGGGCTTCTTCCCAGATTTTCCCGTGAAAATTCTAAGTTTCTCCGACCCTTTACATGAAAAATTCATGCAATATATAACTTTTACTCACTCACTCACTTTTCCTCTCAAATCTTCCCTCCAAAAGTGGAATATTCAGAGCACCTTTGCTTTGTAATATTTTTGGAAAATGACATTTAACAAACTCACAAAAATTTTCCAGTTGTTCTTTCAAAAGGTGAATCATTACAAAACTTTCATCATTCTTCAAAGTGGAAGCATGTTTTTCATTCCCCACGCATGTAGACCCCTTTCATTTCATTATTTCATCTTTTCCTTTCCCAATTTTTTACTCTATAACTTTGGATCTAGTAATTCATGTTTTTCACAAATTAGAGTAAAAATTCATTTGAAAAATGCCTTGGATTCACAAATTGAACCCCCAATTTGATCAATTCGGACCCTGTAGGCCAAAACGACATGAATTGGCAAAAATTCAATGAAAATTGATGCAAAAACACATCTCCAAACTTCCGGAGCTCAAATGGTAGCCAAATTGGTGAAATGCACAGCTATCGTTGATCTATTCTTATCTTTAAATCTGATCCCTCCACGTGGTAGATCCGGAAAAAATGGGCCTCGAGGACACTTTTGACCTTTTTACAACTTTTTGAAAATTTGCAAAATTTCTTGATTTCCTCTGCCACTCTGCCTTTGTGATTTGGGTCTGACACGTTGTACGATATGACTGAATACAAAGTCGGCTCAATTTTACACATTTTGCATCTTTTTAGACATGAAATTTTTCAATTTTCCTCCACGGCTCCACCCTCTTACAAGACACATGTCCTCATATGATTGGTTGAGGGGAAGTGCTTCTCATTTCATATTTTAATCATATTTCGCGAAGGAAAATTTTTAACATTTCCTCCTCGCCCGCACCTCCGCCATTGACTCCTCAGATGAATTTTGACTTTTTACCTTCGGCCTCACAGGTCCATTCTAATGATTTTCTCCCCTTTTTCCAAAATGGGTGAAAATTCTAACTTTCCTTTGAGGCTCCATCTTTCACTCTGTGCTTTGTGATGTTGACATGTGTCTTCATCCCATTGGCTACGAGTTTGTGGTCTAATTTTATACTTTAACTCTTTTTCACCAAAGGCCGAAAAGTATCAAACTCCTCCGCCTTTCCATCTCCCCGCCTACCACGTGTCCTCCTCTGATTGGATGCGGGCCTTAGGGGATTTTCTTCATTTCCACACATTTTCCAAAGTTCCTTAAGGCACAAAATGACCCACCCATCTGCCTTCACTCTGCCTGCGACACATGTACCTCCTCTGGGGCCTATGGAGCTACGGGGAAACTTGCACATTTTTCCAAAAACATAAAAACATTAAGTTTTTAGAAATGACCCGTTGATCCTTGTCCAATTACAAATGGCCACGTATGAAAAAGTATATGAGCTAGAATTTGATGGGCAAAGGATGCCCGTATGACCGTCAAAAAACGTAGAAATTGCCAGCGACCCCCAAAATCGATTTTTTCTTCGTGGGTGAAGAATTTTTTAATCAAAAGACAAATGGAAAGTGATTTTAGGAAATTTATGACCATGGCAAGGGATTTTTGAGGGAAAATAAGTACAAATCAAATGATTTCGAGCTCCAAAGGTCGGGAAAAAATGAAAAAATGGTAGAGGCATTTGAAACGGAAAAATTAGGGCAAAACGTAAAGTAAACTTGGGGATTCCTTCAGAATGGTGCAAAATGGAGGAAATGCAAACAACACATAGCACTCAAACACAAAAATGAGTTGTTTTTTGTCAAATTTGAAGTATATGAGAATCCCAAAAGTTATTCCTCGAAATAAGACAAAGATGCATTTCTCCTTTGTAAAATAGGGATGTGTAGGGAACAACAAGCGAGTGTCTTGAGAAACTCAACGACCCAAATGCAAACGGAGAACAAGAAACAACGAACAATTTGAGAAAGAGGCATGAGTAAGGGATTCCAAGACATGAACACAATGTAAAAGCTCGAGATCGGGGTCAACAGAGAAGCAAGAGCCCAAATTGATTACTGTAGGAGAAAAAACATGAGTTGTGTGCACAAGCCCATGAGTGGAGGAAAGAATGGGGTCTTGGGTCCACACGACGCAGATAGTGAGAAATTAGTCGAAAATGTAAGAAAGGAAGGAGCTCCAATGCACATGTAGATGCAAAATGGTAGAAGCAAGGAAAAGGAAGAGCTGCTCCACCAATACATGAGTGAGTAACTCGAATCAAAAGGAGTGGAGGTTGAAACACTAGTTGAGTAGACCAAAGCACAATCCAACATTGTAGAAAATTTCCATGCAAAGGTAACCTCGAGACAACAATGAACACAGGTCTACGCTAAAGCAAAACTGAGCGGTGGTCCAAAGAAGCCCTGCAAATGAATCAACCACTATCTTCTTGGAAGGCTAAAAACACCAAAAATAAGTCCCTTAAAAAATGCAAGTAGAGCATATGTAAAGGAGAGATTAAAAAAGAAACTACGAGACATAGAGTAGTAAGAAACTATTGTGAGAAACATAATTCTGATCCCCAAGCTCTGATACCATGTCGGAGGAATGAAGAAGATCTAGAGGGAATCTATGAGCATCAAAAAATTGCCCTCATCCATAAAATGATGTAGCTTCAAGATCAAAGCAAGAAATCACCCATAAAAGAAATGTGCATGCATTAAGGGAAAAATGGTTCAAATCCCATAATCTATTCCATTCCATTGTATTTCTCAAGATGAAAGGGTGTACATATAGTAATGGGGTGTGTGACTCCCCCAAAAATGTAGCCATTAAGAGGTGGGAGTTACATTCCCAGAATAACCGGTCAAATTTAACTCCTATGACACTCTATGATGCATCTAAGGCCATAATGACACCTCAAAAACCTAAGCATGGTGAATCACCTATGTGGAGGAATCCCATGTACTTGAAATATATGCATGGTAAATATCCTACACCAATAGATCCAAGGTATGATTCGGTTCTTCTTACCTATTCATCTTCTTGTCTTAGCATTCAGAAATGAAAGATAAATCTAGACTTGGGCCTTGTTTTGTTTACAATTTTGAAGGACCCTTCTTCAGGGATCCTTGTTTAGCAACAAGCTTTAAGTGATAGGATTGGGTCTTCTTGCTAATGTTAAAATGCTGAGTAGCGTATAGGGATCTTGAACCTATTACTAAAACACTAAGGTTGACCCTAGTCTAAGGGTATATCTAACCTGAGTTGGGGAGTGATATGTTTATTTAAATGAAATACAACCTAAGGTAACTATATAATTACATAGGAACTAAGGTTGATTTTCTAACCTAAACTATTGCTAACCTAAAGGGTTCTTACAGAATACTTGGCAATTGGCATGGTCGGTGGCATCGATTTTCAAGGCATTAAATAGAATTGATTTTTGTTTTATTGCTACAGACTGCCAATTTTGGAAAAGGCATAGGAAGTTTAGTAGATGCCTAGTTGGCATCACCACTAAATATAAATTACATGCAAATTTAAAATGAAAGGTATTTCCAAACATAGATGGCAAAAGTGGCTTGGAGAAATAAGAGAGAAGCTGTTGTCCTTTGCATTTATTGATTTCATTTTTGGGAAGAAACCACCTAGGAAAAATGCATGGTGGGTTTTGGTATTGTAGTTTTGATCTTCAGTTCATTTCAAGTTTTGGCTCTGCATGGGGTTTTTTGGTTCTTCAAACCAATAGTTCTATTTTATATATTACTGTTATTTTTGCATTCTTGAGCTTTTTTGGACTCTATGGAAATATAAAAAGAAGTGGAAGAGTTGAGGTGGTTGACGTTACATGGAGAAAAATCATCTTTTGAGGTTTGGCTTAGAAATCTTCTACAAATCAAGAATAATCTCTATCAGGAATGATAGGCTCTACCCATTAAGTTGCTCTACTTTTTCTTAAATTTCTTCATAAAAAGAACTCTGCTCTTGGGGAACAAATGAGTTTTTATATGAAGTTTTGATCTACTTTCGATGCTTGTATTTTCACTGTATTTTTCGTATGGATTCATTGTTATGATGGAAATACGTTCTGGGTTTTGTTTCCTTTGTTGGAAAAATGATTGAATCATGCTTAAATTTTGTTTGAACTTGAGTTGATGTTGAATCTTTTTGTATGCCTGTTCGAGTTGTGTTAAAACCATATAGTAACTTATCTAATGTTGAAATTGAATGAATCTTCTCGAATGCAATTTGTATATTTGGCATGGTTGTTAGTTTAAACCTTCTTGTGAGACATTTAGAATGGTTTATCGAATTCTATTGCATATTATTTGGTGTGAGGAAAGAGTGGTCTAGGTTTGTTCTTCTCGATTTGACTTTTTGTGTATGACTGGTTATTTTTACTTAAATCAGAGATGCAATAGATACTGAACGATCTCATGGTAAATAACATTGAACTATTGAATAACTCGACTCTTGTCTAAGCTTGAATGAATACTTGAAGGAAATAGACTTTAACATTTTCGGGTTTAGCTTATCTTCTAAGTTTGAATTCATGCACAAGACTTGTGGTCATGCTGATGTTTTGTTTATCTCTCTCTTTGGTTATGAATCTAGGTTAGTTTTATTCATCCTGTTCCCATTGTTTATTTTAGTGATTATTGTGAAGATACATGGTTCTAAGTTGGCTTGAATGGAATTTTTTGATTGTTAAGTCTTTCTCTCACCTTTTTTGTTCACCATCAATGGATGGGTAAGCTTATCGTGTTATCTCCTTGAAAAGGAAATCATTTCTCAAAAAATGGTAAATTACTTAAATGTTACTCTGTCTTTTATACTTAGGGAAACTAGGATAACTTATGAATTGATGTAATTACTATTTAGAAGGTAAATCATTTTTTCAGTTTGTAGTTTTTGTTCTATAGTTGTTGTTATTAAATTTAAGTTCTAATAGTTCATTGTGATTTAATGGTTGTTTAGGGTTGATTGTTTTCTTGGCCTTGGGCCATAAAATTTGTCACATTTCTTTTTTGATCTTGGTAATATTACCCCCATTTAAGGAAATGAGTTTTGAGACCTCACCTATAATGATATTGATTCTATCTCCTCTTTCTATTATGAGTTAAAAATACTAGGTAGACTTACTCCTTGGATATTATTTATCATTTTCTATTGTATCTATTAGGAGATGGTTACTTGTAGTATGGAGAGTTAAGGTATTTATAATACCATCCTCCTTGAATTATTAAAGGTAGATGTATGTTGTTCTTTGTTCTCTCTGTCTTGGGATATATATCATCTAACCTGAGCTTGATCTAACCTCTGTTAGGCTTTAAAATGGAAAACAATAGAGCTTGGACTTTTCTATTATATCCTTTCTTGGATTTAGAATGAAAAATCTCTTTCTCTCTTTCCTTTCATCTTTCACCTGTATCACTTCTAAGGAGGGAGCTGACCTACTCGGTTTGTAATATATTGAAGGATTACAGGATCTGTGGCTGATTGATAAATCCCTCCATTCTTCTCTTTGAATTTTACTTTGGTAATGATGTACTCATTTGTGATGTAGTTCCAAGTGCATGTCAAATTGAATTCATCCATTGTCAAATCTATTTGATGCTGATCCTAAACTTAGGTTGGTTTTGAATGAATCTAGGATATAGATTCTTAAATAAGAAACTCTTTCCTAAAGGTGTCGTTGGTTCATCCTAAATTTATCCTAATGTTTGATTGAGCTTGGAATTTTATATTTTAGGATGAAGTTAAGTGAGTTAATGTTGAGATAAATGTATAATTGTTCCATCTAATGTAGACCTATTCCTAAGAGATGTTAGTGTTAGTATCTTCTCAAGTTAGATGGAATTAATTAAGATATGAATCATAAAAATTCAGTAAATGAAAAGTAGTTTGTGATTTTGGAGAATTATTATTTATCTAGATTAATGTTTTAATTCTTTCTATGAAATCATTGGTTGAAAGTTGAATATGATTATATCATGATATTTTCTTAATGATGATATGAATTATCACTTTATTTCTCTCTCTTTTGTGACTGGTATTTCTTTATGATATGTCTTTCTGTAATGCTTTAACTATTTCATAAAAGTAGAGTTCTCTTTATGAAATAGTTAGTTAAAAGCACATTGTTTTAATGCTTAGTGCTTATCATGCTCAGTTCAATGAACTGACTGTGCTAGCAATTTTTGTAGATGGACTTTATAAGTGGTAAAAGGAGAAAAGATATTTTATGATGTTACTTTTGTTTACCAAAGAGACTAGATCTTTTATGATGAAATATGAATCATTATTGAAATGTATTTGTTGGAAAGGAAAGTTGTATTTTTAATTGATCGATTAATGCTCAATGACACTAAATATGTATGAAGTGTTTGGACTTATAATGTATGAATTCCACTTTGATGAATGGAAAAGTTGTGGGTTTATTTGTACTTGATGTGTCATCTTTTTGTATATTCTGTGAATGGAAATGATAAGCTTATCTCTATTATTTTATTTATATATCTGTAATGAACCCTCTTGGGTTGATTTAAAATAAACTAGAGGATAAGGGTACTAAATATACTACCCTCTTATTCAATACAACTTATTAAAGTTGGCATTCATGATTGGTCATTCAATTAAATCACTATGGTTTACTAAAATGATGTTAGTGGATAAATGAAACCATTATGATAACTTGTAAAATGTTAAGGGGTTACAAATGAACCTTAATTATTATTTAGTAAAGGGAAGGAAACTATTTTGCAATGCTATGTAGTTTGTTTTAAGACCTTTTGGAATTAAATCCTAATGTTATCTTGGAAAGAGGAAGATGTGATTCCTCTTGATTAACTCCTTAATTTGAATAAAACAATTGAAAATAATATATTTATAGAAGTAGAATTCATCCCAATGAAGTCTATCATAAAAAGATCTGATTCAAAACTTAAACAAGCTAAGACTTGGATAAGTTAATTAAGTTAACATCTCTATTAGTATGCTGAATCTATTTGTGAAAATGAATCATAAATTAGAATGTTAATGAATTAAAAATAAATCTTTGAGAAGGGGTTTGGAGGTAGATATATCTGCATAATAAATCCAATTACAGTTATTTCTTATAACACTAATGATTAATGAAACTAGTGGTTCGGTAGGGGGCTGTTGCAATTAAACTTAAAATAAGGAAACTAATTAATTCATTAACTTATTTCTTGTGTATGTACATCTAGATGAGATGAAATCATTCAGATGTTGGCACATGCGAACTAGAGTACCGTACCTTCATGAAGACTTAGGTCTTCATGAGGATATTGTGTTACAGTTGACATGTTGCAACACCCTTCAGAGTTTAATCATCTAGATCTACATAAACTTGGACTTGATCATAGTTATACCCTAGGTTAAGTTAGAAGCATAATCTAGTGTTGGGGAAACTCACAATGACTTAGGATAACTAGACACACACAATCAACTTAGGTCAATTGAGTATGTCTATGTACCCTTAGTCACCACGAGTAGTCCTCTACACTAAACTATGTTGCTAACCTTAGTTAGGGTTAAACCTTGAAAAAGTGGACTGACAAGAGTTAGTGAAGACCATTCTAGATAACAGATGAAGTGGGGTGAAGGATGTATTCTATTTGATGAGTATGTCATCTAGGAATATAAACATGAACAATATGTTGAAAATATTTGGCCAAAGTATCACAAGATGTTGGTTGCATTTTCGTGTTTCACCTAGTTTAAGAAGTGGGATTTTAGATGAATATTGGTAATGATATTCAGATAGGCCTCTTAAATAGAATAGTTAAATACCCCAAAAAGTATAATAAAGTATACTTAGTATACAAATCATAAGTTAAAATGAGATATCGGTATGATCTTTGAGTAATGAAATGAGATATCATTGCGTTCCACCAAGTCATTACAAAGTGCATATGGTTTTGTTATGATATTGATTGACATGGAATGTGTGTTCTAAATTATGATTATTTAGAACAAAGAACATTATTAAATTCTCCCCCTCGTCCCCCTTGTTTCTAAAGTCTTAATATGGGAATGTTACACCTAATATAGAGCTAGCATTGTTGTCATGAGATTTTACAAGGGCTAAATTCAATGTTGAAACATGGCAACTATATCCTAGTGTTGAAATGTTTTCTTAGGATCCCTCCTAAACACTTGTCCGGATCATTATGCCCTCAATTTCATGCCTATTATTGATCCTTTGTGTATACTTTCCTTGATGTTAAAAATTTCAAAACATGGTCCTTCGTTCATTCAGTGAAGTGCTTCGAGAGAAAATTATTTGTCGGGCCTATAAAGACTATTTTAGCTTTCTAGGACAGTGTGTGTCATCCAGGATAAAGTTGAAATATTAAATTCATCATGAGGTGGTATGAATGAGATAAGAACATATCGCAACATTTTAAGGAATATTTGGATGTGTTTTGGAGGTTTGGGAACAAGTTGTGCAACTGCGGGTTTATAAGGTACAAGGAGCAAGGAGTGGAAATAAACACCCGAACTTCAACGAAAGAATTTAGGAGCTCATGTATGAGTCAATAAAAAACAATATACCATTGGAAATATATTTATATTCTAAACATGATGAAAAAATAATATTCTTCTTAAGGCATAGGAGCTTCTCGGGTAGAGCAATTCATGTGAGACTCACCTTGCGGTCCCAAATGAAAAAGTAAAATTGTGTAGAGAAAGAGGAAGAATGAAGTCTTAAAAATATATCATTGACATTAAAATGGTCTTAGGAGTAAAATTGATATAAAATTTCACATAAAACAACCTCCTAAAACTCCAAGAAAGTTTGTTGAAAGATTTTGGGAGTTAGTCAATTTGTAGTTGGAAGTCTGATGCATTTTGGTGTCCAGACTATCCCAACTATCCCGAATCTCCAAACTATCTGGGAAATTTGGGATAATGGGGAAAATAAAATGATCCCTACCCCATTTTTGAATCCTTTAGACCCCCATGAGACCCCGGACCTTCCCAACAGGTGCTAAATGATCAAACATGCAAATTTGGCTAAGTTTTTGACCTCTTAGGCCATAGGTCCATTTTTCTACCAATACTGTCCCAAATTTCCAGAATATTCGGAATATTTGGGACAGTAAATTATCCCCACCCCTATCTAGTGCTCAATTTATTCATATGACCCCAAAATTTGTCCTCGAGGTCTTTGAAACCTTTCTCTATCTTCTTCCATTCTCACCCACTCATTTCCGCCACTTGTCAAAATTAGAGAGCATAACGCATTTCACCGTCCCGAGATAATGGGGATAGTTAGGAAAAAAAAATGTGCCCCACCTTCCATGCTTTGTAAATAAAAAATTTGACTAAGTAATTTACTTGTTGCTTCTCTTTTCGCCTTCACACGTTAATAAAAGTGTTGACATAAAGTTTTAAATGTGACATAAAATTTTACCCGCTTCATTATTTCCTCATATCTCCATGAACGATAAGCGAGACCTCCATTAAACCTAAAAATATAAATAAACCCTATCAAATTCATCCGTAATGGCCATTTGCATCAAAATTTAATAAACTCATATCTTTCAATCCAAGAAACGAAATCGGTGAAATTTTCACCACCGATATTCAACCGAGGAGCCTTCAAGAACATTGTGGAAGAATATTAGATGATTTTATAAATAATTAATGATATAAAACCCTAGTTTTATGCCCTAGAACTTATTTTTTTATTTTTCAGACATTCCATCAGGGAGGATTGAGCTGAAATTTAGAGCACAAGATCATGACCACAAGCCTAATCTAGTAATGCCATTTTCATTAGAACTGAGGTGGAAAAATATTGTTTATAAAAATTCTAAGTATCCGGTACCCACACTTTTTAAAAATAGTAACTTACTAAGAATATAAATCCCCTTCAAAATAATGCACTTAGTGAACAATGGAAGTGATAAACTATAAAAATTCGGTCAAATAAGTAGAACAAAAAAAAACAACCGCCTAAAAATAGAAAGTTTACAAATAAAGAAAAGTGTAAATCAATGGAGTTTAACTAAGTATGCAAGTTATCAAGAAGTTAAAAATGTGATGAAAATAGGTGATATGTCCCAAAACAATATGTCGTGGTCCTACCTGCTAAAAATAGAATGTCTATGTTTTGATGAGTGCAAAAAGTTGCAATAGGCTTTGTTTTCATCCGTATCGTTGCTTTTTGACATCCTCACTGGGGTTTTAAGGTGATATCATAGCTTAGACAGGAAATTCATCATTCATAAAGGTCTTGAGGAATAATTTTATTATTTTTAGTAAGGGTAGGTGGGTGAAAATAAAAGAAACATCTCCAGCTCTAATAAATTAAATGCTCAATCTTGTAAAATGCAGGAAATCCCTGAAAAACTCAAAATAGCTTCTCACACTTAGAAGACCATAACTTTTGCAATTCTCAATGGATTTTCAAAAACTTGGTCTTGTCAGAATTGTGACTCTGAGAATGACACAAATTAATAAAGAAATTTAGAAACTAATGAAGCTTTGATGGTATTTTTAAAGTAAAATGATCCCAATTCAAAGAGACAGTTGGAAAGTGGTAAGGAGTGCATTTAATGAGCATGGCCATCATTCTTTCACTACTGCAGGTCATGGGAAAACATGGGGAGTCTTTTGCAAGAAACATGTCATGAATTACATTCATTTATTGCATCTTTCAAGTGGTTGGAAAAGAAATTTTGAGATTTCACTCTTCTCTCTTTGTGATTCTATATATTGTAATCTGGGTCTCATTTCTTAGGGAGTTAGTCATTTTTTCCTTTCTATCCACGTTTCTTCTCCTTTAGGGTTTAAACATGGAGCTCAAGCCTCCTTCCCAAGATTTGTAATGAAATTTTTCTTTCCTCTTACTTGCTATTGTTGTACTGTGCACAATTTTGGAGCAATATAATATGTCATGTGATGCATTTTGTCCATCCTTTGCATGTTTTTATTGTCTCTAATAGCCTTTTATCATCTTTGTTAGTATATTTTTCACATTTTGAATGTTCACTACAGGTTTTGGAAGCCATTATTAATGGGTTTGAAGTGGTGTTCTGTGTGAATCTATCTCTATCCTGTGGTGCATTTTGTTCACCCTTCAATTCTCACCTTTTCCTGTTTCAAGAAGATGGATTCTTGATTAAATTCTTCTTTTCGGCACATCACTTCTATTAAGTTTTATGCTATGTTTAATTTTTTCTCTGAACTTTATCCCACACTATAGAGAAGAGTTAGATTATTTAAAATCTAGAGGTTACCTCGGTGCACACGTCTCATTACCCCGAGGTATCCAATGAATCGATGGTTCATCTATGAGGATAATTGTCAAAAATTTTATGTGATGGGTATGCTTGTGAATTTTTATATTTTTATTTATCGTTAGAAGAATATGACAAGAAATATGAGAAAAATAACATGTTTCTACCTCTTTAATGAGAACCTACCCGATCTAGCCTAGAATTGATGAATACAAGCCTAGGCACGCCGACACATCACCAACCTAGGAGCGCTCACCCAAAATGAGCAAAGGTACTAGGCCTCTCTTTAGGGTTACTGTTGTAGGATGTTAGCATGATGAAGAATTTAATCATTAAGATCTATAACTAATGTATCTTTCATACAAAGGTGCATATTAAGACCTAGATCTAGAACATACGGGCTTAACAAATAACCATAATGGAATCAAGCATGCAATCTTGAATTATAACCATGAGAACACCTTGTTTTAGTCCATAATCTCCATTATATTAATTACGATGTAAATACAAAAACATTCATTACAATAGCAGTAGTATACGCTCATGCGCATAATAAATCTAGCAACATAATATCAAGTATACCCTAGTTCTCACACGTATATCTATTCTCTCTCTCTCTCTCCATATTTATACTACATAGTTCAATACATATTTATAAGGGTGGGGAATTTCCCTTTACCACATATCTAATCCAAAAATAGGTCACATGCTATTATTAGCCATGCGCCATTACAAAAATAGGCTTACATGCAAGAATGCTAACAATAGATCTCTCTTTGTCAATTGTCGAGTTCACAATTCTATCTTTAGCCCGCATCCATGCAAAGTGCTTCGTATCCGATCATCCAAAAATAGCTAATGTGTGTTGCACAAGTCTCCAATAATTTTGATTACTCTGCACGTTATCTCCAAAAATAGATTCTTATCATGAAAATGGCTAAGTCTCAAATTTGTCTCTATTCTACGCGTGATCCTTTCCGATGATTACGTGCTTTTGAATGCACTCTTTTCTCCCACACAAACCCTCTATATTTTCTTCACTAAGTGCTATATTTTGGTGATCAACATTACCCCACATTTATTACATTTCAACTCTGGTAATGGTTGTCTCCAAAAATGAATCAAAGAATACAAATAGAAGAATAAAAAGAATTTGGATGAATAAAAGAATGTATTCAACATGTAGTATCTTCTTCTAAAAATTGAGCACGGAATATACTTTATCCGGAATATCCTATGCAATTGACTCTAATTCATCCTTGTAATCTCTCATTTTTCATTCTATAAGACCAACATGATGTTGGTGTCGGAGGAATGACAAAGATCTGGAGGGAATCCGTGAGCACCAAAACATTGCACTCAACCAAAAATGATGTAGCTTCAAGATCAAAGCAAGAAATCATTCATGGAAGCAATGTGCATGCATTGAGGAAAAAAAGCTGAAAAAACCAAACTCTATTCCATTCCCCATGTGTTGCTCAAGATGAAAGGGTGTACAAATAGTAGTGGGGTGTGTAACTCCCCCACAAATGTAGTTGTCGAGAAGTGGGAGTTACATTCCCGGAATAGCCGGTCAAATGTAACTCTAATGACACTCTATGATGTGTGTAAGAGCCATAATGACACCCTAGAACACCTAAGCATGGTGAATCACCTATGTGGAGCTATTCCATGTATTTAAAATAAATACATGGAAAATAACCTACACCAACACCCCCCTGAAGCATAACTTCGGTGGAGACATAGATGAAAACAAGGAGAGAAGTGGGTCCCGTAAAGAAGCCTAATGAGGTACCCACGTACAAGAAGCTCTCAAAAAGTGGAGTAAAAGGAGAAAGCCCAGTGGGAAAAAGCGCCCCCAAAAGGCAAGAAGCTCACGATACTAAATGATTTTCCGTCACACCAAAAGCTCAAACTTATGGTGGAGAGGGATCTCATCATGTTAATTAGCTACTACACCAACACCCTCCCACACGATGGATCCGGGTATACACCCAATCGGCCCAACAACATTAGGAGGCAGTGACATCGGGAATTTCTCGGGAGGTCACCCATTGCCACACTACTCTAGGGATGGCGCCCTTAAGCTCGCTTGGCTCTATTACCATGTAAGAGGAATGACAAAGATCTAGAGGGAATCCATAGCACCAAAATGTTGCACTCAACTGAAAAATGATGTAGCTTCAAGATCAAAGAAAGAAATCATTCATGGAAGTAATGTACATGCATTGAGGATAAAAATGCTGAAAAAACCAAACTCTATTCCATTCCCCAAGTGTTGCTCAAGATGAAAGGGTGTAAAAATAGTAGTGGGTGTGTAACTCCCCCACAAATGTAGCCATCAAGAAGTGGGAGTTACATTCCCAGAATAACTGGTCAAATGTAACTCCAATGACACTCTATGACGTGTGTTAAGAGCCATAATGACACCCTAGAACACATAAGCATGGTGAATCACCTATGTGGAGGTATTCCATGTATTTAAAATAAACACATGGAAAATAACCTACACCAAAACCCCCCCTGAAGCATAGCATAGGTGGAGACATAGATGAAAACAAGGAGAGAAGTGGGTCCTAGTAAGAAGCCTAATGAGGTACCCACGTACAAGAAGCTCTCGAAAAGTGGAGTAAAAGGAGAAACCCGGTGGGAAAAAACTACCCCAAAAGACATACAAGAAGCTCGATACCAAATGATTTGTCGTCACACCAAAAGCTCAAACTTATGGTGGAGAGGGATCTCATCATGTTAATCAGCTACTACACCAACACCCTCCCACACGATGGAGCCAAGTATACACCCAATCGGCCCAACAACATTAGGAGGCAGTGACACCGGGAATTTCCCGGGAGGTCACCCATCGCCACACTACTGGGGCTGGCACGCTTAATCGCTGGCTTTGATACCATGTCGAGGAATGATGAAGATCTGGAGGGAATCCGTGAGCACCAAAATGTTGCACTCAACTGCAAAATGATGTAGCTTAAAGATCAAAGAAAGAAATCATTCATGGAAGAAATGTGCATGCATTGAGGAAAAAAATCTGAAAAAACCAAACTCTATTCCATTCCCCATGTGTTGCTCAAGATGAAAGGGTGTACAAATAGTAGTGGGGTGTGTAACTCCCCCACAAATGTAGCCATCAAGAAGTGGGAGTTACATTCCCAGAATAGTTGGTCAAATGTAACTCTAATGATGCTCTATGACATGTGTAAGAGCCATAATGACACCCTAGAAAACCTAAGCATGGTGAATCACCTATGTGGAGGTATTCCATGTATTTAAAATAAATACATGGAAACTAACCTACACCAACTGTGATTGGACATGCCAGTCATTCTCCCTTCCAACAAGTCCATATTTTGAGTGGTGAGTTTTCCAAGCTCATCCATCCTTTCCCTGTGAGGTCCCTGAGCGGTTCTAAGGGCCTCACGCTTCTTCTTAACAAGTGTTAACCATTCTACATGGCTTAATGTCTCATCCTTCATGGCCTTTTTTTGTCTTCTAAAATGGTCCTGGTCCTTATAATAGCCTCTTGCGTTGTACAAATATTCAGCGCTTGATCCAAATTCTTGAGTTATTCCTACAAACTTTAAAGCAATCCCTCATTTCTTTATCCTTTTATTTCTCTATGTTCTCTAGAGGTGTAGGAGAATTGGGTGCACTTTCCTTCGACTCTTATGCTTCCTCATTCAAACTTAATTTCATTCTCCTTTTCTCGGTTGTCTCCTTCTATGGAGAGATTCGAGGTGATTTGTGCAATGTTTTGAGTAGCACCTTGGGTCCTTGTCCTCCGAATACTCTCTTGAATCAGCGCTCTCCTTGGACAGCATGCAAGTCCTCTTCATCTTCTTCTTGTGGCTGAGGTGGAGTAGTTACATGTTCAAATTCACCCTTATTTAGGAGCTTTCTTCTACCTCTCGTGTTCCAAACCACCACTATCCTCATGCTCCTCCTCTACATCATTGAATTGAATTGTTTTTGTGGGATTGGGTATTGGAACATTTTCCATTGTAAGCTTACCCTTTGGTGGCCAAGGAAGAGTAAAATCATTCTCCACATACTTAGCATTCTCTAGCTTGTATTTGAGTTGCAGGTACACAAATCGCTCATGTGTTCCCAACTTCCATGCTCATAGGTTTCATGCTTAAAATATTTGAAATAAGTATTTCAATGTATGCATTGAACCTGGATATACATACTTCTTCCTCAAAGTGTGGTAGTCACAATCTAATTTGTCTACATTGAAGGTTAAGTGGCACGAATTTGAGAACCAGAATCGATGCCTAGAAATACCTTGTTATGAAGGCATACAAGTAATTTGCACCATAGGCTCCAAGTCCCATCCTTCATCGCAAATCGTGTGATGCAAAAATGTTGGTATAAAAAAACTAAACTATCTTACCCACCACTGAAGGTAAATCCTTGGGTATGCACCACTCTTCCTTGAAAGCCCACAGAGTCCTGTCATACCAAATCTCCACCCTCTACTTAAAAGGTCCACTCATTGACCCATCGCACAAGTACTTGCCAAACCTCTTTGTAGGTGACTTGTGTTATGTGGGGTACTCCCAAATCTTCGCTTTGGCCCGTCGACACCCCAATCTTCATGAATACTAAGAATAATAACACAATGCTAGAACTTATTCTGTCACCTATTTGCACTTCTTCGATGATTGTTTTTGCTATGTGATCTGCAATTTTGTAGACCACTCCTTGAGACATCTTCTTGGTGATGTGTAACCACATTGTGTTTACCTGTGACCACCTTCCTTGGTCATTCAAATTTGTCACAAGATGTGTAGCTTCCTGCACTCTGGGTGCTTCTTTAACTTGTCAATGTCTATGCTGAGCGGACCCTTGGTATACCCTAACTCCTTCCTCATCTCTAGGATTGTGGATTTATCAGTTAAATCATTATCCAGATCCAACCCTGAGGCCCTTAGTCTTGTCACTGTTGAAATCAAAGTTGTGATTATTACCTTCCATCTGACGAAGTAGAAGAATTCCTCATGGAATATTCTCATCACCACCGATATAATGGTTCATACTTTTCAAAATATGGTAGCTCATAAAAGCTGGTAGACTCCATCCCGATTTAGCAACTTTTCACTAGCGTTATCGTATATTGGCATATCATCGCCATGCGCTTGTTTGTTTAGGTGCTCAGCAACGATCAAGATCCTTCCTATTATCGATGTTTGATGGTTGTATTCGTTGATTTTACATTGGCGGATATGGGAATCCCATTCTTGTCCCAAAATCACACCTTATGGATACTGCATTTCTGAAAAATTACTCTGGGAGTAATCTCTTCTTCCACTTCAACCTTTTTCTTCCCTTTATCTCCGCTGTGGGTGCTTTCTTTGGTTCCATTCAAAATCTCTCTTTTCTTCCTCTGTAGTTGAGAAAGTTGAAACCATAGCTTAAATCTCTGTGCCCTACTAGAAATTACATGCCCTAGCTTGTCTCGTAACATGTCTTCTTCTCTCAAACCCTTCTCTCGATGGGATCTTAAGCTTCTCCTACACACAAACCTTCTCCTCACGTCTGGTCACACTCTTTACACCTCAATATGATTTCTCGGATCATTTACATTTAACCATTTTTAAATTCTCACAATTGCAATGGTAAAAATAAACTCGCATCTCATCCTTATATAGAAATTAAAAATTTAGTTCATTTATTTCTCCTCCACCTACTAACAATCCTCTCATTAAGTGGTCATTTTCAATATTTCTACACGGTACATCTTCGCACCCAAGCTATAACCTTCTAGCCCGCCCTCCTACCTTTTGGCTACGGAATTCTCTTCAAGTGTGCTTTTATGTGCCCGAGTACCTCATCACTTCATCCTCCACTGGTGGTCTTCACGGCCCCGTCTTACCTTGCGTTATACCTATTTCCTCACTCCTCTCTATCTATCATCCTTGTGTTTAGAAGAAATCTTTTTTTCAATATTCCAACCTTGAATAGCACTGTAGATAGTTCCTTCCATGTAGACTTATTTTGATCTGTCCTATACCTAGATATCAACAACCTACCCCACATTAAGGGTATGTTCAATCCTCTACACATAAAAATTATTCAAATAGTAATTAGCCTTTGGAGTGGAAACACGCTTGTTACATAAACATACCAACTAGATTGACAAAGCATAGCAACAAAGAAGGAAACACATTAAATGCAGAATTGAAAACCTAATCTAAATGGAAACACTAAATTATTACAAACACCAATAAAACTTATTTATAGTAGGGCTTCACCTACTCCCATTGAAGTAACCTGTAAGTATATTCCATCAAGGGCCTCTAAGCGACAAGTGCCCGATTCAAGTATGTGAGTGATAACATAAAACCCCAACCAATGTACCTTGAGTTTACTTGGATGGTGCAAAAATTAGAATCATAAAGGATCACCATCTATCCTATCATGCCATGCTTTCTACCGGTCTTCTCTTGTTTCTAACTCCAACATGCTATGGTTCATCGCTCATCTAATTGGATTAGTTGTTCAATGTGTTATTCTAATGCTTGCTTATCAGTAAGACCTCTAGTGCATGAAATACACAAATAAGGTAACCTAAATTCCATAGGAAAACTACTTCTGTGCCAAACACTAACTAAAATGGTGTGGCTTTGTTTAACCTTTTATATGTTGTCTGATATGCCCAAAGCACTACAAATGCTTTATCATCCCAATCCTTTCTTCCAACATCAAATTTTTTTGTCAATGTCGGGTTAAATTTTGTTAAAAGCCTCAGTAGTCCCTTTTTCTTGAGGATGATAGGGTGTAGTCTTATGGTGTGCAATCATGAATTCATCCAATAGAATTTTTATTGTCTCATTAAGAAAATGTGTGCCCTATCACTGGTCAAACTTAAAGGACATCCATACCTTGTAATAATATTTTCCCAAAGAAACCTGGCTATTGTGGTCACTGTACAATCCTTTGTAGGTGCTACTTCTTCCCACCTTGTCAGATAATCTATGCAAGTTATGATGTAACGTGATCTAGTTCTGCACATAGCTAGTGAAATAGGACCCACAAAATCTATAGCCCATTTCTCAAACGGTTTTGCACTAGTAATGGGTCTTAGAGGCATTTCATCTCATTGAATGAGTTTCCTAAGGCATTGACAATGATCACAAGCCTTACAAAATTTCTTACAATCTTTGTATAGGGTCTCCCACCATAATCCAACAAGTAGAATCTTGCACATAGTGGCATCACCGACATAGTGGCCACCTGCAATACAACCATGATCTTCTTCCATAATATCTTTGTGCTCATTCTCCAATACACAACAATGTAATACTTCACCTCAGCCTAATTTTTTTCAGATCACCAATGATTAACATATAAGGGGATTCATGTATGGAAAGTTGTTTCTTCTCCAAGGATTTCATTCCTTCTGGTGCCATCCCTATTCGTAGAAAGACAACAACGTATTCTAGTTCTAATGGCACTCATTGTAACCTGTATAACTGTGCACCTAGCATGGTATCCTCAATTTTCTTTGCTTCTTCTCCTGACTATATTCTAGATAGATTCTTTGGTCCAAAATTACTTTTCCCTGGTTTCACCTCAACTATGAAATCAAATTCATGAAATAAGAGCACCCATCGACATATGCACCCTTGTAGACTATGTTTGTTTACCAAATACTTCAACGCCATGTGATCTATATAAAAGATGAATGGTGTAACTAGTAGGTACTGGTGGAATTTATGTAGCACATATATCATTGATAAATCTTCATGCTCTGTAGTTGTATAATTCTATTATGTAGGAGTCATCTTTCTAATAGAAAAAAAAAGGATGATCTACAATACCTTCTCCGAGTTGATCCTACACCGCACCAATGGCCGTCTTAGAGGTGTCAACATGTACATGATAGGGTTGGTCCCATGAAGGAAAACATAGAATATGTGTGGTAGTAATTTTTCCTTTAAAATCTTGAATGCACGCTGCTAGGGTTCTCCCAATAGAATCTACCTTTTCCTTTTAGTAGCTCTTCTAATGGTGTGGAAATTTTGGCATATCCTTTAATAAACTTCTTGTAATATCCTCGTATGACCCAAAAATATGTGCACCTCACTCGACTAGTAGGATTCCCTTAGGCCTATAATGACTATAACCTTGGTTGGATTAAACAAAAAACCCTCCATACAGATTATGTGTCTGAGTAATATCCCAAATGGTGTAACAAATATGTAATTCTTGATGTTCAAAGAGATATTAAACTGTCTACATATTTCAAACATTAAGTGTAGATGGTCACAATGATCCTTAAATAATCCATACACCATCTAACCATATACATAGACTTGTAAGAAGTTGTGAATAAATTCCTTGAATGCTTGAACAACTATGCACAAAAATACAACAGAACATTTTTCGACCAAAAGGCATTATAATATAAGTGAAGATACACCATTCCGTAGTAAATGTAGTATTTTCCGATCCTCCCGGGCAATCCAAACTGATGATACCAGAGAACCCATCCATAAATGAATAGATTTCACTCCCTACAACCCCTTCTAGTATTTCCTTTATGAATGGCGTGGGAAAGGGATCAATCACAAATATAACTTTCAGTTCCCCCGTAGTCCACGTAAATCCTAATCCATCCATCCTTCTTGATACTGATCACCATTGGACTAACCCATTATGACTCATCAAGGGGCTTGATAATTCCAGACTTCAACATTTTGTTAATCTCTTCTTTGACCTTTTCGTGCAAGTTGGGGTCCATCCTGCAAGGTTTCTTTCTAATCGGGCACGCACTCTCTTTAAGTTTTATCTTCATCTCCCTAATGATTCATGTATGCCTTTAAATTCATGGTACCCCCTAGGGAATAAGTCCTAGTAATCCCTTAATAACTCTATGATTTTTTCCACTTCAGAGTTTGACCAATAGTCCCCAATTATGAATTCAATAGGCTCAACCTTTGATCTAATATTCACCTTCTTTGTCTTCATAGGTTCATGATAGGCACGCGTGGTCATATCTACATTGTCCAATACCTCACGCCTACCTATTGAATGATTTACATCCATATTTTCTACTTCTTCATCATCCACTAAGTAGACCATTTTTCCTTTTTCTTTCTCAAGCAAAGTGCATTGAAGTAATGTGGTATTAGCCTCTATTTTTTCAAAAAGACACAATCCGAGTCCCCTTCATCTAATAACTATCTTTGAAGGAGTTCTTCAGTCTTGGCACTATCTCTAATAGTTAAGTGCTTTATGACTTTCAATGCTTCTTCCACGAGAGGCTTCATAGAGAAAAATTCAAACATCTGGGCCGTTCCTACAATTAAATCTTTCTAATTTCCATTCTCTCTATGGATTTTTGCATATACATACCAAGCACACACGCATCCTTGTAAAGTGGAATAACACTTGTGCACCCATAACAAAGGTGGTAAAGCTTCTTACCATTCTATCTAGAGTCTCTCACACTTTTGGACGTGGTCTTTGAAGCAGGTTGATTACCATAATAAGTACAGATTGGATTAGATGCATTACTCCTAAAGATCCTAGTAGCAAGAGCAATCCTAATTTCATTCAATCCTATATGATTATCCTTATGGGCCACCAAACAACATGTTGTCATCCCACGTAGAGTATATGCTAGAATATCTCTTCTTTCTATTGGGTTTATCCACTATTCTTCCATGGCATGTAGGAATACCATAGGATCTCCTTCTCGGTGTAACAAGGTACCGAGTTGTTACCTAATCTCGACATAATGCGGTTTTATACCATTAGGAAATATTCTCTTTAATTCGCGCCCTACTAACTCATAAGTGTTATGAGCCCAATTATCATAGGAAAAACTTGTAGTATCACTAATGGGTGTGCATCCTCCTTTGGATTATTCCTTCTTTAGTTGGATCAAGCATCTCTGGGTCTTGGATGACACGTACATAAATTCTATTCATATCATCTTCACTTAAGGGTTCAACATAGGGCATAGATTTACTATATATCAAAGGAATAATAACTCTTTCCTCCTTGTTTTCAAAATCGATATAACCTTTGTTGAACTAAAGATCAACATTATTTGCATAGCACAAAGGATGCCCTAATAGAGTGGGAAGCTATCTAACTCCACCAAAGTGTTAAAACCTCAAAGTCTCCAATGAACTTGGCTCCTTGTATAGTAATGGATGCATCTTTCAAAACTTCAATGGGAGTGGCTTTGGTCCGATTAACCATGAAAAATACATTAGAGGATGACCGTAATGGGGTCTCCTCATTTGTACCCATGCATCTAAGGTAAGAACATTGACTTGAGAACTGTATCAATCAGTATATTACTAAATAGCCACCCATCCACAACAACATTGAGAGTGATTTCCTTGTCATAATCTAGGCTATGAGGGGGAGATTCACATGCAAGATTTTCCATCTAGTTACAATACTTGCACTTAGAGTGTTTCCCTTTAACCATTCCCCTAACAATGGAATGGCATTTTCCTAGCGCAACATTTTACACACTTCCCTTAAGTCATCTATATCAGTTTAGACCATCTCGATACTTTATTTTGCTCCATATTCCGTGATTACTCTTTTAATTCCGTATCTCACCCCGAAGATTTCGAGAACTTCCATGGTTTCTGATAAACCTCCTTCCGATGGATAGGATCTGGATATTGTGCATGTAAAACCTCCTCCTTAGTAATGGTAGGCTTCTACTGTAATGCTTCTCGTGCACGTGCCGCCTCAACACGTGTCATGATCTTCACTTGCAATGCTTCCGACCCTACTTCCAAGTTATGCATCCATTGATTTTCCATAGTGCATTGTATCCTAACCATTCACACACCTTTGTTTTCTTGTTTATGATACTTACTAATATGTTCATACAAGTCTGGGAAATCCTCATAGCTATGGTTCTTTCCATAGAAAGAACATGTAATATTTTGAGGAAATTCATGCCTGTAGTGGTCAAGAGATCTGCATGTATAACATGTTCCACGAGGGAACTCACTTCTTCCACTACCACAGCCTCGTCCTCCAAATCTACCATAGTATCCTCGACCTCCGCCATAACCACCTTCAAAATGACCTTCATCCGATCATAGTGTGCATGATTGTGATCCTGGTCTTGATCCTCACTCTTTCCCTTAGAGTTATCGAAAATCATGTCTGTCGTACACCAATATCTATAACATCATGTATCTGACCAATTAGATGGCAGTCTTCCATGTCATGAGTCACGAGACCTACATATTTTATAGTAGCTTGAAACATTCTTCCTTATCACGCTTTGTAATAATAGGAATTGACTAACATTATGTTTTAAATGGTATATATCACAATCTAAAAATAACAAGTGTACTAATTTATGAGGACAACTATCCTTTATGTGACCTTATACTTCACAATATGTACACCAAATCCCTATGCGCATCTCATGTGCTGAAT
Source organism: Taxus wallichiana var. yunnanensis (assembly GCA_018340775.1). Classification (NCBI taxonomy): domain Eukaryota; kingdom Viridiplantae; phylum Streptophyta; class Pinopsida; order Cupressales; family Taxaceae; genus Taxus; species Taxus wallichiana. The sequence goes on from CM031234.1 coordinate 481,575,893, forward strand.
TTGAAGATAGTTTCTCCAACTATTTTTCCATAGATGCAATCTGTGCTTCTAAAAATGGGCTTACCCCAATATCTATACTTCTAACTACCTCGGCGTGTTAGGATGCTTCAAGTGTTTTACATGGATCGAGTGTATGTGTTATGTGATAATGCCCTTCTAAAAGGGGTAATCGGGCCCCCAACTAACCACCGTACATGTTGGCTTGCGTGTATGTCATAAGAAAGCTTAGATAACAATGTTTTAAAATGGGCATCATAATCTCTAACAATCTAAGTAGTTCCTTGCTTAATATCCTTGAGTTCACTTATACTCTTCTTCTTAAACTCAGGGATGTGAAACTCTATAAGGAATTCATCTTTTAAATATGTATAATCTACGCAAGTCTGATCAGGGTCAAAATTTCTATACCAGCTATGTGCATGCCCTTATAACGTAGTAGAAAATTGGCTTGCTCTATGCTTATAAGCTGTTATTCCTTTTGTGTGCCATAGTATTTCACACATATGCACATATTCAAAAGAATCTTCTATGCCCCTATAGTTTGGAAGATGAAGATACTTCTCTATGTAAATATTATGGGGTTGGTATGGACCTTGCCCAATTGATCCAAAACCTCTGTGTTTCCCGTGTCCGAACAACCATATCCACTTTGGAACTAGAGCTACCTATGCCTCCTGATCACAAACCTATAGCTGGTGTTGGACTAGAAGATGTACTTCCCTATGTCCCAATAATAGAAATGAATTGTACCCCGACAGTCTACGAAGAGTTACCACTTCCAGAAGTTAGTTTGAAAATTAGCACACCTGTATTATGTGCTGATGATATACCCAAAAAAGTACTCCCATATAACAACGAAGCTATTTGCGCTACCATTACTATGAATTTTATAAGACTCACTCCTACTCTTCCACTGATTGAATTAACTTTTTGACTATTTGTTGTACTAGATGCTGGATAACCAAGCGCAAGGGCAAGGTTGCCAGGTAGATTCAGATGCATGCCTATGGCCCAGGTTTTCTCTACTAGTGTGCTTCTACATGAGGCCGAGGAGGGTTCCCTATCATGTTTTCCCAAATGGGGGAGTTCTTAAGGCTTGGGTTCCATGTCTTCTGTGTGAACTTCAAATCCTTCCGAACTATATTTCTCCACAATGCTATTTTATCTACAACCTATCATTGCTTCCTGCGTACCTCCCTCTCATGTGCCTCATTATACTTAAGCTTCCTTTCCTCTCTTTTCCTTTTTCCACTAGGTTTGCCATCTTTCACCAATTCTGCTCCTACCCCCATGCGAGGTGGGTTTTAGCTATCCATCGGTTTACTCTCCAAATTCAAAGTTACCATCTGGATCTTGATCACCAGTGGAATGCCTTGCAGGTAAGTTCCCCTTGGATATCATAAAAACTAGAATTTAGCTACATATGGATAGGAATAAGTGGAAACTTAGCACTCCAAGATATAACTATTTAAAACACCACAGAACCACGTATCCACAGCTTGAGTGCAAATAAGATCAACATCATAAAGGGCCTAAAATTCTTGGCATGTCCAAACAAATTCACGATACCTCCAATTCCTCTTAGATCCATACATAATCAGCCACTCATACAATTATATTGGAGAGATAGTAAAGAATCTCTCTCATAAAATGTCATACGAGTTGCATTCTACCCACACGGGTGCGTTAAACTCAAATCCAATGCTAAACCACCGTGTATATTCTTCTTCCAGATCATGTATCCACTCCTCAACACTTTCTAAGGTCAACCGATATGTCTTCATCATGAACCATCCTAAAAGCAATTGAAAAGAAGTCCACAGTAATGGAACTAATGATGTAGCCTAGAATTCAGCAATATAAGCCCAAATGCACTAGCACATCACTCAGCCTAGACTGAGCACTCACCCAAAGTGCGCAAAGGTACCATGCCCCTCTTTAGGGTTGTTGTTGTAGGATGCTTTGGCATGATGAAGACTTTAATCATTTAGATCTATAACTAATGTATCTTTCAAACAAAGGTGCATATTAGGACCTAGATCTAGAACATAACAGGCTTAATAATAAACCATAATGGAATCAAGCATGCAATACTAAATTATAACCATGAGAACATCTTGTTTCAGTCTATAATCTCCATTATATTAATTACGGTAAATACAAGAAGATTCATTACAATAGTAGTAGTATACGCTCATGCGCGTATGTGTCTAAAGAAGATAATATCATTATACCCTAGTTCTCACACGTATATTTATGATCTCTCTCTTTATATATATTTCTACTACATGGTTTAATAAATATTTATAAGGGTGGGGAATTTCCTTTACCACTTATCTAATCCCAAAATAGGAAGCATACTATTATTAGCCATGCGGTGTTACAAAAATAGGCTTACATGCAAAAATGCTTGCAATAGATATCTCTTTATCAACTATCAGTTCACAATTCTATCTTTATCCTACATCCATGCAAGGTGCTTCGTAGCTGATCATCTAACAATAGCCAATGTGTGTCACACAAGTCTCTAATTGGTTTTAGTGCTCCGCACGCTATCTCCAAAAATAGATCCTTATCATGAAAATGGCTAAGTCTCGAATCCGTCTTTATTCTGCGCGTGATCCTCTCTAATGATTTTGTGTCTTTGAATGCACTCTATTCTCCTATGTGAACCCTCTTTATTTTATTCACTAAGTGCTAGAGTCTGACTGATCAACATACCCAAGGAGATAATGATTTCATCAAGGAAATAGATTTCTTAGATCTCGGTGATCAAGAATAGGAAAACAATAATTGAAGACATTTAAGCTCCAACGTTGTGCTCATTCCCTTTTCATGAGGATGGAAAAATTATCAATAAAAAATGGAGAAATGAATTTTTTTAATCCTAAGGCTGATTTTGTTCAAAATGGAAACATTCTCAAGAATATCTTATTAAAGATATCCTATGATATTCACTCCTCTCAACATGCTTAGTGGTTTGTTGGAGGATTGATAACACCATTTAGGAGAGCACTTTCACACAATACTTTCATAGACCCATGCGAGGCCTTGGAGGTTGCCCTACATGCCGAGGTCTGTTAGAAGCATGGATACAATTGTTAGTCCCTTCCTTGAGGTTCATATTACCTGCAATGGCAAATTAGCTGGAGAAGCTATCTATGAACTTGATGCATAAGACTCGCAATGTTCTATGGTGCATGGATTTTGAGGTAGAGAGGTATGTAAATGACAATCTACCTAGGAGATAAGTAAATAACATGACAAAGTGGAGTGTAAAATGTGCCAAAAAATCATGATGTGAGTAGATGCCCACTGCTACAAAGGCACGATTCATAAGAATGTGTCTTGCTTTATTATCATATCTCGCACCTCTACTACCCATGACACCAAGGATTGTAGATTGATTGACTAGATACATGATGTCATTGATATTGGTGTGTGCCAAACCAACCTCACAAATAATTCCAAGGATGATGGTCGTCACTATGAAGGGTGCATAAATGGAGGGACACGTGGAAGAGGTTTCAAGGAGGATTTCATGGTCATGGTAACCGTAGAGAAGGAAGAAGTGAGTTCCTGTGTGGTATGTGCTACAACCTGTGGATGATTTACTACAATGCTCATGGTGTGGAAAGAAGCACAAGTATGAGGAGTTCCCGGAGTTATTTGAGCACATGAGCCAATAACACTAGAAATATAAAGGCATTGGGATGGTAAGCATGAGGAAGGCCGATTCATAATGGATGCCAAGAGTGGCACGTGAGTCAAAACTAGAACCGGTACTAGTTACAAAATGAGCTAAGGATGTGCACACGAGGGAAGTACCAAGGTAAAGACCACTAGTTGTTAGAGAAGAGGTGGTACATGGAAAGTATCCAGACCCTACTCATCAGAAGGAGGTGTATCAAGAAACCATGGATGTGATTTGAAGCCTTCAAGGAGAGATCCAAAGTGCCTAAAAGAGAAGTCAAGATAGTTAGAGAAAAGGAAGAATGTTGAGGCTCCACAGAAGGATCTGGATGAGGTTAGAGAAGTATGAAAGATGTTGAGGAAAGATAATATCATCCCCTTGCTAGGAGAGTGGTTACGGGAGAAGGTACCACGTACTAAACGAGGGCACAAGAGGCAGGTTCTACATGCCAACCTTCCTCGCCATAGCCTTGATTATGACAAGGAGATTACCTTAAATGTTGGTGTAGATGGGTGGATTCTGAGAAATATTTTGATTGAAATGGGCGTAAAAGTCAATGTTATCACTCTAGATGCATGAAATCAAATGAGAAGGCCCCCATGTATCACCAGATTCTTAGTAAATTAATGAAATAGATAAGAGGTAATAGACAAGGAGGAATACCTGTTTGTGATGTCGGTTAAAGGTTGTGCACGCATTCCGATTTCCTGATCCAAGTTGATTGCAAGAGCTCCCTTTGTTTAGGAGGAACTACCTATAAAATACAAATCAATACCACCAGATAGAGTTAAATAAAATGATGAGTGGACTACCTAGCAGAAGTTAGATATGGGAAGCGTGATGCTTCCTAAACAAAGTCGCTAATCCACTTTATCTAACAATATTATCGCTATTCAAAATATACATGAATTAAAGATCCTATTGTAATTGAAATTATTTGGGTATCTCATACAAAATAATAAGAAAGGTTGTTAAAAAGATTGTTTGAGGTCAAAATGGGCTAGTATGGGTTGCAGTGTCAGTGTGCAGCTCTAGGGTAAGGTCTAATAAAGGTTACAAGTGATTCTAGGCTGTTAGGAAATAGGTATTATCTTACTAGCTTGAGCTATATTTCCAGAAATAAGTAACCGAAATTGGTTGTGTGACCAATGTCAGCTAGGTAGAATGACTGACTTCAGTTGGCTAACCTTGATTTTGGTAGGGAAAATTAGTAAAAAGGACTTAAAACTTGTTTTTCGACTCTTTGTGATTGCAAAAAGGTTGGAAATGGTGAGGGTAAGGTCGTAAAATGGCCTTGGAGGCTCAGAGATGATTAAAAGAGGATAAAACTAGGTGAAAGGGTTGGGTATGGTAGGGTGATAGGTTGGTAGGAGGAAGGGAGTGTACAGATGTGGAGAAAGATAAATTACTGAGCTGAATAATAAATCTTACTAGAATAAAACAAAAATAAATGAAGAGATGTTAGGTACTTACTGAAGAGTATAGGCTTGGAGAATATAGGTGCTGAGGATGGTGATGGCAAAGATCTAGAGAGGAGAGAAGTTGTGTTCGTGCCATGTCATTTTGAACCTCTGTGCTTCTCGTGTGAATCGTGATCATGAAGAAGATGATGAATGTCAATGGTTGTTGGTAGTGCTTTTGTATATTTTCCTTTTCCGAGTGCTTCAGAAATTTTGAGTGCTCCAAGTCTTTGTTCATATGAGATCCTGAATTGAATGACCAACCTAGGAAAAGGATTTTGGAAATGTATTTAACCTAACTAGTGATGGTTAGGTGACTGTGTCGATTGAGATATAGCTGACATCGGTCAAGGTAGGAATATCTAGGTTGGCCAAAAATATCCTGATTGTTTCTATTTTTTGCGTGGTCTCCAATCTTCATTCGAGTCTTGAGTGATAGATCATGAAAGGATAAGTAAGAGTCCTTTTAGGTTTATTAATATGAGTTAAGTCTAGGTTTAGACTAAGTTCTATTTGGTTAGGATAGGTTTAGACTTGGTCTTAGGTCATTAATGAGGTTTGAGGAGGTCGTTTGAGTGAGGTGGCTAGGTGAGTTGGTGGGTGAGGTGGTTAAGTGAGGATATTAATTAATTTAATTAATATAACTAATTCAATTAACATGTGCACTAGGGGATATGAATGGGTAGGATATGGTTAATTTAATTGATGGGGTTTTAATGGAATTATGAACAATTGTGATGTCTACACCCCATTACATCCATCTTCAAATGTGTTGTATATGGCTAACAAGAAAAATGTAATGCCCATTGGTGTCTTCAAGGATACTGCTATCACTATCCAAGAGGCAAGGATCATCTGCGGATTTTTAGGTCTTGGTGCTAGCCTAGGTAGATGACTTTCTAGCATTACTTGGGCACCCGTGGTGTAATAAAAACAACACGACCTAAGGTTAAATAAGGGATACATAAGCTTTGAGAACAAGGAAAATAGCTCATCATCCCCTTAATCGATGGGAAGTCATCACCCTATACCGAGCCCTTAGGAGAAGAAGTTTTTGACAAGATCTATGTGCACTCTATGAAGGACCCTGAATTGATTCACCCTACAGAGGGATTTATAAAGTTTGAAGATGCTTAGTCCACGAGTGATACAACTAGCATAGTGTGTGAAAATTGGGTGCACAAGACTTATGAGCTAATTGGGTGACTGACAAGAGGATATGTGACAAGCGTAATGAAGGCCCGTTTAGTCAAGCTCCGGGAGGGAAGAAGTTACCAAGTTATTCTAGAGGAGCCAACCCTAAGGATTTCTTACGGGAAAAGGAGGATTAGTGGAAAAATGAGGTCACAAGAAGATGGATACTTAGCTATAAATTTTTGGGACTAAAATGCATTGGTGGGTGACACATCATGCGATGGCCTTCTAGAGTGGCATGAGTTAAGAATCACATTCTCTATTAGGTTCTCTCGAAGAATGCACCCACTACAATACGAGACTAATATGGGAAGGAACCCACCTCGTCTCATGTCCAAGAATGTGATAAATCATGCATGAAAGGTGCAGAGGCCTTGCCACCTTCTTTATGGGTGCATAAGATGCATTCCACATTACAAGGATGTGCACGCACATGGCATATTCACTTCGAGATACACCATCAAATAAAAAATTGGTAGGAGTTGATGGTTGACCTCCTTCAATATTTTGAGTATCAGAGTACTAAACCATCATTGGATAAGATGTTATAGGTTGTTAGGTGCTAGAAGATGGGAGATAGTGCCATAGTAGAAGATCAAATACTTTGGGTGAATCTGGTTTGGAACCGTACTTTGATGAAGAAGAGTCAAAAGAGGTGCAACTTGAGCACACATGCATGGAGAAAGAAAAGGGAAAGATGGTCTATGTGATAGATGGCGAAGAGATGGAGATTTTGGATGTTAACCATACTAAAGGTATGTATGAAGTTGTTTATAATGTTGATGAGCAAGCACACGCCTACCATGAACCCCTAAAAACAAATAAGGTTAACATTGGCTCGGAGGATGAACCTAAGGAGGCCATTATTGGAGACTATTGGTCGAAGAAGGAAGTCTCAAAGATAATTGATCTATTGTGCGTGTTTCAAGATTTATTTCCATGTGGATATCATGAGCTTAAAGGCATTCACCACTCATTGGTAGAGATGAAAATCAAGTTGAAATAAGGTGTGCATCCAATTCAGAAGAGGCCTTATCGAATAAATTTGAATATTTGAATCAAATTTGAGGAGGAGATAAATAAGATGATTGCTTCAGGAATCATTGAATCTATGGAGGAATCAAAATGGGTAAGCCCCATGGTCATCAATATTAAAAATGATGGAAGGATAAGGATCTATGTTGACTATAGGGACCTAAATGTAGTATGTGTCATTGACCCTTTTCCAACCCCCTTCACTAAAGAGATTCTAGAAGGAATAGCGGGGTGCAAAATCTATTCCTTCATGGATGGATTCTCAGGATACCATCAAGTTAGAATTTCTAAAGAAGACCAAGAGAAGAAAACTTTTCCCATTAAATGGGGAAGTTTTCACTATACGGTCATGCCTTTTGGACTGAAGAATGCGCTTGCTGTGTTTTCATATATAGTGCTCTAGGTATTTCAGGATTTTATCCATAAGTTCCTTCAAGTCTACCTTGATGATTGGATGGTGTATGGACTAGTGAAAGACCATTGTGACAATTTGAGGATGATGTTTGAAAGATGTCAGTAGTTTAGGATATCCCTTAACATTAAGAAGTGTGTTTTTGCTATTCCAGCTGGGACCTTATTGGGGCATATCATATGCAAGGAAGGTTTTCCGTGGATCTGGCCAAATTTTTTTTTATTGTGAAGTTGGAGGAGCCTACCAATCAAAGTGCAATGTGTGGATTCCTTCGGCATAAGGGATACTACCAGAATTTTATCAAGGGATATGCCAAAATCATCACACCATTGGAGAAGTTATTAAAACACAAGAGTGCATTTCATTGAGAAGAGGCACAACAGATGACATTTTACACTTTGAAGGATAGACTTGTCACTATGCCTATACTATGATTTCCTTCTTGGGATAAAAATTTCCATGTGCATGTTGATGCCTCAAGAACAACCATCGGAGTAGTGATATCATAACCTGGTGAGGGGATTATTGATCACCCCATTTGTTTTACAAGTAGGAAGTTGACACCAGTAGAGAAAAACTATATCACTACTGAACACGAAGCACTATCAATGATCTACGTGCTGCTTAAGTTTATACACTATCTACCGTAAACACATTTCATATTCTAAATAGACCACATGGCATTGAAATACTTAGTGAACAAGCCCATGTTGTAAGGTTGCATATGCTAGTGGGTCTTATTGTTTCAAGAGTTTGATTTTACAATTTTTGTGAAACTAGGAAAGATTAACTCAGGGCCTGACCATTTGTCAAGAATAGATTCAGGAGAGGATGCACAAAGCATTGAGGATGCAATGCCAGATGTAAAAATGTTTAGACTACAACACGTACCCTATGAATTGGAATATATTGCTTTGTGTTTCTCAAAATGGGTGTAGACTGAAAGTAATGAGTACTTTGGAAAGAAAACAACTAGCCATATGTGTCGTACCTACATGCTAATTAATGGAGACTTATACAAGTTAGGTTGTGATGAGGTTCTACGCCAATGTGCGTCAGAACATGAGGGCATTGTAATCATGGAAGAAGCACATGGTGGGATTGTAGGAGGGAACTATGCAGGTAATGCCACCGCATGGAAGATTATACTCATAGGGATTTGGTGGGAAAGTATTGTTATCCAATTTCACCCCCGCAGGGTTAAAATGATAACATACATCAGGATTCTCAAGTCCCAGGAAAATTGATTGATCTAGGGAAAAATCATGTTTCTAGGGTCCCTTCAGAAAGTTTTCTAACTCTCCTGTCCAGGTTGAAAAGAGCAAACTCTGAGAAAATGTGGAAAAGTTGCAGAAAATAAGCTTGGGCCAGAAAAATTATGAAAATCAGCTAAGTCCTTGTTCTAGAACAGTCGGGGCATTTGGGATGCCAAGGCGTGGATCGGCTGAAAATCCTACAGCGGCCCAAACAAAGACAGGGACATTTGGGACAAGAGTACGCGAAGGACCCGAACCTACTGGTTCGGCCGGAATAAGAAAATTTCGCATAGGGACATCTGGGCCGTGAGTGTGCGAAGGACGCGAACCGTCCGGTTTGCCTGAAACAGAGACCTGTGGCACTAGGACAGTCAGACCAAATGGACGTGAAGGGCGCGAGAAGCCGACCCAACTAGAGAGATAAGAAAATCGACCAACTGCTTTAGTACATTAGGGACAGATGGATGCACACCGGTCGAATCGGACGAACCGGAAGAATTTTTCCTAGACAGATCGCTGGGACATTAGGGACAGATGGACATGAACCATGGGATTTGGCGAAACAGAAACTTTCACACAAGGACATGTGGGACAAAGGGACGCACGGGACGTGGATAGCCGGCAGACCCGCGGACCAACCAGACCACGCCACGTGTCAAAAGGAGAAAGGTCCAAAAGTCAAAGGGGAGTTTTGAAGGGTCATCCCGAGCCAATCAGAAGAGGACATGTGTCCTATGGAGCAGGAATGTGGAGCTTGGGGAGGAGTTAGAGAATTTGGCCAGAAATTCACCCAAAAGCTAAAAGAAAAAGGTCTGCCCCGTGCCCCCTGTCGGCCAATCAATGTATGCCACGTGTCCCAAGTGGCGGGGGTGCGGAGGAAAAGTAAAAAATGTTCCAAGTCATCAAAAAGTCAAAGCAAACCCGCGGGACAAGTTTGGAGAGAGAATAACACATCCAATCAGATCACGACACGTGTCGTCCAGGTGGCAGAGCATGGGAAGAAATTCAAAACGCATTTTCACCTGTTTTGTGCCCTAAATCTTCAGATCGACATATCTTTCGATCCAGAGCTCGGATCTGCACGTTCTTTACATCAATGGAAAGCTGATGAAATTCTCTACATGATTTCGGGGTCAATATTACATTTTGGTTCAGTTTGGAGAGAGAAAATCAAGAAACGTCTCTGGCACGTAGTAATGGCTAGAAGTGACGTTTCAACAACCAGTTTAATGCAAATGGGTTGCATTCTTCTTCAGCACGGCCAGAAGCGACGTTTCAACAACCAGTTTAATGCAAATGGGTCACATTCTTGTTTAGCATGGCCAGAAGTGATGTTTCAACCACCGATTTTAATGAAGAATGCGTTTTGGTCAATGGCTGGGCTGCTTACACGTTTTCCCACATTTTCTCTCTCCCGGCTCAACCATGCATGTAAAAGGCTAGATTTGGCTCATTTCAGAGGGACATTACAAGTTATTCATCTTTCTACTCTGCCCTCCCTCCTTTTCTTCTCCAGGGTTGAAAGTGGAGCTCAAACCTCCTCCCCTGCTCTGTAATGGCATTTTTTGCCTCTTATTAATGAAATGATGTTCTGTGTAAACTTCTGAAGCAACAAAACATGTTTTGTGATGCATCTGTCCATCCTTGCTCATTTTTGCTTGTTTCCTTCTTTCCTCTCTTCATTGCATGTATTTGTGCATGTTTGAACATTCGTTGTAGGTCTGGAGCTGTGTTCATGGAGTTTTGGGACATTTTCTGTGTGAAATCTATCCTTTGGCCTGTGATGCGTCTGTCCATCCTTCCCATCGCTCACCTCTCTCTGTCCCATGGCAGTTTTGATAGATGTTCCACATTCTCCTTCTCTGGTGTATCACCGTTTTAGTGTAGGCTTTTGTTGTTTTTCCCTTTTCTCTCTCTCCCTGTCCCCTTGGTGGTTAGATTAGGATTAGATTAGCTTGCCTGCACTGGAATAGCTTGTGGCAGGTAGTTTAGGAGCAGGAACCAGCCTTCTCTGGAGATTCCTCTCTCGGTTTCACAAGTCCCA